>CM054140.1:73416538-73419038 GCA_028751875.1 Rapana venosa
ATTTAACGTGTGCGCACGATGTTCTGCGTGCGTTCGCACACGGGGCCTCGGTTTATAGTCTCATCCGAAGGACTTTTGGGGAGAGTGGAGTCTGCACTGACGTTAACTCCAGGGGAAAATATCCCCTTGAACGGGAATCGAACCCGGGTCATCAGATTGCCAGCGCAATGTTCTAACCACTAGGCCTATCCCTCCCCACTCCCCCCCCCCCCCCCCCCCCCCCCACCCTTTGTGTGTGCGTTTAAAAAAAATTATTCTTTTATTTTATTCTTCTTATATCGAGGATAATGGAATCAGCACTTATATGCGTTCGTACGTGTGCGTGTGCGTGTGTGTGTGTGTGTGTGTGCGCTGTGATTTTCTCGATCAATCACCTCCTCTAAAGAAACTGTATTATCTGGCAGGGTAAGGAAACATCATCGTTATTATGTAACCACCTTTCTATGACGATGACGCACAGGCAGACGACTGGTGGATTGCCCACAGCAGTGCAAACAGGGCAGAAGCTCCACAACTTCAGCTACTGCTGGCTTCTTGCTGCTGCTGCTGCTGCTGCTATGCTGACTACCTTCATCACGTCATGCTTCTTATTAATGGATAAACCTTTTTTTAAACCAAACCACCTCTGTGACAATCAGTTTCAAAAGAGATGTTACTTATCGTAAATGTCCAAAAATGTAGAACTTTTTAAAATCTGTTTTTCGAAATCTCTCCTCTCTCTCTCTCTCTCTCTCTCTCTCTCTCCTCCTCATCCTCTCTCCTCTCTCTCTCCTCTCTCTCATCTCTCTCTCCATCCCTCCCTCTCTCCCTCCATCCCTCCCTCCTTCCCTCCCTCCCTCGTTCATTTTCTGACAGAAATGCAGGCCTGTCTGTACTCTTTCGGATGAGACTATAAACCGAGGCCCCGTGTGCGAACGCATGCAGAACATCTTGCGCACACGTTAAATCCTGTTCCGCTTTTCGAAAGAGTAGGCCATTGTGTGCCGGTGGGAACAGATGACAAAATTTACAAAACCGCATACACACGGGGACTGGATGTACAAAAAGCACATGAATGCTTATTCCATTATCCTCGATATACAAAAAAAGTCATCTGAGCGCTTTGATTTGTTGCTTTACAAGATTCGGCGCTATATAAATTCCATACATTATTATTATTATTATTATTATTGTTGTTATTATTACACGGGGCAGTGTCTGCCCTCAGATCGCCTGTCACCCCCACTCTGCACGGCCATCAACCTTCACCAGCCCTCACTCCTCGCTCCTCGCTGACCCAGTCACTAGTGCAGTGTACAGGTATACGGGTATGCAGGTATAACGTGTGTGTATATGTGTGTGTTTATTGCCTCTGCCCCATTTCTGAACTACTGTACTGACCGGTCAAGCCGATACTAACTACATCTCTCCATCCCCTTCCCCATCCTCCTACTCAATCCCTCCACCTCCCCCCCCCCCCCCCCCCCTCCCCAATATTACTTCTTGGCAAGCCTTCCTGTGGTATGTAAAGGCCACACTCCACATTTAACTTTGTGTCCAGTTTCTGTCCGATTTTTTGTCTAAATTCAAACACACAACAGCACACACCATTGCATCCCCTTAAAAGAAGCTTCTTCTTTTTTTTTTTTCTAGCGCTTCGATTTGTTTGTTTTTTACAAGATTCAGCGCTATATAAATTCCATATATTATTATTATTAAGACGAGCTCTTGACTCGAAACTGAAAACTCATAACTTTTGCACAAATTTGGTAAGTCCAATTTTTTTTGTTAAGTTCAATTTTTTTTTTTTAAAGAATTCAGCAAACACTGCACTTCCACAGTTTTTCTTTGCCGTCTGCTAGCCTCCAAACCACAATAATGATCATCATAATACAAGCGCGGGGGTCATAGTGTAGGGACATCAGGCGTTCCTCAGATGATCCTCCTGTCCAACTTTCTCACTGACTACCAAGCGTCAGTCTATGACACAATACCCCCAAAAACAACCGCTCAGAGCTTTATGTGTTCCTCCTACTTGTTCATGAGCAGCACAACACCAACACGTTCAGAGCAGGCTTGCCACTCTGTAGAAGAACTTTCTTCACCCTGCAAGCTAAGGTTAGTCAAGTCAAGTCAAGTCAAAATGATCTTTATTGAGGGTAAAAGATTAAGTTTATACAACTTTTTTCATCATGCCCTCACACACACACACAAAAAGAAAGAAAAGGGTTAGAACTGGAGTGAGGCCAAATTCCTCTCCCCCCCCCCCCCCCCCCCCCCCCCCTCCTGTGGCTGAAACAGGTCCTAGCTTGGTGTGGGGCATCAGTGGTAGCTCTGACCTAGCCTCCAAGAGAACAGAAGGAGGTCACGGTCTGCACGTGCTGATGGAGGGAAGGAAGCCTGCCTCTCTGTGGGAGTCTAGTCAGTCAGGGTGGGGTTATCTGCCGCTAGCCTATCTTGATGAGGAACAATTCTGGGTAGTAGTGTGTGTGTGTGTGTGTGTGTGTGTGTGTGTGTGTGT
>CM054140.1:73426538-73429038 GCA_028751875.1 Rapana venosa
TCGTCATCATCATCATCAGCAGCAGCAGCAGCAGTAGCAGTAGCAGTAGTAGTAGTACGAGGAAAAGGAGTGTTGTTGTTGATGCCGCGGTCACTGTTACTGTTGTTGTTGCTATTATCATTGTTGTTGCTACTGGATGGGGCTGTATTGAGGATGCTGGGGGCAGTAGGGAAGAGGGAGGGGGTGGAGTGTTGTGGGGGTGCTGATGTCTGTAGGAGAGATGTGTTTTTTTTTATTTATTTATTTGTTCTTTAATCAAAGGGGTAAGGGAAAAAGAAGTATGTGCTTTTTTACATCCAGCCCCCCATGTGATGCGGTTTGTAAATTTTGTCTCCTTCCCTGCATCCCAAATAGAGAAAAGGAGGGGGGGGGGGGATTGCGTAGGAATGAGAAGGGAAAGGGGTTGCTGTAGGGAGAGAGGGGGTGGATTGCGTAGGGAAGAGAGAGGAGTGGGTTTTTGTGGAGAGAGAGAGGGAGGGGGTTGGTAGGAGAAGGAGGGGAGTGGATTACTTTTGGAGGAAAAGAGGGGGGTTGCTGTAGGAAGAGAGAGGGGTGGGTTGTGTAGGGGGGGGGAAGGGGGGTGGATTGTGTAGGGGGGAGAGAGGGAGTGGATTGCTGAGGAGAGAGGAGGGGGTGGATTCTGAGGAAGAAGGGGGGTGGGTTCTGTGGAGAGAGAGGGGATGGAATTCTGTAGGAAGGGGAGAGTGGAAATTTCTGGGGAGGTGGGAGGAAGGGAGGGGGTTCGTAGGAGGGGGAGGGAGGGATTCTGTAGGGAGAGAGAGGGATGGTTTCTGTAGGAGAGAGAGAGAGGGAGGGATTTCTGAGGAGAAGAGAGAGGGGGTGGGTTTCGAGGAGAAGAAGGGAGTGGTTTTCTTGGGGGGAGAGGGATGATTCTGTAGGAGAGAGAGGGGAGTGGTTTTTGAGGAGAGAGAAGGGGGGTGGGTTGCTTGGAGAGAGAGGGGAGGGGATTTCTGTAGGAAGAGAGAGGGAGGGGTTGCTGTGGGAGAGAGGGGGGGGAGGGGTTACGTAGGAGAGAGGAAGGGGGTGGTTTCTGTAGGGAAGAGAGGGGATGGTTACTGTAGGAAGAGGGAGAGGGGGTGGATTGCTGTAGGGGGAGGGAGTGGATTTCTGTAGGAAGGGGAGAGGGGGGGGATTCTGTAGGGGAGAGAAGGGGGGTGGGTTTCTGTAGGAGAGAGAAGGGGGGGATTGCTTAGGAGAGAAAGGGAGTGGGTGCTGTAGGGAGAGAGAGGGAGTGGATTGCTGTAGGGGAAGGGGGGGTGGGGTATATTGGGGTGCTGGTGCCCGACCTCAAGTGCTAAAAGGGGTTGTGTGCCTTGCAGCTGACTGCTTCAACTAGATTGCACAGGCCTGGGTAGCGTCCTCTGCAGAGAGGGATAGGTCGTGTACCAATACATATCCTCCTTCCTCTTCACTAATCAATCAGTGTACCAATACATATCCTCCCTCCTCTTCACTAATCAATCAGTGTACCAATACATATCCTCCCTCCTCTTCACTAATCAATCAGTGTACCAATACATATCCTCCTTCCTCTTCACTAATCAATCAGTGTACCAATACATACCCTTCCCCTTCATAAAACATTCGTGTACCAAACTATCCTCCTTCCCCTTCACTAATCAATCGTGTCAATACATACCCCCTTCCTCTTCACTAACAATCAGTGTACCAAAACAATCCCCCTTCCCCTTTACTAATCAAACAGGTACCAATGATTCTCCCTCCTCTTCATAATCAAACAGTGTACCAATACTATCCTCCTTCCTCTTCATAATCAAACGTGTCCAAAACTATCCTCCTTCCTCTTCAAATCAACAGTTACCAATAATATCCCCTTTCCCCTTCCCAATCAATCAGGTTTACCAATACATATCCTCCTTCCCCTTCATATAATCAGGTACCAATCATACCTCCTTCCCCTTCACTAAACAATCAGGTCAATACATATTCCTTCCTTTCACTAATCAAACAGTGTACCAAATATCCCCCTTCCTCTTCACTAATCAACATTACCAAACTATCTCCTTCCCCTTCACTAATCAATCAACTTAGCCCTTTTATTCCCCCTGATGTTGCCCCTCCCTTTCCCCCCTCCCTCCCCATACCTACCCCCCACAGGCAGCCCACACACACCACACACACACACGAACAGAATGTGCTTGCTGTGTGTGTTTTGTGTGTGTGTGTGTGTGGGTGGGGTGTGGTTTCGCGCGCGCGTGTGTGTAGTCTCTTCTCCTCTCTTTCTTCCCCTTTATCTCTCTCTCTCTTTTCCCCTTTCTCTCTCTCTCTCTCTCTCTCCACAACAACCACACACCACACACACACACACACACACACCAACCCACAAGAACCATGTATAGCGCCATGCTTAGTGCTGATTACACTTTCCTTGTTAAAATGTGTGTGTGTGTGTGTGTGTGTGTGTGCGTGCGTGCTTCCGTGCGTGAGCATGTGCTTGCGTGCATGCATGCATGTGTGC
>CM054140.1:73434038-73441538 GCA_028751875.1 Rapana venosa
CAGACAGACAGAGAGAGACAGAAAGGGGGGCCGGGGGGGGGGGAGGGGGGGGGGGGGGGGGCAGGACGTGGCATGCAGACAGACAGACACAAAGACACACATAAAGACCTAGGTACTGACAGACGCAGACGGGCTGTACGCGAGCTGATGATTTTTCACACATAAGCCCGGACTATAAACAACAAAAACAAAACAAAAATGATAATAATAATAATACTAAAACGCGTAAAAAGGGCATTTCTCATCATCATAATCACTCTTACAATGAGCAGAGCTGGCAGCGAGTGCCAAGAGTTCAACCGTTAGTGATCATTACTTTTGCATACTGTCATTACATGTGCATGTTCACTTTTTAACAAAATAATTTATAAATATACATGCCAGCATATGTTTCGTTAATTAAAGACGGCAAGGGACGGCTTGTGCATACTATGCATATAATATTGTATAAGAGTTTGTGATGCTCACGTGTGTTCTGTAAACTCTAAACACATACAGCTGCTGTTGTTAACAATCAGCATGCTAACCATGCTCTTTGAAGATGCTGCTGCTGCTGCTGTTGCTGCTGATGATGATGATGATGTCGGATTTCCAAGTTCATACACACCTAACTTTTCATCAGCGTCTGGGCGATGTAGGCCGGAATTCTGTTTACAACGTTTCACAAGACGTCATTGCTCTTATGACGTCATAACATGGCAGCGTAGATTACCTCCCTTTTTTAAAAACAAAATTTACTTTTAAATTTTGATGTTAAACACCTGTAGCTGAAAAGTCGACAGGAGAAGTTAGCCGAGTGGGTAAGGTTTGTCTTTCTGCTCTGAATGGTCTTAAAGTGACGGAGTACAAGTTCGATTCTAGGGGGGTGAAAGCAGTGAGGGATTAGGTCAGTAAGGGAGCGGATTTTTCATGATGTCTCACGTCACCTCGTGTGCAGACCCACCTGTCCCTTATTCTTCCCTTACATATTAGATTGAGCAGAATGTCAAGGTTCTAATCAGTTTCTTGGCAGATGAGGTGTTGGGTAAACTAGTAGAAAATCATATATATTTATAGTACACACCCTGTTCACTTATTGAAAAAAATCTTAAAACCAAATATTGAGTAAAAGCGTTCAATTTAAAAGTAGATCCCTACAACCTGGTTGTTCCTTTCCTTTCCCCCTTTTCCCAGCAATGTTCCACCTGAAATTCCTCGCTCTTTCTATGAGCTGTTTTCAGACATAACCCCCCCCCACCCCCACCTCTCTCTCTCTCTCTCTCTCTCTCTCTCTCTCTCTCTCTCTCTCTCTCTCTCTCTCTCTCTCGCTCTGTTTATCCCGAAATAAAAGAATTTGACTTTCTCTCCCCTCTCTCAATCACCCCTCCCTCCCTCCTTCTCTCTCTCCCTACCCTCCCTCCTTCCCTCCCCCTCCCCTCCCTTGACCTCCCTCCCCCTCCCCTTCCCTCCCCCCATCCCTCCCTAACCTCCCTCACTCCTCATTTCCCTCGTTTTCCCACACCGGAAAGGTCTAGCACTAAAAAGCATAAAAAAGAAAATTAACGCTGTTGTTGTTGTTGTTACCATTGTTGTTGTTCTTTCTGGACAAAGCCGGGCACTGCAGGCCGATGGTTATCATCATAGTGGTCAAGTGGCCGGCAAGCTTGTTATTACCGCTGTTTAAGGAGATCAGGGACAGTCCCCAGCGGTCAACAGTCCAGCCCAGTCCGCTGGACATCAACAGACCAGACAGGACAAGACAAGACAGGGCGGACCTGGGCCGGACATCTGACAGGGTCAACACGTTCGTTTTGAGAACTGTCTGTCTGTCTGTCTGTCTGTCTGTGTGTGTCTCCATCTCTCTGCCTCTGTCTCTCTGCCTCTCTGTCTGTGTCTCTGTCTCTGTCTCTCTGTCTTTCTCTGTCTCTCTGTCTTTCTCTGTCTGTCTGTCTGTCTCTGTCTGTCTGTCTCTGTCTGTCTGTCTCTGTGTCTATCTCTGTCTATCTTTCTCTCTTTGTGTCTCTCTGTCTCTGCCTCTGCCTCTGCCTCTCTCTCTCTCTCTCTCTCTCTCTCTCTCTTCTCTCTCTCTCTCTCTCTCTCTCTCTCTCTGTGGGTCAGTGATTTCTTCCCAACAACAGGAACAGTATTTTATTTTTTGTTCGCAAAAGACGAGGTTTTCCACCATTAACTAAACAACCCCACCTCCCTTAAACCTCTCTCCTCTTCTCTCCTCTGTCATCTTCTCTTGCCTCTTCTCTTTCCTTTATACCACCCCTCTCTCTAAGTCTCTCTCTCTCTCTGTCTCCTGTCTGTCTGTCTGTCTGTCTGTCTCTCTCTCTCTCTCTCTTCTCTCTCTCTCTCTCTCTCCCCCTCTCTCTCTCTCTCCCTCTCTCTCTCTCCCTCTCCTCTCCTCTCTCTCTCTCCTCTCTCCTCTCTCTCTCTCTCCTCTCTCTCTCTCTCTCCCTCTCTCTCTCTCTCTCTCTCTCTCTCTCTCTCTCTCTCTCTCTCTCCCTCTCTCTCCTCTCCTCTCTCCTCTCTCTCTCTCTCTCTCTCTCTCTCTCTCTCCTTCCCTCCCTCTCTCCCTCCCTAATCAGGGCAAGGGCGGATGAAAAAGTGATGTTTATCTCAAACCCTTGAAAAATAAAAAATATTCATTCATTCAATCTCTCTCTCACCATTCCCCCCCCCCTTCTCTCTCTCCTCCTCCTCCTCCTCCACCTCTCTCTCCCTCCCTCCCTCTCTCCTCCTCCACACCCCATCCCCCACAACCCCCAATCCCCTGCCTGCCACGCCCAATTCCGTATCTGAACGATCACGTTTGAACAGTAAAGGCTTTTTTATGAAGTGGAACAACAGGTGACAGACAGACAGACAGACAGACAGAGCAGTGACTGGACTTGCCCTACTATACACAGATACTATGTACTGGGAGAGGAGGATGCTGGGTTAGGCTATACAAGGCTGGCTAGGCCACACTAGGCTGGCTAGGTTATACTAGGCTGGCTAGGCCACACTAGGCTGGCTAGGCCACACTAGGCTGGCTAGGCCACAGTAGGCTGGCTAGGTTATACTAGTCTGGCTAGGTTATACTAGTCTGGCTAGGCTGGCTAGGTTATACTAGTATGGCTAGGTTGGCCAGGTTATACTAGTCTGGCTAGGTTGGGCAGGTCATACTAGGCGATACTAGGCTATAGTAGGCGATACTAGGCTATACTAGGCTGGCTAGGCTATACTAGGCTGGCTAGGCTATACTAGGCTGGCTAGGCTATACTAGGCTATACTAGGCTGGCTAGGCTATACTAGGCTATACTAGGCTGGCTAGGCTATACTAGGCTATGTTAGGTTGGCTAGGCTGGCTAGGCTATACTAGGCTATACTAGGCTGGCTAGGCTATACTAGGCTGGCTAGGCTATACTAGGCTATACTAGGCTGGCTAGGCTATACTAGGCTATACTAGGCTGGCTAGGCTATACTAGGCTATGTTAGGCTGGCTAGGCTATACTAGGCTATACTAGGCTGGCTAGGCTATACTAGGCTGGCTAGGCTATACTAGGCTATACTAGGCTGGCTAGGCTATACTAGGCTGGCTATGCTATACTAGGCTATACTAGGCTGGCTAGGCTGGCTAGGCTAGCTAGGCTAGGACACGGACATTCCTTGTTGGTCATCTCCCCAGCCCGCTAGCTACTCTTCCTGTTATCCCTTCTTTGTATTAATTACTGACTGGAGCAGGCTGGGGATAGGAAGGGGGGGGGGGGGGGGGTTGCTTGTGGTGGTGGTGGGGGGGAGGGTTCAGAGAGAGGGGGGGAGAGAGATGGGGAGAGGGAGAGAGAGGGGGGAAGGGAGGGAGGGGAGAAAGAGAGAGAGTGGGTGGGGATTGGGGGAGGGAGGGATTTTGTTAACAAGCCTAGCACGCCCACACAACACACACACACACACACACACACACACACACACACACACACACACAACATCACCACCATCTTGACGCACCTAAAATTAAGCAACCAACGTACAAACAAAAAACACCAAACAACAACAACAACAACAACAAACCCCACCTCCCCGTTCAAAACCCCAAGCCAATCCTGTTGTTTATGGCCCCGCCGACCACAGTTCAAAACCGGACTGATTCCCAGTAACATTTCAAAACTAACGACCCTCAATAATAATAATAATAATAATAATAATAATAACAATAATGATAATAATAATGATAATAATAATAATAATGTATGGAATTTATAGAGCGCTGAATCTTGTAAAGCAACAAATCAAAGTGCTCAGATGACTTCTTTTTTTCTAATCGAGGATAATGGAATAAGCACTCATGTGCTTTTTTACATTCAGCCCCCGTGTGTATGCGGTTTTGTAAATTTTGTCATCTGTTCCCACCGGCACACAATGGCCTACTCTTTCGAAAAGCGGAACAGGATTCAACGTGTGCGCAAGATGTTCTGAATGCGTTCGCACACGGGGCCTCGGTTTATAGTATCATCCGAAGAATCCGAGAATCAATCCACGTGGGGCCACCCACACCCCACACCACAGAGCCATAGAAGACAACAAGGCACCAGTACCACTAGGCCCTTGGTCTGGGCGCTGTTAGAAGCCAGTCAGCGTGTGTGGGAGTAGAGGGTTGATTCCCTGTAGCGCCCTGCTGTAGCTATAGCTACTAGCCTACACCAGGCCGGGCTATCTCTGGGTGGGTAATTGGCTTCGTTCGTTCCTTGTGTTCTGAAGGCCTACAGGGCCGGTCTGACTGACTGACTGACTGACTGGCTGACTGACTGACTGACTGGCTGACTGACTGACTGAGTGACTGACGGACGGACTGACTGACTGACTGACTGACTGACTGACTGACTGACTGACTGACTGACTGACAGCCAAGGCATCTGCTCTTGCCGGTGATTTAGGCTACACTGGCAGACAGAGTTCTTCAACCCTGCCTTGACAGCTTTTAGCCTAGCAAGCCAGCAGCCTGTTCTTTTCAGATGGTCTTGGTGTTTGGGATTGGTGGTGGTGGGGGGGGGAGTGGGGGAGGAGGGTAGGGGGGGGAGGGTTGTGGAGTGGGGGGGGGGGGGGGGGGGGGGGGGTTGAAAGGAAGTCTGATTGATACAAGGTTTGTGGCTTCAGAGTTAGGTAGTGTGTGTGTGAGGGGGTGGGGGGGGGGGGGGGGAGTGTGTGCATGTGTGTTTGATTTTCACACACACACACACACACCACACCTCAAATCCCCCCTCCCCCCCCCCCCCACACACACACCACACCTCACCCACCCACCCACCCACACACACACACAAACACTCCTCAACCTACAATCTCCCCCAAGCACCCCCCTCCGCAACCCCCTCCCAAACTCCTGCCTCTCCACCTCCCACCCCCTCCACCTCCATCCACCCCCTCCACCCCCACCCAACAGCACAACTTGAACTGCATACCTGGTGAACGTCACTTCACTAACATAACCAGGCTACATCACAGACTGGTGGTACTGGAGGCAGCAAGCACCACAACACCACGACACCACGACAGACACCACGGCAAGCAGTCCTGGGCAGCCAACAAGACACAGCAGCACTCAGAGGCTACTACTCCAGGCCAGGCTACTACACCAGGCCAGGCTACTGCACCAGGCCAGGCTACTACACCAGGCCAGGCTACTACACCAGGCCAGGCTACTACACCAGGCCAGGCTACTACACCAGGCCAGGCTACTACACCAGGCTACTACACCAGGCCAGGCTACTACATCAGGCCAGGCTACTACACCAGGCCAGGCTACTACACCAGGCTACTACACCAGGCCGGGCTACTACACCAGGCTACTACACCAGGCTACTACACCAGGCCAGGCTACACACCAGGCTAAATACACCAGGCCAGGCTACTACACCAGGCCAGGCTACTACACCAGCTACTACACCAGGCCAGGCTACTACACCAGGCCAGGCTACTACACCAGGCCAGGCTACATGCACCAGGCCAGGCTACTACACCAGGCCAGGCTACTACACCAGGCCAGGCTACTACACCAGGCTACTACACCAGGCCAGGCTACTACACCAGGCTACTACACCAGGCCAGGCTACTACACCAGGCCAGGCTACTACACCAGGCTACTACACCAGGCCAGGCTACTACACCAGGCCAGGCTACTACACCAGGCTACTACACCAGGCCAGGCTACTACACCAGGCCAGGCTACTACACCAGGCCAGGCTACTACACCAGGCCAGGCTACTACACCAGGCCAGGCTACTACACCAGGCCAGGCTACTACACCAGGCTACTACACCAGGCCAGGCTACTACACCAGGCCAGGCTACTACACCAGGCCAGGCTACTACACCAGGCCACTACACCAGGCCAGGCTACTACACCAGGCCAGGCTACTACACCAGGCCAGGCTACTACACCAGGCTACTACACCAGGCCAGGCTACTACACCAGGCTACTACACCAGGCTACTACACCAGGCCAGGCTACTACACCAGGATACTACACCAGGCCAGGCTACTACACCAGGCCAGGCTACTACACCAGGCTACTACACCAGGCCAGGCTACTACACCAGGCCAGGCTACTACACCAGGCCAGGCTACATGCACCAGGCCAGGCTACTACACCAGGCCAGGCTACTACACCAGGCTACTACACCAGGCCAGGCTACTACACCAGGCTACTACACCAGGCCAGGCTACTACACCAGGCCAGGCTACTACACCAGGCCAGGCTACTACACCAGGCCAGGCTACTACACCTGGCCAGGCTACTACACCAGGCCAGGCTACTACACCAGGCCAGGCTACTACACCAGGCCAGGCTACTACACCAGGCCAGGCTACTACACCGGCCAGGGTACTACACCAGGCCAGGCTACTAACACCAGGCCAGGCTACTACACCAGGCCAGGCTACTACACCAGCCAGCTACTACACCAGGCTACTACACCAGGCCAGGCTACTACACCAGGCCAGGCTACTACACCAGGCCAGGCTACTACACCAGGCCAGGCTACTACACCAGGCCAGGCTACTACACCAGGCCAGGCTACTACACCAGGCCAGGCTACTACACCAGGCTACTACACCAGGCCAGGCTACTACACCAGGCTACTACACCTGGCCAGGCTACTACACCAGGCTACTACACCAGGCCAGGCTACTAAAACCAGGCTACTACACCTGGCCAGGCTACTACACCAGGCCAGGCTACTACACCAGGCCAGGCTACTACACCAGGCTACTACACCAGGCCAGGCTACTACACCAGGCCAGGCTACTACACCAGGCCAGGCTACTACACCAGGCCAGGCTACTACACCAGGCTACTACACCAGGCCAGGCTACTACACCACGCCAGGCTACTACACCAGGCCAGGCTACTCCACCAGGCCAGGCTACTGCACCAGGCCAGGCTACTACACCAGGCCAGGCTACTGCACCAGGCCAGGCTACTACACCAGGCCAGGCTACTACACCAGGCCAGGCTACTACACCAGGCCAGGCTACTACA
>CM054140.1:73456538-73461538 GCA_028751875.1 Rapana venosa
GGGGAAAAATGTGGTTTTGTGTGGTGTCAGTACGTTTTCAAATGAGTTTATCTGACAAAGAAAAACATGAGGATGATGGGGTGTGTATGGTGTGTTTGTGGGGCGCGCAGGGTTGTGTGGTGTGGGGTGGTGTGGTGTGGTTTTGTGGTTTGGTGTGGTGTGTGTGTGTGTGTGTGCGTGTGTGTTTCTCATTTCATGGGGTGCTAGAAAGGGTTTTCGTTTTAATGTATCTACCGGGGGATTTTTGGCTCGCACGCGCGCGCGCGGTTTTGGTGTGTGTGTGTGTCGACGCATTTCACACACACACACGTATGACACACCCCCGCGCGCGCACGCTTTCAGCACACACATACATAAATGGGGAATAGGGGTATTGAGAAACCTTTTCGGGCTTTTTGTTTTGTTTGGTCAATAAAAAACACACACACACAACACACACACACACACAAAACACCCCAACAACACACCACACAAGAAAAACAATGCCATCAACGTTTTTTAAGCTGTTATCATCAAAGAGGGGGGGGGGGAGGGAGAGATGAAGGAGGGGGGAGGGGGGTGTCAAATCAAAAGTGACGGAAGGAAAACGAACACACTGATCGATTAGATGCTTGTGGTTGTTGTTGTTGTTGTTGTTTGTTGCTGTTATTTTATGTTTTTCTGATTTTTTTTTCCCCCAGTCTGCACAATGTGACTAATCAGCCGCTCATGAGGTAACTTGCACTTTAAAACACTCTACTGCATTGCACCTGTAGTAGACAAGCGCGAAACTTCCTCTCCGGACTCACACACACCCTTTCACTTTTTAGCCTCCTCTCTCTCTCTCTCTCTCTCTCTCTCTCTCTCTCTCTCTGCTCTCTCTCTCTCTCTCTCTCTCTCCCTCTCTCTCTCCCTCTCTCTCTCTCTCTCTCTCGCTCTGTCAGTTACAACACAGCCTACATCTTCACGCTTCAACAGCCAAAACTTTTACCGTTAACCTACAAGTTCTCTGCCGGTCTAACTCACACTCACCGACCACACACTCACACAGTCACTCACACAGTCACTCACACACACTCACAGTCACTCACACACACTCACACTCACAGTCACTCACACTCACAGTCACTCACACACACACACTTACACACAGTCACTCACACTCACAGTCACTCACACACACTCACACTCGCTCTCACACACACACACACACACACACACACACACACACACACACACACTCACACACTCACTTACATACACACAGTCACTCACACACACGCACGCTCGCTCACACACACACACACACACCACACACACTCACACACTTACACACAGTCACTCACACACACACACACTCAGATGACAGATTTTACAAAACCGCATATACACGGGGGACTAGATGTAAAAAAAAGTACATAAGTGCTTATTCCATTATCTTCGATATAAAAGAATAAAATAGATAAATATTTTTTTAAACCTCACACACACACACACACACACACACACACACAACACACCACTCTCCCCTAAAGTCCTTCGGATGAGACTATAAACTGAGTGTGCGAACGCACGCAGAACAGCTTGCGCACACGTTAAATCCTGTTCCGCTTTTCGTAAGAGTAGGCCATTGTGTGCCGGTGGGAACAGATGACAGAATTGACAAAACCGCATACACACGGGGACTAGATGGGGAAAAAAACATGAGTGCTTATTCCATCATCCTCGATATAAAAGAATAAAATAAAAGTAAACACTCACTCACACACACACACAAACAAACACACACAAACACACACACACACACTCTCTCTCTCTCTCTCTCTCTCTCTCTCTCTCTTCTCTCTCTCTTCTCTCTCTCCACACACACACACACACACACATACATACACACACACACACACGCGCGCACACACACACACACCCCACACACACACACAACTCCACTGACCTGATCGAAGACACATCCATCTGAACCTGTGTCCCCATTCAACGGAATCAGAAACAAGCAAAAATCGATATTATCCACTCCACCCTAGTCTTTACGTAAACACCCCCACACACATGTAACACCAAATCCACCCGTGTATGGGGAGCGATGACAATATGAACTGACTGGAAAAAATCTCTCTCTCTGTGTCTCTCACACTCTGTATCGAATCCTGCCTGTCGAACTCACTGTAGGCCTAGCCTAGTAGTGTAGAAGGCGACTTTCCCTAAACAAAAACTTGGCCGTTCACTCCTCTCTCCTCTGCTTAATCCTGGAGTTCTCACCAGTGAACTGCTGAAGAAGGCTGGACTGTTTTATCACCCCCTCTCTCTCTCCCTCTCTCTACCTCCCACGTGCTACACACTAGCCTACTAGGCTAGGCTAAGGAAGCAGAGGGAGGTGGTTAGCAAACAGAGATCGGATTGGCCGCTGCGCTGCCGCCCCGCCTGTTCATTGGTCGCTCTATCTCCTGCCGTGGCCAATGAAGAATATGGCAGTGTGTGCTGTTTGGGCTACACACCGGTATTAAGTTGAGGGTCGTGTAGTATCTTCTCTAGAGTGGGGAGTGGGGGAAAATGGTGGTGATTTTCACAGATTTTTTTAAGCCTGAAAAAATGGACTGTGTACTTGTTTTTTTGGGATTGAGGACATTGAGCAATACCAGGTAGTCACGAGAAAGTTGGAAATTATCATCAAATGAGGATTGCTTGTATTCCTACAGCGTTGACTTCGCGCATGCATATTGTGGTAAGGAAGCTAGCAGACAACAAAGGTCTGATGGGGTACAGAGTTTGCTGAAAAATTTTAAAATGTCAAACCTACTGAATTTGTTCAAAATCACATGAGTTTTGAGTCAGAGGCTAGTCTTTCACAAAAAGTGGTTTTTATTTCTGTGGATGCCTTAGTAGGTGTGGTATGAATAAAGAGTCACATAGAAAAAACAGAAGGAACAGAGTGATTTTTTTAATACCGGTGTATTGCCATTGTCTGCTCATTTCTGGTCAGCCCTGACCAGATTGTTAACAGGTAGGCTTAAACAAGAGAGTGAGTAACATGGGTGTCTCAATAAGGGTTGGTTGTTTAGTGTGTGTGTGGGGGGGGGGTGGGGGGGGGGTTGAGTGTGTGTGTGTGGGGGGGGGGGGGGGAGGGGTTAAGTTGATAGAATGTGTGTGTACGTGTATGCGTGTGTATGTAGCGTGTGTGTATGTGTAAGTGTGTGCGTGCATTGTGTGTGTGTGTGTGTGTGTGTGTGTGTGTGTGTGTGTGTTGTGTGTGTGTGTGTGTGTGTGTGTGAGCGCAGCTGCAAAAGTTCGCAGTTATTATGCGTGCAAGCAAGTGTGTGTGTGTGTGTGTGTGTGTGTGTGTGTGGTGTGTGTGTGTGTGTGTGTGTGTGTGTGTGTGTAGTGTGTGTGTCCGTGCGTGCATGCGTGCCTCTGTGTGTGTGTGAAAGTCAGTCAAAATCAACTTTTATATTTTCTGATGGAACATTGAATAGGCTATGTATCTGCTCCCTTTTTCATCATGCCATCTATCTGAGAAACGAAACTAAAAGTAGGTCCCGTGCGCAAACGCACGCAGACCATTTTGCACACACGTAAAAACCTGTCCCGCTTTTCGGAAGAGTAGGCCATCGCAAGCCGGTGAAAACGGATGACAAAATTTACAAAAGCGCATACACACGGGAACTGGGTGTAATTTTTTTTTTAAAGCACATGACTGCTTATTGCATTATCCTCGGAAAAAAAGAATAAATAGATAAAAACTCTTTACATCAAACTACCCATCGAAAGAGAAGCAGCAAGCAAAAAACAAATTTTTAAAAAACCCACCCCAAAATAAAACAAAAATAGGCACCAACTCTAACTGCAACAACAACATCAACAACAAAAAATAAGACACAAAACAAAAGTATGTATGCGTGTGCGTGTGTGCGCGCGTGCGTGTATATGTGCGAGCGTCCGTGCGTGCTAGCGTGCGCGCGCTTAGAGAATTACATGCGTACATACTAATATAAGAGTAAAAGGCCAAGATATGGACCCTGGTATCACTTGTCAGCCTTGTTTGAAAACAACTCTATGACGGCTTATGATGTGTCACAATGACCAAGGTGTGTGAGGCTTAACTGCCTGCTTAGAGATGCGGACTTTTCCATCTGATATGAGTGAAAGTGTCATAATAAGTCACTAAGAACAAGGTTGTTTTATGGAGTCTGGTTTTGGTTTTATCTCATTAAATTTTTTCTGTGTGGTTGACGTGGTTTTCCCCACAACGCGGTGCCCGTTCTGGGTTGACCCTAATGGTTGACCAGCGCGTTGCTACAAGGAACGACAGTAGAGTTGGTTTTATGCCCTGTTTTAATCTGTACATAGCTGCATAGTTTTATTCTGATATTTAAAAGTTGACGAGGTGACAGCCCTGATATGGCCTCTGTGGTCGGCGGGGCTGTAAACAAGAAGATTGGACTGAATTAGACACTAGCCCCTACGGCCCATACCAGGCCAAAAGCTGTGTCAGTTAGTGATGTCAGCGAATTGCCAAGGCCTACACTAAAATGTTGTTATGTTGTAAAATGTTGTGTTGAGATTGCCTTCAGCCATGACAAGCTCTTAACATAACAACCTGCACTCTCCTTTGTTACAGGAGAAAAAATCCTCTGAAGTCGGAGTATGGCTCCCCATGTAGCGAGGTACTTGAAAAGAGTCATACTCCCAAACTTTTCATCCGGTGTACTTCTTCCTATCTCACAGTGATTATTCCCAGGTGGGATGAGTGAGTCAGAGTGTGGCATGTTCTGGGTGACCCCCAGGGTGTTAAGCTGGGGAACGCACAACAACAACACCTATCCCCTACACACACACAGTTACAGTGAAGCGCGTGATCTGCTCACCAGGGTTCGAATCTCGTTCAAGAGGATTTTTCCCCTGGAGTTAACATCAGTGCAGACTCCACTCTCCCCAAAAGTCCTTGGGATGAGACTATAACCCGAGGTCCCTTGTACGAACGCACGCAGAACAACTTGCGCACACGTTAA
>CM054140.1:73469038-73484038 GCA_028751875.1 Rapana venosa
GTCAGGTGACTGAAGGATGGGGATGGGGAGAGGGGGCAGGGGCAGGGGTGGGGGGAGTAAGGTGGTGGAGGTGGTGGGGGGTTGTGGGGGAGTGGCTAGGAGTGAGTGGGGTGTGGTGGTTGTTGGGTTTTGGGTTTTTTGGGGGTAGTGGTGTTGTTTTTTTTTTTGTGTTTTGGGGTTTTTTGGGGGTTGTGTGTTTGGTGTGTTGTGTTGTGTGTTTTGGTGTTTTTTTTGTGTGTTTGGTGTTGTGGTGTGTTTTTTTTGTGTGTTGTTGGGTGTTTTGGGGGTTGTGTGTTTTGGTGTTGTGTGTTGTGTGTGTGTTTTGGTGTTTGTGTGTGTTGTGTGTTTTGTGTGTTGGTGTGTGTGGTGTGTGTGTGTTGTGTGTTGTGTGTGTGTTGTGGTGTGTGTGTGTGTGTGTGTTGGTGTGTTGTGTGTGTGTGTGTGTGGTGTGTGTGTGTGTGTGTGTGTGTTGTGTGTGTGTGTGTGTGTGTGTGTGTGTGTGTGGGTTGTGTGTGTGTGTGTGTGTGTGTGTTGTGTGTGTGTGTGTGTGTTGTTGTGTGTGTGTGTGGTGTGTGTGTGTGTTGTTGTGTGTGTGTGTGTTGTTTGTGTGTGTGTGTGTTTGTGTGTGTGGTGTTGTTGTGTGTGTGTGTGTGTGTGTGTGTGTTTTGTGGGTTTGTGTGTGTGTGTGTGTGTGTGTGTGTGTGTGTGTGTGTGTGTGTTTTGTGTGTTGTGTGTGTTGTGTGTGTGTGTGTGTTGTGTGTGTGTGTGTGTGGTGTGTGTGTGTGTGTGTGTGTGTGTGTGTGTGTGTGTGTGTGTAAAACCACAGTGTACACACTACCTCTACAGCCACATGGAGGACCAGCATCCCGCTGCTTTCATCTCAGTGACTGGGCTGTCTGTCTGAAGAACGGGAGAGAAACCAGCAGCCCACACAAAGCACAGCGATTCCATTCCGTCTGTTTCAAGTACAGAGGAACTACTATCAATGTCTTTGTTTCCATTAATGTCAAAATGCTGCGTTGATCAAGTAGAATTTGACAAACGGTCAAGACTCATGTCAGTGTGTGGAGGGTGTTATTTCTCAATGCCTTCAAAGCCTGGGCTTTATCACAGTTCTTGATTAAACCATTGACGCTGGGGAAGGGGGGGGGGGGGGGGAGCAAAGTGAGAGGCTGTATGACCAGTGGCTTTCTTTCCCACTCATGGAATTCCACTTTACAGCTTAGTCTTTAGTGATCGACTATGACTGACTAGGAGGCTTGATTTGCACAGTCCTTATGTGCTGCAGCCCTGGGGGCTGGTTGGCCTTTGGAGAACATCTCCAACGCTGACTGTCCTTATGCCCTCTTGGCCGAGAGAGTGGGGGGTGTGCTGTGGGCAAGGAATCTCCACTATAATCAAATTTCTGCCCAATTTTTGAAACAGCAGCTGCCCCCTCTGCTGTTTTGGAGGTCATCGTCGAACACCACGGACAAACATACAGATTATTTCCCAACACTGCATCAGTGAACCAGCTTTGATAACATTCACACAGAACGTACGTGATTTTCATAGAGGTTTTTAGTATGTGTATATGACTGGTATAATTATGTCCTTGTATAATAGAAAAGGAGTAGACTTCAGCGAGAAATATGACAATGTCTAAAGTGTTCTGTATCATTCCGAGTCGAATGTCCTAGCATCAGTCGCAGACAGTATTTGCCAGTCGCCACCATTGGGAGAGCTACTGTATAATAATTATTAATCTTGTAGGCTTATCAGCATCCATTCCATCCTTCACCTTTTCACCCTCTTTTACTCAGTTTTTCTTTACAATCATAACATGAATGTAAAATTGTCTGAACAATTTGTAGTGAATGAACATTTAAAGAAGAAGGAGGAGGAGGAGGAGGAGAAGAAGAAGAATTGTGAAGAAGAAGAATTAAGAAGAAGAAGAAGGAGGAGGAGGAGGAGGAGGAGGAGGGGGAGAAGAAGAATAGTGAAGAAGAAGAATTGTGAAGAAGAAGAATTAAGAAGAAGAAGAAGGAGGAGGAGGAGAAGAAGAAGAAGAAAAATAGCCTTCTAGCTCTTTATATGGTTTGAGAGAATTTCATATTTTAGCTGAAAAATGTAGTTTATTATTATTTTCATTTTGACTCTAGTTATAGGTACGTAAAATAATTGAACATGCTGGTGTTGTTGTTTTGTTTTTTTTTGTTTGGGTTTTTTTTTTGTTGGTTTTTTTGGGGGAGGGGGGGCGGAAGGGGCATGACTGCGCATGTACTGTTTCCCTAAACCTCTTTAGAAACGTTTTATTCCTAAAAGACATGGTACACAGCCTTTACACAACAAATGATTGTGAGTAGGGTACGTGTTCTCTTTAAAGGACTAAAAAAAAAACATGTAGTTCTGACAGCTGCACTCTCTTATTTTTAACAAGACAATTAAACTACAAAGCAAAGAGTGACTGACTGGCCGACTGATTGACTGATTGACTGACTGAATGTACGAATGACTCTTTTGACTAGTAAAGCACACAAAAGCCTCCACACCGTGATGGCGATGCTGAATGAAGTTAAAGGCCAATCTCTGTCTTGCACAGTCGTTGTCCACCCATAGCTTGCAGGAAAGGCAGAACCAATCCATTGACAAAACTTCATGAATGAGCCCACAGCCTGAAGATGAATGCAGTCCATCCTCCTCCTCCTCCTCCTCCACCTGCTACAGCCAGTCACAATGGACCAGAGACAGAGACCACAGGGTCGGCAAGTTTTCAACAGGCCCTATGTTCCACACCCCTGAAGTTGGATATGGTGTGACGTCACCAACAATATCCACATTTGGAATCAGTCCATGGGGTGAAAATGTTGACTCGTATTAAAATTAAAGTGTACCGTTCACGTTTGTCGGCTTTTCTTCTGTAGAAAGGGGAAAAGGCAACATTTTTCTCGTAAAAACATAACTATAATAATAAATATAGATACTGCTGGTGACGTCACGCTGAACCTTACATCAGAAGGATAGAACATAATGCCTTTTTTTCATTTTTAAAGAACAAAAGGCCCACTCCGGAAACAGATGTCACTGATTACAACCAGAAAATGGATGCCATCTTTTTCAAGGAATTGTGGGAGAACTCCCCACCCCTCCCCCACCCTTTCTCCCTCTCCGCTGGGGGTCTTCATTCCCAGGCACCGCCCTCCCTCCCTCCCTCCCCAATGCAGGTCAGTGTTGTAGGGGGCAGTGGGTTCAACAAGACAAGCACCACCTCACCTCAGTCCTCAGTTAACCCCCACTAAGGGGGCCCCAAATCAGCCACTTCATATCAGGGGGACTTTGGGACAGTGGGACCCATGTTGGGGGCCTCTCAACCCTCTCCATCGTGGACAACGAAATCGTTAAACAGCAGCCAGCCTGGTGGTTTAGTGGGGGAAAGAATAAGGGACACAAACTTGACAGGCATTAGTTAAGTGCTTGAGTGACTTTTGTTTGGGGGGGGAGAGAAAGTCTCTGAGTTCCTTCCTCTCTCTCTCTCTCTCTCTCTCTCTCTCTCTCTCTCTCTCTCTCTCTCTCTCTCTATCTCTCTCTCTCTCTCTCACATCTCTCTCTCTCTCTCTCTCTCTCTCTCTCTCTCTCTCTCTCTCTCTCTCTCTCTTTCTTTCTCTCTCTCTCTAGTTTTTTTTTCTTTTCTGTGTGTGTCAAGGAGATGGGGAAGAGAGGGGAGGGGGTGAGGGTTGGATTTTGTGTTCTGGGCTAGGGCGGTGGTCAGCAGATTGGACGATGAAGGCCACTACTTTTTAACAAACGAGGGGTTTAGGAAGTTAAGGGAGAAGGGAGAGAATTTCCTTCCTTCATCTCTGGATTTCCTGCCCCTGTCCCTGCCTTTAGAGATTCGTGCCAGGCTGTCATCAGGGCAAAGACTTCCGTGATAATTATCAAATCTTTACAACAAAGACTTCGATGATAGTTATCAAATCTTTACAACAAAGACTTCGATGATAGTTATCAAATCTTTACAACAAAGACTTCGATGATAGTTATCAAATCTTTACAACAAAGACTTTGATGATAGTTATCAAATCTTTACAACAAAGACTTCGATGATAGTTATCAAATCTTTGCAACAAAGACTTCGATGATAGTTATCAAATTTTTACAACTAAAGACTTCGATGATAGTTATCAAATCTTTACAACTAAAGACTTCCACGATATCAAATCTTAAAATCTTCAACTTTCTCATTTTGAGCTCATCTTTGGAGGTACTAGGCATGCTGGCAACTTTGAAGAAGCAGACCTGGCGTTTGATAATCACTTTTTTCTCCATTTTTTTTTTTTTTTACTCAGACTACCAGTATATTGTATGTAAGGGTGGGGGGGGACTCATTTCAACTTGATGGGTAGGGAGGGTGTGCTAGTGATGGCCATGGTAATGCCTGCTACACAACAGAAACAGTGAGGGATTACTGGATGATATTTCGGGCTAAAGAGGAAGAATTAAGAATAATGACTCTCTTCCTGGGCCGACCCCTATCGTCTCTTCTGTATTTTACTGATGTGATTATGACTAATATAATTATGTCTTCCAATCAAGGTGGCTTTTCTGATCTTTTCGGTTTTGAAATAATTGGCTATCCAAATCATGAGCTAATATAAATGACTTTCTTTTTTTCTTTTTTTTAAAGTGATTTCAGTATCTCAGGTGAGGCCGATATGGATAGGGATCGCTTCATCTGTGTCACAGAAATCCTGTTCGTAAAGAAAAGTAAGGTGAAGAAGTGGTTGTGTGAGCGTGTTCAAATGAAAGACAGAGAGAGGGATGGAGGAGGGGGAGGGGTGGGAAGAGAGAGGGGAGAGAAGGGAAGTGGAGAGAGAGAGAGAGGAGGGGGGGGGGGGGAGAAGAGAGGAAAGAACAACAACTACTACAACAACGACGACGACGACAACCACAACAAAACAACAACAACGAGGAGGAGGAGGAAGAGAAGAAGAAGAATCGGAGAAACCAACAGAATCGCAGTTTTACTCAGAACCCTGGTAACTACCTTCATGGTTACACCACGTAATGACGCACCCCTACTGAACTAAGCTTTCCACAATAACTTCCTACAAACAACTCGTTATACACTTAGTTTTGTTGTTTTTTAAAAAATAAAAAAAAACAATTGTCGATTCCCATTCCTTAATCTAATGACTTTCTTTTTTTTCAGTATCGTCCATATCACCCGTAGAAGACGGCAATGTTTCTTTGTTCTTGTTTTTCTTCACAATATGTGACACTCCACCACAAAATGAGTCACTTTGCACCTGACCCACTTTTCCGCTAGGAGCCATTTTAGGCAGGTGGGGGTCAGGTTGTCGATTTTGAGATTTTGATAGATTATAAAACTGTAAGCTTTCTTTTACTTTTGAAGTAGTAAGGGAAATTTTTAGTTCCCTTTGCTGTAAAAACGCGTTTTAAAAACACCCAAGCCTTCATTCCGACCATCTATTACGATGCGACATTCGTCAGTTTCTCATTTTGTCGCTTCCTGGTTGTCTAGCATTTCGATTTGTAATAGCTTTTCATAGAACTGTCCGATTTTCAATGTGGTTCTATTTAATTATTGAAAAGCCTTTTTTTTCTTTCTTTAAATTGGAGATGAACGCGGGATAGCTCAGTGGTCAGAGCACCCACTTTCCTCCAGCCAAGTTAAGCAGCGTCGAGCGTGGTTACCACTTGGATGGGTGACCGTTTGCGCGCCTTGGCTTCAGAACAGTCCCCCAGTTCACCCAGCTGTAAATGGGTACCTGCCTCTTTAGGGTCAGGGAAGGTAAAGCAGCGAGGGAGAGGAGATGGGCGCCACCCTCAATATGCTGGCCCTAGAGAAGTAAGGTCTGTGCTGCCTCGCTCCTCTACGACTACATAGGTTATGGGACACCTTTTACCTTTTTACCTTTTAATAATAATATGATGATAATAATTAGAAAATGACCTCTGATACATTGTGCCTCACTTTGTGGTTGAAGGTCACATAATCTAGTACTTCTAGTCAGAAAACATGGTGACAGGCAGGAGACGGGGGTGTTCACACGCTCCACGTGCCCAGTCACACAGCTGACCAGCACGTGCTGTACAGGCGATGCCAGCAGCAGCAGCAGTGCAGGGAATGGAGCCATCAAAGATGCTGTAAACTGGCAGATAAGGCTGCCGTTTGACACACGTGTCCAACACAGGAAAGTCACTCTGACTCTCTGACAAACAAGAAAGCAGCCGAACTGACGGACGGACAGACAGAGAGACGAGAATAACAATAATAATAAGGCAAACAACAACACCAGGTTTTGAGTGAATGCAAGAAATAATTGTATGCATGTATGTATGTATGTATGTATGTATGTATGTATGTATGTATGTAGGTAGGTAGGTAGGTAGGTAGGTATGTAGTGTGTGTGTGTGTGTGTGTGTGTGTGTGTGTGTGTGTGTGTGTGTGTGTGTGTGTGTTGTGTTGTGTTGTGTTGTGTTGTGTTGTGTTGTGTTGTGTTGTGTTGTGTTGTGTTGTGTCGTGTTGTGATGTTGTTGTGTTGTGTTGTCTTATGTAAACCAAAACAGTAAGCACTGAAGACAAAGAAACACATTTCAAGCAAACGGTCTTTCGATAAACTCTTCTAATAAAGAAAAAATACGTAAAAATTTCTTGCTTTCATTTACAATTTCCTTATTCTTCTTCACACTTCATTTTGGTTTCAGGCTTTTACAAATACAGATTTCGAGAAAATCCCTTGCAGGGGTACATGAATGTTAACGAAAGCAGAATAACGAAATGATATAATTATGGGCCTGTGGAAGTACTCAAAGAAAGGTTACTACATTCCAACTCTCTCAGTCCACAACACAGCCGGCCACCTCTCAAACCAGTGCACCCTGCACATCACAGTTCAAACCACCATGCACCACCTCTTGCTACACAACGTTCTCAAGACATGGTTTTTATTTTATTTTAAAGTGTTTCCAAAGTGTTGCAGCGAAAGAGTTGTTTTTTTTCTTAGGAATAATGGAATAAGTACTCCTTGCTTTTTTACATCCAATCCCTGTATGTATGCAGTTTTGTACATTTTGTCGTCCGTTCCCATTATTGATGTCTACCAGCTGCCCTATGCAAAAGCTGAACATACCATTCCTGTAGAGAACCCTATAGGCTTTTGGCTTGTTGATGTCTTGGTGTGTGTGTGTGTGTGTGTTATGATCTGAGACTTAACACTAATCCCAGGTCTAAAATTCTCTTGTGCACATTAAAATTCAATCACACTTTGTGTCTACATGGGTGCACACATCCATTCAGAAATTTATACTGACACGAAAGACAGAATAAAGCAGCATGCTCTCTCTCTCTCTCTCTCTCTCTCTCTCTCTCTCTCTCTCTCTCTCTCTCTCTCTCTCTCTCTCTCTCTCTCTCTCTCTCTCTATGTTATCCGGTTTTTTGCCCACTCTGTGGCATTGTCAATTTCTCCTACGCCAACCATGTATTATGGCCTAAGGCCGAGATACATTAAATTTCTGAGTTCTGAGTTCTCTCTCTCTCTCAAATGTTGCAATCTTTCTTTCACAGCCACACCCATGTGCACACAAACTATCCAGAAACTTCACTGAGATCTCACACAGATAGTTATTAGAAAGAAACCATCAAATACTCAACCTACACAATCCTGTTACTATCACATTGAGCTGGACTGTTAATAACATTTCATTTCACATCAAACTTGCCACCCGCTTTCCCAGCGGTATAACATAGTATATTCTGAAGGCTGGAATCCCATGCTGGAGGCCAAGGTGGAAGTTATCTGAGTCACCTAACACCAGGACCCCTTGCTTCCCACACTGTCCCGATGCTAAACCAGCAGCACAAAGTTCGATCTCCCCATCATCCCAGGGAGGAACTATGTAGCAGCACAGCCTTCTGTCTGCCTTGCTCTGTCACCAGCTGTCCTCTAACTAGGGCCTAGCCTAGAACTATACAGGCCGCACACGGAATTAAAAAATCACTCTTTTCCTTCTGTTTTACTATGTGACTCTTATATTCATACCGCACGTACTAAGGCATCCACAGAAATAAAAATCTTTTTTTGTGTGTGAAAGATGAGCCTCTGACTCAAAACTCATGCGATTTCGAACAAATTTGATAGGTTTGAAATTTTTTAATTTTTCAGCAAACACTGTACCCCCTCAGTCCTTTGTCGTCTGCTAGCTTCCTTACCGCAATATGCATGTGCAGGGGTCAACGCTGTAGGAATAAAGGCAATGCTCATTTGATGGTTATTTGCAACTTTCTCATGACTACCTGGTATTGCTCTATGTCCTCAATTCCCAAAACAAGGGCACAGTCCATTTTTTCATGCTTAAAAATAATCTGTGAAAATCACCTTTTTTTTTCCACTCGCACTCTATAGAAGATAGTACATGAACCCCAAATTAATACCAGTGTGCAGCCTTTCCTTCAAACAAAGAACCTCACTTCCTGTTTTTGGCAACACTCCACAACTAAAATTAAACCCGAAACTTTGGTAATACTCCACGAGTGTAAAACTCAGCCATGCCAACTTGTAACAGTATGATATTGATATGTATGACTTTCTGAACAAAGCGCTGTTTACACTAAAAATGTGATTATGTAGTAGAACTGAAAAGTGTCGTGTGATGTCCTCACCACCCATCAAATCAACCCCTCTACAGTGTAGTTAATCATTCACGCATCGCGTATTTCTACAAGAATCAATATTTACAGCAACCAAAGGTAAAGATGTCCCATAACCTATAAGGTCGTAGGGAGCGAGGCGTCAGAGACCTTACTTCTCTAGGGCCAGCATATTGAGGGCGGCGCCCATCTCCTCTCCCTCGCTGCTTTACCTTCCCTGACCCTAAAGACGGCAGGGACAAATTTACAGCTGGGTGAACTAGGGGACTATACTGAAGCCAAGGCGCGCAAACGGTCACCCATCTACTTGGTAACCACGCTCAGCGCTGCTTAACCTTAGCTTGGGAAAAGTGAGTGCTCTGACCACTGAGCTATGCCGTCCCCTTAAAGCAACTATATCCCCAAATTTGGAATTTCCTAACCTTTCCCGGTTTGATGAATTCATCCAACTTTACAGATGGTGTCCTTCCTGATTTCAATAAATTATAATAATTAACACACACACAGAGACACACACGTGTGCACATATACGCGCGCGTGCGGGGGGCAACACACACACACACACACACACACACACACACACACCACACTTACACACAAATGATCGATTAAATAATTATATCTTTTTTTTTCCTCCCGATTAAGGAATGTGAGGAAGGGTGAACATCAGATAACAACAGGAAGAAGAAAAACTATAGCAAACAAGGATTCCCCCCCTGGGACTCCCGGGGTATGCTTGCAAAGCGAGCATTGCAAGAATAGGAACCCTGCCCGCCATCCAGGCATGTCGTAAAAGGCGACTAAGGAGGCACCTTTCCCCCTAGGTAAAGGGGGTTGGACACAGGGCTAACAACCCTGCTCCGTAAAAAAAACCTCCTGTTTCGGAAACCTTAAACAGCAAAACTCATGCCAACTCAGTCTTTGGGAGATCTGGGGATCCTTCAAGGAAACCTATGACGCGCTGCAGCCAAACCCGTCAGGAAGCGCAGGGCTGACGACCCCTCATCAACCGGAGACGCCCCTGATGAAGTCCAAGATCCAGACCTTCATCAACGGACGTCTCAGGCAGAAGAGAGGGCGCCCCAAACAGACCTGGAGGAGAAGCCTGCATAGTGAGCTGAGAGACTCCAGCCTGACATGGGAAGAGGCCAAGACCCTTGCCAGAGACAGGAGAAGGTGGAGGGACGCTGTTGAGGCCCTATGCTCCGCTAGGAGCTATAAGGAATAAGAAGAAGAAGAAGAAACAAGGAATCAAAATACAGTATAACTATTTTATAGTCACACACGCACATACACACTCAAGCACGCATACGCGCGCGCGCGCGCGCGCGCTCACACACACACACTTCAACTTCCCCTATACTTTCCACTTTCTTCGTCTGATATCACTAAGAGTGGCCAGACGTTAACTGAAAACAACAACAATAAACACCACACACACACACACACACATCCACACACACACACACACACACACACACACCACACACACACACACACTCAATCACTCACTCACACACACACACACACGTATATACGTGTGTGTGTGTGTGTGTGTGTGTGTGTGTGTGGTGTGTGTGTGTGTGTGTGTGTGTGTGTGTGTGGTGTGTGTGTGTGTGTGTGTGTGTGTACCATAACTTAACCGCTGTATGAACTCGGGTTATATAGTACCCTTCCATATCAGTAATAAGAAACCAATGACTCTCGACTTTTTTTTTGGTGGTTGTAAAAAGCTCATAATAATTATTGATGTCAAGAACAATTGGAGCTTTGTGAGCCAGCCCTTGGACAAAAGACCTGTGTTGTTACACCACCACCACCACCAGCACCACCACCACCACCACCACCACCAGCAGCTGCAGCAACATTATCTTTCTACATAAATGCCAAACCTGCACTAATCGCTTCTTGACCGTATGTTTCTCCCATAATAAAAGCAAACTGACTGACTGATGACCTGGAGTTGATACCCTACTTCACAATATGCTAGATAATAATAAGTTTATATTCTAGTACACTAAAAAGAAAAACGTACTTCAGAACATGCTAGATATAAGTTTATATTCTAGTACACTAAAAGCATGCCAGATATAGTTAAATTTTATATCCCAGTGCTCTAAATCAACGCCACAACAGACGCAAATTCGCGAAGGAGAGAGGAAAGACGGTGGGAGTGGGGTTGGGGTAGGGGGTGGGGGGCAAGCAAGGAAGAGGGGAGGGGGGGGGGGGGGTTGACATAGTTAAAAGAGGCTTGGTTGCGAACTAACAAGTCAAGACTCGTCAAAGATGATCACTTCCCTATCCTTCGTGAAGAAGTTGAGGCAGCAATCAAATCGTTGAAAAATGGGAAAGCTGCAGGCATTGACAACATCCCAGCAGAACTGATCAAATACGGGGGAAAGGGGGGGGGAGTGACAGACATCCTCACAAGAATTTGCAACAAGAGCTGGCAGACTGGAGAGTGGCCAACACCTTGGACCCAATCACTCATCATCATGCTCCCCAAGAAAGGCAATCTACAGCAATGCCAGAACTATCGAACGATCAGCCTCATAAAGCCATGCCAGTAAAGTGATGTTAAAAGTCAT
Source organism: Rapana venosa (assembly GCA_028751875.1). Lineage (NCBI taxonomy): Eukaryota > Metazoa > Mollusca > Gastropoda > Neogastropoda > Muricidae > Rapana > Rapana venosa. The sequence continues at coordinate 73,480,277 of CM054140.1, forward strand.
CTTGAACAGACTAAAGCCACGGGAAGAAGAGATCATCGCCGAGGAACAGGCAGGGTTCCACCCAAATAGAAGCACCACAGAACAAATATTCAACCTGCCAGTTCTGTGTGAGAAATACAGCCAGCACCAACAGAAACTGTACCACGTCTTTAGACTTCAAAAGGCGTTCGATCGTGTATGACATGACGCATTATGGGCCACAATGAAAAAGTACATGGGACAAAAGATCATTCAGACCATCAAAGAGCTATACGCAAAAGCCACTAGCGCAGTGCTTGTCCAAGGCACAGTTGGAGAATGGTTCCATACCTCAGTGGGAGTCCATCAAGGCTGTCTCCTATTGCCGACACTGTTCAATGTCTTCCTTGTGCGCATAATGACTGATGCCCTAGAAGATCACACTGGCACAGTGAGTATTGGAGGGCGAACAATCACCAGCCTCAGGTTTGCCGATGACATCGATGGACTGGCAGGAAACGAACAGGAACTAGCCAACCTAGTGTACCACCTGGACGAAACATCCTCCAGATACGGCATGGAGGTCAGTGCCGAGAAGACAAAACTCATGACAAACAGTGCCCAGCCAATCAATACCAAGATCAAAGTCAGTGGAAAAGTACTTGAGGTTGTAGATCACTTCAAGTACCTTGGAGCTGTTATTAGTGAAGAAGGTTCAAAAACCGAAATCCTCGCTAGAGCTGCACAAATAGTAGCAGCAATGGCGAAGCTCAAGACCATCTGGAAAGACCGAAACATCTCTCTCAGGACCAAGGTCAAGCTACTGCATGTACGGGTCATCTCCACATACCTGTATGCATGCGAATCCTGGACACTGAATGCAGATCTACAAAGGAAGATCCAGGCTTTGGAGATGAGATGCCTCAGAAGACTCCCTGGCATCTCATACAGGGACCACATCACTACCGAAGAAGTCCCACAAACCATCACCCAACAAGTAAAGCACTACGAAAACCTGCTGACCACAGTCAAGAAAAGGAAGCTCAGATGGTACGGACATGTGACTAGATCAGATGGGCTGTCCAAAACCATACTGCAGGGAACAGCGCAGGGGAAGAGAAGGCGAGGCAGACAGAGGAAGAAATGGGCAAACAACATCACTGAATGGACAGGGAAGAGCTTCTCCACAACCCAGGCACTTGCACACAACCGCCGCAAATGGAGCCAGCTGGTGCAAACGTTTGTCACTGCAGTGCCCCTACGACCCTGAAGGGGGTTACGGGAGCAGATGAGATGGGATGATGGGTTGGGAAAGACTTTTTTTGGTGCTGGAATCGAGGGGTCACTGTTCGATTCTCAGTGCCGGTCTGCAGTGAGGCTGGAAGAGACATCATGTATTGTACTCTCAGGAGTCGTCGACACTAATGTTGTGCTGCCTGTAGCACCCTTCCAATCCTCTGGATGATGAGCCTTTAGACCAAGGTCCAGGGGCGTGGAATGGCCTGGTGGTTAGAGCGTTGCGCTCGTGATCTTGCTGACCTGGGTTCAATTCTCGTTCAAGAGGATTTTTCCTCTGGAGTTAACATCAGTGCTGACTCCATTCTCCCCAAAAGTCCTTCAGATGAGACTATATAAACCGAGGTCCCGTGTGCGAACGCACGCAGAACATCTTGCTATGCACACGTTACAACCCGTTCCGCTTTTCGGAAGAGAAGGCCATTGTGTGCCGGTGGGAACGGATGACAAAATTGACAAAACTGCATACACTCGAGGACTGGATGAAAAAAAGCACATGAGTGCTTATTCCATTATCCGCGACATAAAAGAATGCATAAATAAATAAAACTAACACACACACACAACACACACACACACACACACACACACACACACACACACACACACACACTATCCCTGTTTCCCCGTTATCAAGAGCTAAAGCGGCACACACAATCAGGTTCTTGTCTGTTATGCCTTCCACTGCCTTCTGTCTGTTATCACAGCCACCTGTGTGTGTGTGTGTGTGTGTGTGTGTGTGTGTGTGTGTGTGTGTGTGTGTGTGTGTGTGTGTTGTGTTGTGTGTGTGAGTGTGTCTGATGACTGTTGGGACTCAATAAAACAAAACAAAACCATCTCTCTCTCTCTCTCTCTCATCTCCTCATCCTCTCTCATCTCTCTCTCTCTCTCTCTCGTGTGCGTGCGTTCGTGCGTGCGTGCGTGCGCGCGAGTGTATGTGTGTTTATTTTATTCTTTTATTTTGAGGATAATGGAATAAGCACTCATGTGTGTCTGTGCTCTTATGAAGTTTCGTTGTAGCTGTCACAAGCTTCCTATTGAGGTTGGACGTTTCCACAATATACCAAGGGAAGAAAGAATATGTTCAAAATGCAATATGTCTGTTTTAGGGGATGAATTTTATGTTATCATGGAATGTCCCCACTTCAAACATTTAAAACAAGATTTTATTCCCCGACATTTTCTTCAACCCATGTCCAGTTATAATTTTTGTAGGATAATGAAATGCAAACCTCGAAAAGTTATCCTGTCGCTCTCAAAATTCATAAGATTTGCAGGTGTTTCTTGAAATTTAAATTGTCTTTCATATGTGTAGATTATGTCTTTTAAAGAAATGTGTATACTTAAAAATAATATTGAGTCATTAATACTGTTTGCTTATCATTATGCGATGAACTCTTGCTTTTCAGTTACTGTTAATATTCATTTTTGGGTATACATGTGTGTGTGTGTGTGTGTGTGTGTGTGTGTTGTGTGTGTGTGTGTGTGTGTGTGTGTGTGTGTGCGTGCGTGCGTGCGTGCGTGTGTGTGTGTGTGTGTGTGTGTGTGTGTGTGTGTGTGTGTGTGTGTGTGTGTGTGTGGTGTGTGTGTGTGTGTGTGTGAGAGAGAGAGAGAGAGAGAGAGAGAGAGTGTGTGTGTGTGTGTGTGTGTGTGTGTGTGTGTGTGTGTGTGTGTGTGTGTGTGTGTGTGTGTGTGTGTGTGAGAGAGAGAGAGAGAGAGAGAGAGAGTGTGTGTGTGTGTGTGTGTGTGTGTGTGTGTGTGTGTGTGTGTTGTGTGTGTGTGTGTGTGTGGGCGCGCGCGCGCGCGCGCGCGTGTATAGACAGCTATTTATGGTCAACAGGAAAAGGGAAGTAACACCATTCATAGGTTCCATATTTGACATGACACGGGTACATTCCCTTATTAGGACTACGTACAGTGGGTCTTCGGTTTTTTCCATTCATTCCATATTGTTTACAGCCCTACCGAAAGCCATATCAGGGCTGTCTGTCACCTCATTCAGTTTCAGTGGCTCCACTAACTTTCACTTCACATTCAAAACCAGCCCCACCTAAAACCTTCAAATATCCAACACTGTCCTTCTGAAAAAAACACCCCAGCAACATTAAATAACGCGATACCTGAATCATTTCATTCCTTAAGGCTGATAAACCAGGCTGTGCTGAGGACGCCAGCCATTCTGCTTAATTTATCATCCCCAGATTACCACAAAAAGCGTAAAAAGTTATAACAAAAATTTTAAAGTACTGACAAAAATATACATAAAAAAGTGCCACATGGGCCAACAACACTGCAGACTGGACATCCTGTGCCCATCCCAGTGTTTAAACATCACTACCTGGCTGCCAGAACAAAAGAACACAGGCAAAATGTCATGTAAGGAAAACATGATTTTGTTTTGAAAGATTTGCTCGAAAAAAGGCAGGAGAGTGGACGGGGAAGGGGTGTTTCTTCTCAATCCTCATCTCTCTGATCTGTCAACGCTTTATCACATTCATATTTCACTCG
>CM054140.1:73489038-73501538 GCA_028751875.1 Rapana venosa
CACACACACACACACACACACACACGCACAGACGCACAAACGCACGCGCGTACACACACACACACACACGCACGCACGCACATACACACACTCACACGCGCGCGCGCGCAAACACACACACACTCACTCACTCACTCACTCACTTAATTGACTTGCCACCAAAGAACAAAAACTAAATAAATAACTAAACGTCTTCAAAAAAGACGTAAACACGGTTAGTAACTCTTCCAGTAACCGGTGATCATCACTATACCTGAATTGTTTCCCTTGCTCCAGAACGCTTCACAAAGAAACATTTCAACACGGCTGGCTTTTCTCACTCTCTCTCTCTCTCTCTCCTCTCTCTCTCTCTCTCTCTCTCTCTCTGCCAGGTGATTTTTCCCCCTGCAGTTCACATCAGTGCCGACTATACAAAAAAAAAAAAAAAGGTCCTTCAAATTAGACTATAAAACCGAATCCCCGTGTGCGAACGCACACAGAACATCTTGCACACACGTTAAATCCTGAAAAGTAGGCCAATATGTGCTGATGGGAACGAGAGACAGACACAGAGAGAGAGAGACAGAGAGAGAGAGAGAGAGAGAGAGAGAGAGAGAGAGAGACAGACAGACAGACAGACAGATAAACAGACAGACAGAGACAAACAGACAGACAAAATAAACAGACTGCGACAGACAAAGACAGAAAGGCAGACATATAGAATGGATTAGAGGGGACCGGGTAATCATTCTTCATAATCTATTCTCATCATTTTACTCTAATAATAATAATAATAATAAATGGAACTTATATAGCGCTGTATCTACACTTCAACCGTCTGGCAGCCTCTGAACACAGACAACACAAAACAAACCGAAACAAAACAAAGAACCCCAAGCCCCAAATGAAAACAAAACTGAAACAAAGCAAACAGCATATAAAGTGTTTGTGTGTGTATGTATGTGTGAGCGCTTTGATTTGTTGCTTTACAAGATTCCGCGCTATATAAATTCCACACATTATCATTATTATTATTATTATCATTATTATTATTATTATTATTATTATTTTAAACAAAGCCACCACCTCCCCCCCCAAAAAAAAAAAAAATTAAAAAAAGAAAACAAAACAAATGAACCACCCCCCCCCCCCCCCCCCCCCCCCACACACACACACAAAAGAACTTGGTAGTGATAGGAGTTTTTTGCGGTGGAAGAAAGAGTGAGGGTGGGGCAGGGTAGGGGTGAATAGTGTGTGTTGTTTTAATTTGCATATCATCGGTGCTCGTTTGAGTAAAAGCACAACTGAAAGGTGTGTGTGTGTGTGGGGGGGGGGGGGGGGGTATATAAGAGAGAATGTGTGTGTGTGTGTGTGTGTGTGTGATTTATTTATTTAGTTTTATCTATTCTTTTATTTGTTTGGGGATAATGGAATAAGCACTCATGTGCTTTTCTACATCCAGTCCTTGTGTTTAATATTATCCATTCCCACTATATTCCCATCTATGTTTGTGTGTATGCGCGTGCGTGCGTGCGCGTGTGTTCAGACAATACTGCTGATGTGGGTACACACTCACATACATTTACACAGATCAACCTGTAAAAAAAAAAAAAGCCATCAACAACAGCAAAAACGACAACAACAAATAAAACAACAACAGCCAACCAAACATCTCCAAGCTACTTTTGGACAATAATTATCTCTATCGTTCTGAATCTCTGTACCCCTCCCAATCCTAACTACACTCAAACTACGCTTCCCCCAGCTAAAAATCCCAGTCACATGGCAACACACACACAGAGACACTGATCTACATACAAGGCTCCAGCCCCTAGGACTGGGTTTCCCGCCCCTGTCGCGACACCGACAGCGAGAGAGAGGAGAGTGAGGGGCAGCGGCTTATATAGCACAGAATTTTTGGACAGCGCTACAGGGCCTCATACCTGACAGCTCCCGTCATCTGTGTGACAGACACAGACAGCTCCTGCACTTTCCGCGCTGACAGCTCATCCCTCACTTCTTGTCCACCACCACCATCATCTGCTTCTTGTTGTTGTTGTTGTTCTTCTTCTTCTTCTTCTTTCTTTCTTTCTTCTTCTTCTTCTTCTTCTTCTCCTTCTTTCTTTCTTCTTTTTTTCTTTGTGTTCTTCTTGTTGTTGTTCTTCTTTTTTTCTTTCTTTCTTTTTTCTTTTCTTCTACTTCTTTCTTTCTTTCTTTCTTTCTTTCTTCCTCTCTTTTTCTTTCTTTCTTTCTTCTTCTCCTTCTCCTCCTCCTCCCCCCCCCCCCTTTCTTCTTCTTCTTCTCTTCCTCCTTCTCTTTCTTCTCCCCCTTCTTCCTCTTCTTCTTTTTTTTCTCCCGCTTTCCAAATGACCTCGAGGGTTGACAAACTGCCCTATTGACCGGCTCAAGGTGGACTTTGAAGTAGTTATGTATGTAGAGGCTATAGTAGTAGTAGTAGTAGTAGTAGTAGTAGTAGTAGTAGTAGTAGTATAATAGATATTATAATAAACATAACCTTGTGAATTAGAGCCAGCGTGGAACTGAAGGAGGTTTGGAGGTGATGAACGGTATGATTTGGAGGCGCAGTTGGGATGCCCCGTTTGATGGGTTTCCCCACATACATAATTATGTATTGTGAGGGATGGACACCTCTGTGGATTTTCCTTCTCTGCAGTCAACATTCGTCAACTTCTTGGCCGTTTTTCTTGCAAGTCCTTTCGGATGAGAATGCTTGCCAAAAGTCCTGTGGTGTGAGAATGAAAGGGTAGAGGTAAAAGGTGTCCCATAACCTATGTGGTCGTAGGGGAGCGAGGCATCAGAGACCTCGGCTTCTCCAAGGGCCAGCATATTGAGGGCGGCGCCCATCTCCTCTCCCTCGCTGCTTTACTTTCCCTGACCCTTAAGAGGGTAGGTACCCATTTACAGCTGGGTGAACTGGGGGAACTGACCAAAGCGCGCAAACGGTCACCCTTCCACTTGGTAACCACGCTCGATGCCGCTTCACCTTAGCTGGGGGAAAGCGAGTGCCCTGACCACTAGTGTGAGAATGCCGCATGGAAAACGTCTTGTCCACACGGTAATAGACACCAGCCCCCTTCAAGGGGAGGTTATGTTGCCTCTAGAGTTATCACCAGTGCCAACTTCTCTCCCCTGAAAGTTCTTCGTATGAGACTATAAACCAAGGCCCTGTGTACGAACACACGCAGATCATCTAGCGCACACGTTAAAACCCGTTCCACCTTTTCGGAAGAGTAGGCCATTACGTGCCGAAAGGGACAGATGCAAAATCTGTATCTAACCACACACACACACACACACACACACACACACACACACACACACACAAAAGAAATCCTAAGTGCACACTGGTGTGGTGTTTAGACATGACCCCTGAAGATGGAGTACTGCCACCACAATGGGGCACAATCTGACCTCTGGCTAACCTCAGAGCTCCAGCCCAGGAACGAACAACAAAACAGAAGTCTTGTCCTCAAGTTAAAGAACTGACCAGTCCTTCAGCTGTTGAAGAAGAGCTTAGCCATGGCCACTGGTGCCGCTGATACCACCATCATTATCATCTCGTGTGCAGTTGAGGGTAACATTATTATCAGTGTGTAGTTGGGGGCAACAGAATTATCAGTGTGCAGTTGGCGGCAACAGAATTATCAGTGTGTAGTTGGGGGCAACAGAATTATCAGTGTGCAGTTGGCGGCAACAGAATTATCAGTGTGTAGTTGGGGGCAACAGAATTATCAGTGTGTAGTTGGGGGTAACAGAATTATCAGTGTGTAGTTGAGGGCAACAGAATTATCAGTGTGTAGTTGGGGGCAACAGAATTATCTAATGTGTAGTTGGGGGCAACAGAATTATCTAATGTGTACTTGGGGGCAACAGAATTATCTAATGTGTAGTTTGGGGCAACAGAATTATCTAATGTGTAGTTGGCGGCAACAGAATTATCTAATGTGTAGTTTGGGGCAACAGAATTATCAGTGTGTAGTTGAGGGCAACAGAATTATCTAATGTGTAGTTGGGGGCAACAGAATTATAATCTTGTGTGCAGTTGAGGGTAACATCATAATCTAGTGTGTAGTTGGGGCAGTATCATTATCTAATGTGTAGTTGGGGGCAACAGAATTATCTAATGTGTAGTTGAGGGCAACAGAATTATCAGTGTGTAGTTGGGGCAACAGAATTATCTAATGTGTAGTTGGGGCAACAGAATTATCTAATGTGTAGTTGGGGCAACAGAATTATCTAATGTGTAGTTGGGGGCAACAGAGTTATCAATGTGTAGTTTGGGGCAACAGAATTATCAGTGTAGTTGGGGGCAACATAATTATCTAATGTGTAGTTGGGGCAACAGAATTATCTAATGTGTAGTTGAGGGCAACAGAATTATCAATGTGTAGTTGGGGGCAACAGAATTATCAATGTGTAGTTGGGGGCAACAGAATTATCTAATGTGTAGATGTGGGCAACGGAATTATCTAATGTATACTTGGGGACAACATCATTATAATCTAATGTGTAGTTGGGGACATCATCATTATAATCTAATGTGTAGTTGGGGACATCATCATTATAATCTAATGTGTAGTTGGGGACATCATCATTATAATCTAATGTGTAGTTGGAGACATCATCATTATAATCTAATGTGTAGTTGGAGACATCATCATTATAATCTAATGTGTAGTTGGGGGCAACAGAATTATCTAATGTGTAGTTGGCGGCAACAGAATTATCTAATGTGTAGTTGGCGGCAACAGAATTATCTAATATGTAGTTGGGGGCAACAGAATTATCAGTGTGTAGTTGGGGGCAACATAATTATCAGTGTGTAGTTGGGGGCAACAGAATTATCTAATGTGTAGTTGGGGACATCATCATTATAATCTAATGTGTAGTTGGGGGCAAAAGATTTATCATTGTGTAGTTGGGGGCAACAGAATTATCAGTGTGTAGTTGGGGGCAACAGAATTATCAGTGTGTAGTTGGGGGCAACAGAATTATCAGTGTGTAGTTGGGGGCAACAGAATTATCAGTGTGTAGTTGGGGGCAACATCATTATCTAATGTGTAGTTGGGGGCAACAGAATTACCAGTGTGTAGTTGGGGGCAACAGAATTATCAGTGTGTAGTTGGCGGCAACAGAATTATCAGTGTGTAGTTGGGGGCAACATCATTATCTAATGTGTAGTTGGTGGCAACAGAATTACCAGTGTGTAGTTGGGGGCAACAGAATTATCTAATGTGTAGTTGGGGCAACAGAATTATCTAATGTGTAGTTGGGGGCAACAGAATTATCTAATGTGTAGTTGGGGGCAACAGAATTATCAGTGTGTAATTGGGGGCAACATCATTATAATCTAATGTGTAGTTGGGGGCAACAGAATTATCTAATGTGTAGTTGGGGGCAACAGAATTATCTAATGTGTAGTTGGGGGCAACAGAATTATCTAATGTGTAGTTGGGGGCAACAGAATTATCTAATGTGTAGATGGGGGCAACATCATTATCTAATGTGTAGTTGGTGGCAACAGAATTATCTAATGTGTAGTTGGGGGCAACAGAATTATCAGTGTGTAGTTGGGGGCAACAGAATTATCTCATGTGTAGTTGGGGGCAACAGAATTATCTAATGTGTAGTTGGGGGCAACAGAATTATCTAATGTGTAGTTGGGGGCAACAGAATTATCTAATGTGTAGTTGGGGGCAACAGAATTATCAGTGTGTAGTTGGGGGCAACAGAATTATCTAATGTGTAGTTGGGGCAACAGAATTATCTAATGTGTAGTTGGGGGCAACAGAATTATCTAATGTGTAGTTGGGGGCAACAGAATTATCAGTGTGTAGTTGGGGGCAACATCATTATAATCTAATGTGTAGTTGGGGGCAACAGAATTATCTAATGTGTAGTTGGGGGCAACAGAATTATCAGTGTGTAGTTGGGGGCAACATCATTATAATCTAATGTGTAGTTGGGGGCAACAGAATTATCTAATGTGTAGTTGGGGGCAACAGAATTATCTAATGTGTAGTTGGGGCAACAGAATTATCTAATGTGTAGTTGGGGGCAACAGAATTATCTAATGTGTAGTTGGGGGCAACAGATTTATCTAATGTGTAGTTGGGGGCAACAGATTTATCTAATGTGTAGTTGGGGGCAACAGAATTATCTAATGTGTAGTTGGGGGCAACAGATTTATCTAATGTGTAGTTGGGGGCAACATAATTATCTAATGTGTAGTTGGGGGCAACAGAATTATCAGTGTGTAGTTGGGGGCAACAGAATTATCTAATGTGTAGATGTGGGCAACAGAATTATCTAATGTGTAGTTGGGGGCAACAGATTTATCTAATGTGTAGTTGGAGGCAACAGAATTATCTAATGTGTAGTTGGGGGCAACAGAATTATCTAATGTGTAGTTGGGGGCAACAGAATTATCTAATGTGTAGTTGGGGGCAACAGAATTATCTAATGTGTAGTTGGGGGCAACAGAATTATCTAATGTGTAGTTGAGGGCAGCAGAATTATCAGTGTGTAGTTGGGGGCAACAGAATTGTCTAATGTGTAGATGTGGGCAACAGAATTATCTAATGTGTAGTTGGGGGCAACAGAATTATCTAATGTGTAGATGGGGGCAACAGAATTATCTAATGTGTAGTTGGGGGCAACAGATTTATCTAATGTGTAGATGGGGGCAACAGAATTATCTAATGTGTAGATGGGGGCAACAGAATTATCATCTTGTGTGCAGTTGAGGGTAACATCATTATCTAATGTGTAGATGTGGGCAACAGAATTATCTAATGCGTGGTTGGGGGCTGGAAGAGTGGGTGGGATATGTCAGGTTTAACTTGCCCATGACTCTGTTTGAAAAATAAAACCCAGCGTGGTGTGTGAGGATGTGGCCCAGTGACTCCTCAAACAGTCACAAGGAGAAGTTAAATCACTGCACAACATGGCTGTCAGCAAACATGATAATATTTCCCGTGTGTGTGTGTGTGTGTGTGTGTGTGTGTGTGTGTGGGTGTGTGTGTGTGTGTGTGTGCGTGTGTGTGTGTAGGGGTGGGTTCTTTTCTGAATACATGGTGTTATCTTGTGGGTGTGTGCACATCTGCATACTTTGCGATTACACTGTGATAAGGATAATTATAGATGTGTACATAATTATCACCACCATTATGACCATACTCATTATCATCATTGTAAAATGTAGGATATTCAGTATAATGCCGTCTTTTCCCGTTTCAGTTCTGATTTAATAAATGATAACATTTTTAAAGCTGCAAGAATCTCCTTGCTTGACACCTTGTACACACACCAGTCACCAGGTCTATAATCTTATCTACGATGCCTTTGAGGAACACAAGAACACTGGAAACTATCATTAATGTTAAGAGATAATAATGCACAGCTTTTATACTTGTTCCTGGAGATAGGAACTCATGGAAATACATCACACACACACACACACACACACACACACACACACACACACACACACAGAAGGAGAGAGGAGAGAGAGAGAGAGAGAGAGAGAGAGAGAGAGAGAGAGAGAGAGAGAGAGAGAGAGAGAGAGAGAGAGAGAACACACACCAAAATACTAGCTCTTGAAAAAAGACGAAGATAACCTACTTGCAAACATAAAAACAACAAAATCTGACAACATTTCAATACCACCAACTGTCTTTACCCCATGTGGGGGCCATGGGGGTTGAAATCTTACAAAATTGTACCAGACCTAGCACCCAAAAAATTCCCACCCCCACCCTCCCAAAAAAATGGTGCAGTGATAATCTGTGCCGCTAATAATTCACGGGTCACCTGTGTGCATACAGACACTCAACAGTGGGCTGTAGCAATTAAAAATCCCCAAAAAACTTTCATGTAGAATGTTGCGGGGATTGAAGACCCATTACCTGGGCCCACAGTACATCACAGGAGAAGAGAGACACCTCTCCTGAGTTACCTGGATTACCGTTTGCATAAGCTGGGTATGACCTCTAGGCAACGGTCAACTTCTTGATAAAAAGAAATATTTAAAAAACTAGTCCTGGAGAACTGCGCTATGTAATCTGAAATGCCAATACCTTCAGCTTACTTGCTGTCTAGGCCAGAATAAAGGTATAGGTGTTCCATAACTTATGTGGTCGTAGGGGAGCGAGGCGTCAGAGACCTCACTTCTTTAGGGGCCAGCATATTGAGGGCGGCGCCCATCTCCTCTCCCTCGCTGCTTATCCTTCCTTGACCCTAAAGAGGGCAGGTAACCATTTATAACTGGGTGAACTGGGGGACTTTACTGAAGCCAAGGCGCGCAAACGGTCACCCGTCCATTTGGTAACCACGCTCGATGCTGCTTAACCTTGGCCGGGGGAAAGCGAGTGCTCTGACCACTGAGCTGTCCCTCCCCCAAGGTTAGAATACCGCAAATGACTGACCAGGGGAGATAAATCATCGGGGCTGGTTGTCTTTGAAGATGAACGATGATCAGTCAGTCAACCCTGTGGAAAGTATGGTTCTCACTCGTACAGTTACACCCCGAGTCACAAATAATTGACATAGCCTTTTATATGACTGCCGTCAGCGCCTGGGGTTTATCACAGTTCTTGATTAAACCACTGACGCTGGGGGGCAACAGCAAAGTGAGAGGCTGTATGACCAGTGGCTTTCCACTCATGGAATTCCACTTTACAGCTTAAGTCTTTAGTGATCGACTATGACTCTCTGACAAGGAGGCTTGACTCGCACAGTCCTTAATGTGCTGCAGCCCTGGGGGCTAGTTGGCCTTTGGAGAACATCTCCAACGCTGACTGTCCTTATGCCCACTTGGCCGAGAGAGTGGGGATGTACTGTGGGCAAGGCATCTCCACTATAATCAAATTTCTGCCCAATTTTCGGAACAGCAGCTGCCTCCTCTGCTGTTTTGGAGGTCATCGTCGGACACGACGGACAACATAATGATTGGCAGTACCATGATTTTTTTTCTGGTTCCTCGGCTAGAGCTCTGAGGTGGTGAGATTTTTTTGCGTTGTTAAGTGACCGGGGTTTTTTGCCCACCATTAAGGCAACTGCATTCCGACTTCGGGGATGCCTGCTGTCTAAACACCACATCCGCGTGCATGCGATTTGTAAACGTTTTGTCATCCGTCCCTACCAGCACTCAATGGCCTACTCTTCCGAAAGGCAGACCATGTTTTAACGTGTACGTAAGAAGTTCTGCGTGCGTTCGCACACGTGGACCTTGGTTTAGAGTCTCACCCGAAGGACTTTCGGGAGAGTGGCGTCGAAAATGTTCAGCGGGACAAGGATGCCGTATCCTTTGATTAATTTGGTTTTAAAAAAAATTCAATTCGTTATCGATAAAACTTCTGTTTTTACTCGGCTAGAACTCAGAGGGTGACCAATGGTAAGATTTTGTATATGCGATGATTTTTGCCCACTATCTTATCCTGTATGTTACTGGCAGTTTTTAAATTATCCTGTCACTCAACTTTTGTCGTTGTTGTCGCTTTTTGTTCTTTTATTTCGAGGATAATGGAATAAGCACTCATGTGCACATATTTTCCGCCCCCAAGAAAGGAAATTCATAGACAGAAAGAAAAAGTTCTTAAAATCAGTGAAGAGATAATAAAATCTCCGACTGAGATATTCATTCTCGCAAATGGTACTTATCATAAAAGTTCGGCAACATTTTTCCACAGAGGCCTCCCCATTTAGACCACACCACACCACACCACACCACACCACACCTCACCACACCAAAATCCACACTTTCAATTTCTCAGAAATCGCTTTATCATTATTCAAAAACCCACGTGAAAAATTACCCACCCAACAGACCAATTCAAATAAAGGGGGAAAACCTCACACAGTACAGAGTCACTGCATGTTATTTTTACGCTATCTTCCTCAGCTTGAAAAGCAAAACCCCAAGCATTGGGTTGTTGGTTTTGTTTCGTGAATGAAAATCCTGGTTTCTACATGGTGGTGGGTTAAACCAGCTTTGACACAATGTCACTTTTTCCCCCCTTGTTAGGGTCACCATTGCAGATCAACTTCCTGTTGCCATTTCCTGTTCCTCACTACACTACCCCACACTGTTACAGCTCTGGGTTCAAGATTGTATTTGTACCAACAAAGGAGGATGGTGTTTGGGAAACCACTTTGTGTACTGACCCCCTCTAAATGGGACTACTATATCTATGGCGTCAGTGAATAGACTATCTGCACCTGTGTCTTGTTTGGAGTTTTCAGTTGTTGTTGTTGTGCGTTCCCCAGCTTAACACTCTGAGGGTCACCCACAACATGCACTCTTGACTCTCTCATCATCCCACCTGGGAATCACTGTGAGATAGGAAGTACACCAGATGAGAAGTTTGCGTGTGTGGCTGTTTTCAAGCACCTCGTTATATATGCAGGCAGCCATACTCCGACTTCAGAGGATGTTTTCTCCTATAAAGGAGAGTGCGGGTTGTTCTGTTAAGAGCTTTTCACGGCTGAAGACAATCTCAACACAACATGTGTACAACATAACACCATTTTAGTGCAGGCCTTGGCAGTAAGCTGACATCAACAACTGACAGACACAGCTTTGGCCTGCGCCAAGGAGTTTTGAGTCATGAAGCGATTTTCTTATCAAGAGCACTGACTCGCGTTCATCAACAAAACAATACAGAGTCCGACTTTCTATACATTTCTTTTTTTAAACACTTCTGTGGAACATGTTCCTCCGTGGAAATACCTGCCAGTATAAATAGCATCCCCACATTCTGGAAATTCTGTGCTAGGAATTCCCTCTTTTATATCCCTCTCTTTGTTTCTGCCTTGTTCTTTTTTCTTCTTGTCACCTTCCTTCTTGTCTATTTTCTGCCTTCTTGGTCCATTCTCCTGCCTCCCCCCTCCCCACCCCCACCCCCTCCCAAGAAAGATTTAAAAACATGACAATTCTCTCCCAAGCCATAGTCGGATGGGCTGGGCCTGACATATCCAGGCGCTTACCGGCAAGCGTAACGCATTTCGCTCCAATGACAGTCAAACAACAGTTGCTGTCTGAGTGTGCCACAAAAAAGAAGAAGAAGAAGAATGCAACATGTGTTTTGACCTTGATACAACATTCTGTAAATAATTGCATTAAGCTGCGTTGTCATAATTACAGTGTAACTTTTTTCTCTCCCGTGTTTTCGTGTCAGACATGGTTTTATGTTGACCGACCACGATGTGGAGCTCCAAGTTGGTTAATGCTTAGTATCACTCTTTATGATATTCGCGTATGTTGTCTGTTAAAAATAATGATTTCGTATTAAAATAATTCAAAGACGCCCAACCCCCTCCCTCTGCGTGTGTGTGAGAGAGAGAAAGAGAAGAGAGGAGAGAGAGAGAAAGAGAAGAGAGAGAGAGAGAGAGAGAGAGAGAGAGAGAGAGAGAAAGAGAGAGAAAGAGAGAGAGAAAGAAGAAAAGAGAGAGAGAGAGAGAAAGAAGAGACAGAAAGAGAGAGAGAGAAAGAGAGAGAAAGAGAGAGAGAGAGAGAGAGAGAGAGAGAGAGAGAGAGAAAGAAAGAGGAGGAGTGAGAAGAGAGAGAGAAGAAAGAGAGAAGAGAGGGAGGGAGAGAGAGTGAGAGAGAGAGGGAGACAGAGGAGAGAGAGAGGGAGGGAGAGAGAGTGAGAGAGAGAGAGAGAAGAGAGAGAGATAGGAGAGAAAGAAAGAGAGAGAGAGA
The DNA here is from genome assembly GCA_028751875.1 of Rapana venosa. Lineage (NCBI taxonomy): Eukaryota > Metazoa > Mollusca > Gastropoda > Neogastropoda > Muricidae > Rapana > Rapana venosa. Next base: position 73,500,740 of record CM054140.1, read on the forward strand.
GAGGAGAGAGAGAAAGAAAGAGAGAGAGATAGAGAGAGAGAAGAGAAAGAAAGAGAGAGGAGGAGAGAGAGAGAGAGAGAGAGAGAGAGAGAGAGAGAGAGAGAAGAGAGAGACATGACAGATTTAGCCAGCACAAGGTCAGGTCAAGTCAACCTTCGAGGAAGGTCAAGTGGGAGGAGGAGGAGGGGGGAGGAGGGAGGAGGGGTGAGGGGGTCGTTAGTTTGCTGTTTGCTGTTGTTGCTTTTGTGTTGGTACAATTATTTCCTTTGGGTCTGTGGTCTTGTCTTTGTAGCGGTCATCCAGTTGTGTTGCTGCTTGTTTGCCGGGTCTCTTTGAGCTGTAGGGAGACTAGTTTGTCATGACCGCTAACTTCAAAACTACAAAACGAAATACACATGTAACAAAGAGCTTTATATTATAAGAACAACAGCAACGACACCCATAACACACTTCGTTGTTGTTGTGTGTTTTTCGCTCTTCGGCCTTTTGATTATATATATATAGTTTACGTTCCCTTTTTATGTTTTCTGTATTTCATATCTTCTTTTCCTGTCTATCTCTTGCTGCTGTCTAATCTAGCTGCTGTCTAGTCTATCTCTTGCTGCTGTCTAGTCTATCTCTTGCTGCTGTCTAGTCTATCTCTTGTTGCTGTCTAATCTATCTCTTGCTGCTGTGTAGTCTATCTCTTGCTGCTGTCTAGTCTATCTCTTGCTGCTGTCTGTCTAGTCTATCTCTTGCTGCTGTCTAGTCTATCTCTTGCTGCTGTCTCTTGTTGCTGTCTAGTCTATCTCTTGTTGCT
>CM054140.1:73506538-73509038 GCA_028751875.1 Rapana venosa
ACTCCATACGCGGAGTTCTTTGTGACGGTTTCAATTCTGCTGTTATCACGTCAGCTCCACGAGCCCTCAATGTGGAATATAATGATACAAGCTGTTGCCAGGAAGATCGCGGCGTGTTTGGTCGCTTTGTCACACACTTGTCAGTTTTTCCAGCTCGCTTTTTTCCATTCACTGACTCACTTGCACACACACACACACACACACACACACACACACACACACACAAAGAGAGAGAGAGAGAGAGAGAGAGAGAGAGAGAGAGAGAGAGAGAGAGAGAGAGAGAGAGAGAGAGAGAGAGAGAGAGATCTTTATTTGTCAAGGGTCAGGCCTACAGATAAACGTTTACACTCAGAAAATAAACTCAAACTAAATCAAAATTCTTTTATTTTGAGGATATTGATTAAGCACTCGTGTAGGGTTTTTTTGTTTCTTTTACATCCAGTCCCCACCCTTTATTAGGGATATCATGGAGAGAGAGAGAGAGAGAGAGAGAGAGAGAGAGAGAGAGAGAGAGAGAGAGAGAGAGAGGAGAGAGAGAGAGAGAGAGAGTTTCATTTCCGTTTTCTGTAGACTTGATTCTGACTCGTCAGTGACAATTTTAGCATTTACTCAGCACATAGGCCTAACCCTGAATCTTAGCCAACTGTCGTAGTAAGGAGGAAAAAAACAACTCCGTGTGTGTGTGTGTGTGTGTGTGTGTGTGTGTGTGTGTGTGTGTATGTGTGTGTGTGTGTGTGTGTGTGTGTGTGTGTGTGTGTGTGTGTGTGTGTTTATTTGTCTGTATATGTGTAATTATTTGAATTTAACTGTAAGTCAAAGGCATATCATATAGACTATCTACGAACAATCCAAACAGCAACGAAAACATAAGCAACAACAACACACACACACACACACACACACACACACACACACACCACACACACACACACACACACACACACACACACACAACACACACACACACACACACAACACACACACACACACACACACACACACACACACACACACACACACACACACACACACACACACACACACACACACACACACTACCCACACAAAATCAAACATACAAACAAAACCCCAAATATTGCCCTAAGTCGGAGTATGGCTACCTATCCGCACAAAAAACGATGTCCCGGTTCTTGAAAACAGTCGTCCGGCACGCTACCGTCTCCCACAGCGCGTGCTCCCAATCTGACAGAGATTCCCAGTGGGGGTGGGGATGAGTGGTGAGACAGGGTGCACATTCTGGGTGACACCCGGGGTGCTAAGCCGGGGTACGTGCAGCAACAACAGCAAGAAACATCCCCGACTTTACAAAAATACACCAAACACAACTCTCACCTGTTCAAAGTTTTGCATTTCGTTTGTTTTGTTTTGTTTTTTGCTCTGAAGCTAGGTCCGTGTCAAGTCAACTGCAGATGAGACAGTTTCGATTGTGTACATTATGTAAGCGCTGGGGACGGGATAGCTCAGTGGTCAGAGCACTCGCTTTCCCCCAGCTAAGGTTAAAGCAGCATCAAGCGTGGTTACCAGTTGGATGGGTGACCGTTTGCGCGCCTTGGCTTCAGTACAGTCCTCCAGTTCACCCAGCTGTAAATGGGTACCTGCCCTCTTTAGGGTCAGGGAAGGTAAAGCAGCGAGGGAGAGGAGATGGGCGCCGCCCTCAATATGCTGGCCCCTAGAGAAGCTGAGGTCTCTGACGCCTCGCTCCCCTATGACCACATAGGTTATGGGACACCTTTACCTTTACATGTAAGCGCTAAGTAGGGCCAACAATTAGCACTGCATGGGCTAAAAGCCAAACATTGAAATAAAGAAACAGAGCACAAACTTTTGTTTATGGAAGTGCGTGTGTGTGTGTGTGTGTGTGTGTGTGTGTGTGTGTGTGTGTGTGTGTGTGTGTTGTGGTTGCGTGTGTGTGTGTGTGTGTGTGTGTGTGTGTGTGTGTGTGTGTGTGTGTGTGTGTGTGTGTGTGTGGTGTGTGTGTGTGTGTGTGTGTGCAAAGCTAAACATATTGAAATAATTAAACAGAGTACAAACTTTTCTCTATGGAAGTGTGTGTGTGTGTGTGTGTGTGTGTGTGTGTGTGTGTGTGTGTGTGTGTGTGTGTGTGTGTGTGTGTGCTGTGTGTGTGTGTGTGTGTGTGTGTGTGTGTGTGTGTGTGTAAAGCTAAACATATTGAAATAATTAAACAGAGCACAAACTTTTGTCTATGGAAGTGTGTGTGTGTGTGTGTGTGTGTGGTGTGTGCGTGCGTGCGTGCGTGCGTGCGTGCGTGCGTGCGTGCGCGCGCGCGCGTGTGTGTGTGTGTTTTGTGTGATCTTTTCATCTTATCTATATATAAAAAAAAAAGAGATAAAATATTGTTACTTCAACATTACATTGTATTGCATTATATTGCATTGCATTGTATTGTATTGTATTGCATTATGCTGCATTGATTGACACTGTATTGCATTGTATTGCATGACACTGTATTGCATTGTAT
>CM054140.1:73516538-73531538 GCA_028751875.1 Rapana venosa
ACACAACCACAACCACAGAACAACAGACAACAACATGGACACACACACACACTCATTCAAGACAAAAACACAAGACAGAACAGACAGACACACAACCACACCTGCACACACAATCATACACCAAGGAACACATCAGGTATCACACTCCAGCCACACCACCACATACACAGACACCACACACCACCACACACAGCACTACACCACCCACTCACACACACAAATTCACACACACACACACACACACACCACACACACACACACACACACACACACACACCGACACAGCACCGCACGCACGCACAGAGTATTGCACAGCCCAGCATGGACAGACATAAGAATCAGTTGCAACAGAAAATCCCCACAATCCAAACCAAAAACAACAACAACAACAACAACAACAACCAAAAAACAACAACAAAACAACCCAACTCTCTCGGACTCTGAATAACCTCTGTCCTGTGATCTAAATGATATAAAAACAAAGACCTCCGTGGGCTCTCTACAGTTTGTGACAGCTGACGACACTGCACTTGTTTGTTTGCTTTTTAGACATTGCACTTGTTTGTTTGTTTTTTTAGACACTGCACTTGTTTGTTTGCTTTTTAGACATTGCACTTGTTTGTTTGTTTTTTAGACACTGCACTTGTTTGTTTGTTTTTTAGACACTGCACTTGTTTGTTTGTTTTTTAGACATTGCACTTGTTTGTTTGTTTTTTAGACATTGCACTTGTTTGTTTGTTTTTTAGACACTGCACTTGTTTGTTTGCTTTTTAGACATTGCATTTGTTTGTTTGCTTTTTAGACATTGCACTTGTTTGTTTGCTTTTTAGACATTGCACTTGTTTGTTTGTTTTTTAGACATTGCACTTGTTTGTTTGTTTTTTAGACACTGCACTTGTTTGTTTGCTTTTTAGACATTGCACTTGTTTGTTTGCTTTTTAGACACTGCACTTGTTTGTTTGTTTTTAGACATTGCACTTGTTTGTTTGCTTTTTAGACATTGCACTTGTTTGTTTGTTTGTTTTTAGACATTGCACTTGTTTGTTTGCTTTTTAGACATTGCACTTGTTTGTTTGTTTTTTAGACACTGCACTTGTTTGTTTGCTTTTTAGACATTGCATTTGTTTGTTTGCTTTTTAGACATTGCACGTGTTTGTTTGTTTTTTAGACATTGCACTTGTTTGTTTGTTTTTTAGACACTGCACTTGTTTGTTTGCTTTTTAGACACTGCACTTGTTTGTTTGTTTTTTAGACACTACACTTGTTTGTTTGTTTTTTAGACATTGCACTTGTTTGTTTGTTTTTTAGACATTGCACTTGTTTGTTTGTTTGCTTTTTAGACATTGCACTTGTTTGTTTGTTTTTTAGACATTGCACTTGTTTGTTTATTTTTTAGACACTGCACTTGTTTGTTTGTTTGTTTTTTAGACATTGCACTTGTTTGTTTGTTTGTTTTTTAGACATTGCACTTGTTTGTTTATTTTTTAGACATTGCACTTGTTTGTTTATTTTTTAGACATTGCACTTGTTTGTTTATTTTTTAGAGCTGACCACATTCACATGTTCCCACTGCTGCAGTTTGGAAGAATTCAAGTTTCGGCCCATTTCGTAACAAACTTCCAAAGCAAGTCTTAACACCGAATATTACACATAAAGAATGCTTACTGTTTCCGTGGTCACAGCTGTCATCTTAAAAAGAAGAAGAAGAAGAAGAAGAAGAAAGAAAGAAAATAAATAAATAAATAAATAAATAAAAACAGAGTAGATCCAGGTCTATATTTTGTTATATATTTTCGTTCAAAATCATTTTGTATCTATGTCTATTTACTTTTTAAGAATTTTTTGAAAACTAGGAACTCCTTTTTATTTGTGAAGAGAAAGAGAGAGACAGAGAGTCAGACAGAGAGACAGAGAGAGAGACACAGAGAGTCAGACAGAGAGACAGAGAGAGAGAGAGACAGAGAGAGGAGCGACAGAGAGAGAGAGGACGAGAGAGAGAGAGAGAGAGAGAGAGAGAGAAGAGAAGAGACGAGAGAGAGAGAGAGAGAGAGAGAGAGAGAGAGAGAGACAGACAGACAGACAGACAGACAGACAGACAGACAGAGACAGAGAGAGAGAGAGAGATTCTTGAAAATGAATGTCATACAAAAAAATGTTGACAGATTTTCCACCATTCCTTGAAATTAAAATGCATAAAATTCCCCATCTCTAAGGCATTCGATTTTTCATTTTCCGTTTTCTATCACTTTCTGATTTTCTCGAAAACTGAGAGGCCGTTTCCCCTTAGCAACATGAAGCCGACATCATTATGACTGTCCCGCAGCAAACATTGCTCTATTTCCAATCCACCTATTTAATCCTTGTGTATCAGTGCTTAAAATTAAGATATGCAACACAGTAAAACAAAATAAAATGCTCCACAAAAATTTATGTGAAATATGTTTAAATGATTTATTTTTAAAAAATTATAACGCCTGTAAGCGGGCCAGAGATTACAAAATGTAGAACGCAAAACAAAGCGAGTCATGTGACACGTGGCTGACCTCCAACAGGATCCACGTTGGCGCAGAGGTATCATTCAGCTGGCAATCGTCAGGGTTTTTTCACAAAGAGTGGCAGGCAAATCTTGATTGTAAAGCCAGCGTTGGGTGGGCGTGTGTGTGTGTGTGTGTGTGTGTGTGTGTGTGTGTGTGCTTATTTTTTTTAATTGCCTTAGGATCTTTTACCTTCAAACTTGTTTGTTTATTGTCAATGCCCAGAAAAATATTCCAGATACACAGAATGAAACTTCAGTATATCCTTGTGTGTGTGTGTGTGTGTGTGTGTGTGTGTGTGTGTGTGTGTGTGTGTGTGTGTGTGTGTGTGTGTGTGTGTGTGTGTGTGTGTGTGTGTGTGTGTGTGTGTGTGTGTGTGTGTGTGTGTGTGTGTGTGTTTGTGTGAAAATAGCTTATTATAAAATGTTTATATTGTTGAGTGCTTTGATTTGTTGCTTTACAAGATTCAGCGCTATATAAATTCCATACATTATTATTATTATTATTATTGTGTCAAATAAGTCTGCATGACTTTTATGGCAATGAAAAATTTCTCAGTCTTTATTTTTCCCCTTTCCTTTCCATTTCACTTTCATCCACTTCCACCACCGCCACCACTACCCTCACCTCTGATATCACACACACACACACACACACACACACACATGTACCACAGGACTATCCATCAAGAAAAGGGATCTAGGATTAATACAGGATACAGAACGATGTCTTTTTTCTTAATCTCTACTTTTTTTTCTCTCAGTGATGGGCTTGTGAGATCCATGATTTCCCCATTATGTTTTGTCAATAATTCCTGATTGCATGATAGCAGGCTTCACCTGAGGTCGCCGATGAGCTAGCTCACTTGCCTGAGATAGGCACTGATAATCCGGGATGACATCTAAAAACAAACAAAACGAAGTTCTGAATCAAAAGGAGACTGGAAGTTTTAATGAAACTAAGATCATATAAAAGACTAGCACCCATGCACAGCTCTCAATCAAGTTGGAATTATCTGAAGGAGATAAAGGGGGGGGGGGGGGGGGGGAGAGGACCCATCACCCCTTGATCTGACCAGGCCTACTTGATAACTAATCACTGGCACTGCCGCTGAGGTCATATCACGCCAGACTATTTTCAACTCATGATCTACTTTCGATATTGCTATATCACCGTTACGCACCGACAAATCCCACCGAAGCTTGCACATTAATTTGCTATGTTTAGAATCGATCATTTGTTTCATCAGCTTTCTCTTGCCACAATGATGAAATATAAGAAGGTTAGGCCGAGTGTTAAGCTGGGCCGTGAACGACCTAGAATATTCCCCAGTAAACACAGCTAGGCTAAGCTAGCCTGCCACCTCAACAGAGACACGAAGACAGAAACGCAGCTCGCTGATTGGCTGAAACACCGCGTGACTCAGTTACACGTAGATCCAGCGCTGGCCCGACTCTATAAAAGCTCCGAACGAACCAACGGCGGGCGTCAGACAGTTTGTTGCGATCAGGATGGGCAGGTGAAAGAACGTTGCAAAGTTTTTCTATTTTGGCGGTGCCCGGCTATGGCTGTGGTTGTCAACAGTGAAACGGAGAAAGTCAAAGAACGGTTTTATTCCAGGGAAGGATATTGACCAATTCAGATCTTCTGGCAGCGTGCTTCATCGGTTTTACTTGGAGCTCCACAGCAGACGAAAATTTGCGTTATCATCACACGACCAAATTTGCATCAAATTTTTTCCTTCTTGCAGCTAATAAGAAATGTAAGTGCACATATCCATTTATCGTTTTGTTGCAGGGTGAATCTTGTGCATAGTGTGGTTATGCAAGCAAAGCGAGATGCAGAATGTGTGCTTTATGTAAGGTAATTAACTTGCACTGTTGTTGCCAAACCGAAACAACGCGTTCTGGCGCTGCCAGAACGCGTCTGTACTCTACGAGGTCAAGATGGCTTGTTGGGTCGGAGCTGACTTCATTTTTCTATTTTTAGAAGAGGACTAACCTAGACGTTTATTTATTTATTTATTATTTTATATCGAGGATAATGGAATAAGCACTCATATGCGGTTATGTAAATTTTGTCATCTGTTCCCACCGGCACACAATGGCCTACTCTTTCGAAAAGCGGAACAGGTTTTAACTTGTGGGCAAGATGTTCTGCATGCATTGGCACACGGGGCCTCGGTTTATAGTCTCATCCGAAGGACTTTGACATTCAGTTCGATTTTTTTGGTCAAACTGGGAAGAAAGGGCGAGAACCTCAACCCAGAACCTCACGTTAAGGCTGACGTTTGCTGGGGTAGGTTCAAAGTTGCACAGTTCAGCAGCAAGTGAACTGCTGCAGTTGCTGTGCTCTTCTGTGCTACAATATACTAATACAACTATAATGCACACATTTTGTCATTGGAATTTTAAAGAATCAAAATTTAAGTGTAGCTATATGTCTGGTAGGAGGCACCGTGGTCGAGTGGTTTAGGCGGTCAACTCATGATCCAGAGGTCGCGGGTTCGATCCCCGCTCGGCTCGGTGTTGTGTCCTTGGGAAAGACACTTTACTCCTATTTTCCTCACTCCACCCAGGTGTACAAGTGGGTACCAGCTCTGCTGGGGAAGTATCTGGCGACAGACTAGCGTCCTGTCACAGGGGTGGTGAAAAACCATCAGTTGCTTAACCCTACAGAAACCGGGATAAGCTCCGGCTCTTCTGGCTCGAAAGAACATACTATATGTCTGGTGACTGATTGCTTGTATGACTTATTAAGACCTATGTTGATACTCCCTAATAAAAGGAGTTCAAATTTTGAATCTCTGCAATGAAGTAAGCTGAAATAACAACAAAGACTAACCTAAGGCACTTTTATTTTGTTTAAGTTATAAGGCTATGACAGAATGACTTGTTTTGCTGCACCATTTATTTTGCTCTCATCTACTCTAACAAATGAAATTAGCTTTTGCATCCTTACCCATGTTAAGAAATGAAATTTGAACCCATTTAATTGATTTATCCATTCCTCCCCACTCCTTATTCAGTTGCTTCCAACCCCAACTTTAGCATGTATCAGATCTGTTCTAGTAGGCCTAGATGACTAACAGGAAATGATGGTTGTGTGGTGCAGATCGAGAACATGGTTTTAACACAGACACAAGCCGCCCGACCGACTAGCTTGGATCTGGACAATGCATCGCCCACGGACTTGGATTCTGTCTTTCCGGATATGGATAACAACAATCTTCACCCATCTTCTGCCACACGAAATTCTAGAAAAAAGAGGCGGCGTGCTGATGTGCTTCTCAAAAAGTTTTTAGGTAAGATTAAGTGTGGTGGTCACCAGTGGCAAATATTCAAGGAGTGCACTTACAAGTTTCACAAGTGTTTTGTCTTTTTTAACTGAAATTTTTTATCAACAGTTATAGCAATGCTTATTTCAGGGCAGATCTGTGGTTAATTTGTTACCCTGTTAATACACTGAAAGAATATTTATGAAGCTGAAACATTAAATTTTTTCATTGAAACATTCTTGAAAGTAATCCCAGAAGCTGTCTCCACATCAAACATGTGTGTTGTTGGTTTTCTTGGCAGTTTGAATCAGAACTTAACACGCTTCTATCATTTGTGTGTTTTCAGATGTATACGAAGCCACAGGGGAATTTTTGGGCAATGGATCTTACGCTTCAGTGCAAACCTATAGAAATAGGACAACTGGACAGGAGTATGCCGTGAAGGTGAGTCAGTCATGTCTCTGTGTGCTTTGGAGCTCTGCTGTTGTTGTTGTTAATATCCTCTGTGAATTTCAATGCATCCTACTCATTTGATAAGAACATATATGTATGTGCCTTGTAATAGATGCAAATATTTTGCATTGCATTGTTAAATTTTGGCTAAGAGCAGGACATATTTTTCTAAGGTTGTACAAAGATAAAACTGTTTAAAAAGCAACAACAAAAAATCCTCATAAGAATACTGGATCAATGCATCATGGATGGTGAGAGTAGTAGAAATGTTCACTTCAGGGCTCTGACTACAGTATCCAAAAGCTAAACACTGTAATCACCGACATTAGCGACAACTTCATACGAGAGCAAAGAAGAATAACAAGTCAATCACTTACCAAGCACGCCTCTTGTTGCTGGTGTGTGCAGATGATTGAAAAGAGCAACAGCCTGTCTCGCAGCAAGGTGTTCAAGGAGATTGAGATCTTCCACATCTGCCAAGGCCACGAGAACATCCTGAACCTGGTGGAGTACTACGAGGAGGAGGACCGCTTCTACCTGGTCTTCCACAAGATGCTGGGGGGCACGCTCCTGGCCAACATCGAGCGCCGGGGACATCTGTGCGAGAGAGAGGCCAGCCTGGTGGTGCGGGACATTGCTAAAGCCTTGGACTTCCTGCACAGTAAAGGTAGGTACACAACTTGACCAACGCGTCTTGCATGCTGCTTTCTGTCCAGAGTGTAGTTTTCAGAGTCGAGTGTAAGTGGTGGGTGTTTTTGGTTTTACAAAGAAGAAACATATGCGAGAGCACTTGTGTTTGCAAGAATATGTATGGGACTGTTTGGGTCAGTTGCATTTGTAAGAGTCAAGACTGACATATACTTTTTTTTTAAAAAGGTAACTTTTTTTTTTTTTTAGGATAACAAATACGACAAAAAGACTGCTAACACTCAACACAGCTCCGATATTTTCTCTGTCAGAAGCATTTCTGTAGTCAGGTTATATGTCGGTGTTCTTTCAAAGTTGGCTAAACCACATCCAGAACTTGTTTGTCTTGAAGTATGTTTTAGTCAGCAGAAGTGGGGTGTAGCAAACACTAAAACAGAAGCCTCCTTCCACAGGTATTGCACACCGGGATCTCAAGCCTGAGAACATCCTGTGTTCACGTGTGGACGATGTGGTGCCAGTGAAGATCTGCGATTTTGACCTGGCCAGCGGAATCAACTGTGACGGAGACGGCACCAAGACCCCCGAGCTCCTGACGCCGGTGGGATCAGCAGAGTACATGGCCCCTGAGGTCGTGGACGCTTGGGTGGGGGAGTCCTTCTCCTACGACAAGAGGTGTGACCTCTGGAGCCTGGGCATCATCTTGTAAGTCACCTCCCTGCTGTGTAGAGAGAGAGAGAGAGTGTGGTGTGTGTGCTCATGCAGAAATATGATAACAAATATTGCTGTTCAATTTCTCGGTACACAACTTCTTTTTGTTGTTTTCATTTTAGATTAGAAATACCCTTTTAAGGTAGAATATGGTTATCAGAACTAAAATGAGATTTATCCAGTTATCAAAAAGGAAAGTAACTGACTTATATTAGATTATCCATAATGGAAAGTTATGCATCTTACTCTTGATAACAGTTCAATACTATTCTCAGTTTCATTATATTTGAAAGAGAATGCAAAGTTGAATGTTGTAGTCAGTGTGACCGTACAAAGCTGGCGTAGCTGAGGGTGTGTTACTGACGGCTGCGTGTGTGTGTGTGTGTGTGTGCAGGTACATCATGCTGTGCGGCTACCCCCCTTTCTGCGGTCAGTGTGGGGAGGAGTGTGGCTGGAACCGGGGGGAGGCCTGCCCGGACTGCCAGGAAATGCTCTTTGGCCGCATCCAGGACGGCCACTACTTCTTCCCCCCTGCCGAGTGGAGCACCATCTCCTCCTCCGCCAAAGACCTGATCCGCCACCTCTTGGTCAAGGAGCCGCGCAAGCGCTACTCGGCTGCTGATGTGCTGAAGCACCCCTGGGTGTGCACCCCGCCCTCTGCCACCCAGCTGGCCACCCCTCATGTCCTTATCAGGTAGGGCTTGCTTTTTGGGTAGGAGAATGTGTGTGTGTGTGTCTGAACTGTGGTTAAGTAAGGGACTGGTTGATCAATGATGACCGGGGCATTTCAGTTTGTAAATGACTTTTTGACATTTGAAACAAAAGTCACAGCCCTGATAATTGGCTTCTGGGGCAAACTGGGAACTCAAAGATAAATCTAATGTCCTTTTGGATTGCACTTTCTGTATGTTGTGGGGGATTTTTGAAAGAAGAGTCTACGGTAATTGAAAAGTGAACTCTGTAACCTTGCACACTCTCTCTCTCCTATTATTGATACCTGCCCCAGGCTGAGGACACTGCTGTTACATTGGTGGGTGGCTGTGTGTGTGTGTGCAGAAACAACAGCACCAAAGAACTGGAGTCGTTTGCGGAGACGGCCAACTCCATCAACCGCATGATGCAGCAGCAGCTGCACATGGCCTCGTGCTCTCAGACCTCCTTCTTCCTGCACTCCCGCCACAGCAGCAGCAGCAGCAGCAGGGCTCTGGGCCGTGGTCGCATGGACAGCTCGGGCACCACCGTCCCTGACAGCGCCAGCAGCAGCAGCAGCAGCATCAGCGGAGATGAGCACGAGGAGGACTTTGAGGCGGCGCTGCTGGGGCTGCAGTCTGGGCTGCACTTGTCACCACCAGGGGGCTCCAAGCTGGCCAAGCGGCGGGCCACCGTGCGCGGCTGCCCCCTGACCTTTAGCAGCAGCAGCAGCCGCCGCGGCTCTGGAGACAGCTTTCTGACCACCGCTGACGTGGGCAGCTGGAGGTCGTGAAGGGGCCGCCCGCCTGTCTGTCTGTCTGTCTGTCCTGCCTGTGGGCTTCCAGTTACGTCAGTCAGTCAGGACGCGAGCAAGAGCAAGGTCTGCGTGTACAGTGTACAGCGGTGGTCCGAGACTTTTGCTTGGTTGACTGGTTACATCGAGAGAAAATACCAAAAGGAAGGCTAAAGTGCGATGTTTCAAGATACACCATGTCGTGTTCTGTCCTATCCATGAAAGGTGTTGTGGGCTTGTTCGATTCGTGTCCTTTTGAAAAGATTGCCCATGTTCTTTGAATTTTGGGGGGATCTACCACAGAAAAAAAAAAAATGCATTGTCAACTTGCATGAAGCGCAAACACATACACACACGTATTCACCAGTCGCGCTTAATCACAACATCCTTTTGTCATGGATGTAAGTGTTTGAATCTTTTAAAGTTATTTTTTTAGTTGGTTTTTTCTTCCCGATGAAAATCAAAAGCAATACATGCCTTATCAGACATACCAAAATCAACACATGCCGTATCACATATACCAAAATCAACACATACCGTATCACATATACCAAAAGCAATACATACCGTATCACACATACCAAAAGCAATACATGCCGTATCACACATAACTGGTTGCAGAAATGCCCATAGGTAAACAGCAAAGATAAAGAATACTCGTACAACAAAAGTAGCGTACAATTATGCAAGGGTACAAACAAACAAACACAGATACTAAGCATTTAAAGAAGTTGCGGAAGGGGGGTGGTAAGGCACGCACAACTTTGATAATAACAAAGAAAGTAAGAGTTGTACAACAAAATATATAAAATCATAAGCAATTTTAGGCTTGATAAAGTATTTTAATTAGAGTTGATTTAAATCAAACTTGGGACAATTCAATTTTCACTTTAAAGTTGAAAAGAGAAGCATATTGTACAAGATCAGTATAAATAATGCCTAATCACTATCACACAACACACTCAGATGTGTGCTTTACTTAGCTTATGACTTTTTTCTTTTTTTTTTATACACTTTTTGTACTTTTTCAGATGAAAGTTCGAAATATTACTTTCTTTTAAATAAGTGTTTTAAGGAGCAAGGTGTTATTTCCGTGTTGTGGTTTTTGTATGTGTGTCATGGGATTTTTGTTTAAATTGTGGGGGAGGGGAGGGGGTTAATGGAAAGTTATTCATTCTTGTGTGTTTATATATTGCTATTTTGGTTTTATTACTTATTTATGTGTTTGTGTGTGTTACTTTATAACATGGAGTGTTCTGTTCAACTTATGTGCTTTTGCTGATAGCTGTTGCATTTTTTTTTTTAATTCCATGTTTGGTTACATTTTTTGTGTTGTTGGGTTTGGGGGGGTTGTTTTTTTTAATCATCTACTTGAACATTACCAAAGTTCTTGTGGATCCCATAAGAGTTTACATTGTGTGCCTCTGCTGAGTTAAAAATGAAAGAGGAGTGGAGTGGAGTGGGGTGACTTCAAAAGAAAATCCATATTCCCGAGTGTAATGCTGCCATGTCATGTTTGAAACATTGTATACCAACCATTCCTTCCAGGCTCTGTTCACGCTCACACACTGACACACTGACTGACTGACTGATCAGTGCAGTGCAGTGCAGTGTGTTGGCGGACAGGGTCCTTTGTCTTGGGTCTTTATTATTTGAAATGTTGGCATGGACACGTGGCTGCAACTGCTGCTAAATTGGCGTGGCAATGTTCATGGACTACACAATAGGTAAATTGTGCTGCTGGTGCATTTCGGGTTCTCCAAGTGAAATCATGACACCCCTCCCACCCACCCACCACCCATCACTCAGTTTGCTCATTTCATAGTTGCTTATGTCAACTGCATCATTTTGCGTGTGCGTATGCGTGTCAACAGTGGTCATTTTTGTGCTACAAGAAATGGTCATTCCATGCCCAGTGAATTTTATTTTTGGTCAGGATGCTTTTGGCAAACATTTCCTCTCTTGCCTGGCTTTCCTACTTGGAAGAAAGATGGTGGTTCTACCCATTGTCCTCCTTTGATGGTGGCTTCATCTAATTCATCCCTTCACTTCAGTTCTCGGCCTGTCAATAGCTTAGGAATGCCCTTTTTATTTCTATGCTTTTTGATTCCCATCTCTCGGTCTCTCCATTCTTCAGTTCTGCGTTTTATCCCTGTCCAAATTTTCAAAAAAGCTTTTTGGTTAAGTGCAATGTTGACCATTTCTTGTTCCGTGTAGAAGACAGCCCTGATGTGGCCTCTGTGGTCAGCAGGGCTGTAAACAACAGGATTGGATTGGATTGTAAATGATGAAAAAGCCCTCCTTCATTCTATTGTACACATCTTTCTGTCCACTACATGGGATACCTCTTCTCAAGTTGGATTTCTTTGGGCTGAGGTTCTGTGTGTCGGTGTAAGGTTCCTTCCTTCTTGACCCAATTTGCAGCTAAAACCCCCAGTCATATCCAGTCAGTGGGTTGTATGTACAGCAAAGCCATATTTCTCATCATGGATTTACACATCGCTTCATTCCGCTAGTCAGGACTGAAAGTGGAGTACATGTGTTGCGCACAAAAACAAATATGTTGGGTAGTGTGGGAGCAGGTGACAGAGTGTGGAGAAGAATGTTGCAAGTGCAGCTGAGATATCAAAGAAGCTAGGATGTGTGTGTGTGTCAGAGAATGTTTTTTGTAAGAGAATGTTGGTGGAAATGGGTTGTGCACATGGGATGTCAGAGAAGCTAGAATGTTGGTGTAAATGGGTTGTGTAACTGTGATATCAGAGAAGCTAGAATGTTGGTGTAAATGGGTTGTGTAACCGAGATATCAGAGAAGCTAGAATGTTGGTGTACATGGGTTGTGTAACTGTGATATCAGAGAAGCTAGAATATTGGTGTAAATGGGTTGTGTAACTGAGATATCAGAGAGTGTGAGTGAGTTAGCCTGTGATGGCAAACTGTTAGAGGACAGTGTCTGTCCACACCAAGTTTGCCAGTGAAGATGGGCAGTCAGGGAAGTGGACTTGTTATATTATTATCAGGAGTGTTTGTGAACATGACCAACAACAAAAAAAAGACGTTCTATGAACTGAAAATGGCAGATGAAACCTGTGTGATGAGGAGCTGTATTGGAAATGCATCATTAGCATTTTATATGCTGGAACACTTTTTTGGAAGAAGAAAAAGAAAAGAAAGTATGGCTGGCAGTGTGAGGAAGTTTTAATACCAGGGTTTGCATGAGGGTAAGATTGTATGGTCAGAAATGCAAGTGAATGCAGCAGTGAGGCCAGCGAAGATGTTGAGAATGCATGGTCCGCAATGAAAGCGTACGTATGAAAGGTCAAATAAGACCAGGTATTACTATTACTACTATGATTGCCCAATGGTAAAATGTTGTTTGTCAATGCTAACTGTTGTGCTGAAAAGCAAACCTTTGGTCCTCAGGCAGACATGCCGCCGGACTGTCACGTAGTCTTTCTCAGACACCCCTCAGTGTCACCAAGCTTATTACTCTAGCTGTTCACAAGTCGACTGTGATATATATATATCTACATGAGAGAACCCAGAAAATGTTGATTTATTAGTCTGTTCTGTTGTTGTAAGGCTAGGTCAAAGGAAAAGAAAAGTTGTTTTGTGTTTTTCAATCTTTTGGTCAAGTTCAGATATTCTGATTCTTTCGTTTCTTTTCTGGAAGAGTCGGATAATCTAACTTTATTTTTCGGTTACATATGTCATTCGTGTAAAAGAAAGTTGTCTTTTTCTTTCGTGTCTTTTTTTATATTTCAGATGACACAAAATCGATAAGATGACATCTGCTTTTGTCTCGGTTCATAACACAGAAAGTGATTTATGAATGAATTAATCAATCAATCAAAGACTAACTCCTTGATTTGAAGAGTGGTTCAGTGTTAAGTTTTCTGCGTTTCTCTGCAAACTGAAAAGACCTTGGGTCTTGGTTGTGTTCATATTGAAATGTGCCTTGTGCTGTCCTGATGACTGAATCTCAATCCAGCATATACATTATATGCGAGCATGGTGACGGGCTTGAGCCGCATTCAGCTAATTACAACTTGGCGTTAGTTGAAATCGCGGCCGGCTTGGAAGTTGTTCCATGAAAACTATGCTGTGTTTATTATCTCCTTTCTGAGGAGCGTCTAAATATATCAGTTACAAAGATTGTATTTAGAGAATTATATTTATTGTTGATCTGCAAAAATCAGTGAATTTTGTTATTTAAAAAAATATCAGACCAGAAGGGTATTTTTCATTTTACTATACTTTAAAAAGAAGAAAAACAGGGAGGGTGGGTGGGAATTTTGACTGTGGAGTTTGCCTAGGAGCTATTCCCTTCTTCATGGATGATTTACTTTGGGGGGGGGAGGAGGTGGGGGCTAATCAAGGTGCTAGTTTGTTTTATTCTAAGGATATTTGTACTTCTGATGTGTGCAAGTTGCTGACTGCGAGTGAACGGTGGTCTTTGTTCCAAAACATTTACGGTGCTGATGCAATAATAAAAGTTTGGGGGAGGGAGGGAAAAGAGACAAAGACCGAAATTACGGGAAGAGCACCTCTGTTTCTGCTAACAACTAGTTTGAAAGTTGGATTTGGTGGGAAATGTGTATTTGTCAAATGTTCCTCAGGGTCTGATATTTTTGACATGGAACTCAATTGAAAAAAAAATAACAAAAGATGGAGGTTCTGTGCTGAAGTTTATTGATAGCAAGTGATTGTTTTTTCATGTTAAAAAAAAAGAAGAAAAGATTTTTTACAGAAATAAATTTTTATTTTCAAGTTTAAAATGTGGACTTTTTGCTTGTGTTGTGAAAGAAGCTGACATGTGTGGTTGGTTTGGTGGTGGTTGCGGGTGTCTGTGTATGCCCTCACATCTCTATACTGTCTGTCTCTGTCTCGCTCTCTCTCCCTCATGTACACACTCACCCAGAAACTCTTACATTCACACACACTCACACAAAGTATATCCACAGTTTCTCTCTCTCAATGCACCCACACAAGTACCACATAATTATGATGGAACGCATGTCCACAAAAAGTCTATGTGATACACACAAACACAGCACTTCCATGACCAGTGTTCACTCGTTCCCTGAATGCTTGCACAAAGTCACCAGACTGTCTAACTGAACTTGTTCAACTTCGGTAAAGGAAAAGACGATTAAAAGAAAGCAGGCCTTTGTAACTTGCAAAAGGCAAGGTGGAACTAACCAGCCGCACATACATCTTATTATAACACGCTGGTAAACTGAACCTGAGCATAACGTACTGATAACAGATTCACACCAAACTTGAGCTGTACTTGGATACACAAAATCAAGACAATATCTGCTGATTGTGAGCTTCCTGCGAGACATAGCTTTGAAACATGGTGACATAACATCTTTAGTGTAAAGTTTCCAACGACAAAAAAAAGTCTTTCAAAGTTTAGCTCCACACACACACACACATACATACACACACTGGTACACCTCCCCCCTCCCTCTCCCTCCCCCCCCCCCCCCCCCTTTCCCCACAACTCCACCCACACCCACTTCCCCGTCTCATATCACTAATTAGTGGAAGGCCGTTAAACACACACACTCACACCACCATCACCACCACCATCACAGACCCAGTTTTGGAGAGGGACAAGATCAGTGTATGGCTGGCGGTGTCCTGCACTCAGCACAGCTGCACTACCTGTGAACCAATGGCAATCCCGTCAGCTGACCACCTTCAGTTTATGTCTGTCAACACCGCCATATGCTGTCACCTGACAGTGCATGAATAAGCCAGGCTCATTGTTTTTCTCTGGCACCCCCACCCCTCCCTTCCCTTCCCTCTGGCGTTGTTGCCAGCCTTCACAGACGTATGCCTGCACTGTGCTACTACGCTGCCTCACTGCCGAAACATGGCGCCCTCTGCAA
>CM054140.1:73541538-73546538 GCA_028751875.1 Rapana venosa
TTACGTGGCGGGAGAATCCCCATCATAAACGACACCTAAAAGGTAAAAGTGGCAAGAGCACTCGCTTTCCCCCAGCCAATGTTAGTCAAAGCAGCATCCAGCGTGGTTACCACTTGGATGGGTGACCGTTTGCGCGCCTTGGCTTCAGTACAGTTCGCCCAGTTCACCCAGCTGTAAATGGGTACCTGCCCTCTTTAGGGTCAGGGAAGGTAAAGCAGCGAGGGAGAGGAGATGGGCGCCGCCCTCAATATGCTGGACCTTGGAGAAGCTGAGGTCTCTGATGCCTCGCTCCCCTACGACCACACAGGTTATGAGACACCTTGACCTTCACCAAACGACACACAAGACGGGATAAAAACCAATATCCGCGGAAACAATCGTGCTGGCAGCAAGTAACATGCCAAGTTTATACACACTTTATCAGACAGGAAAATGCCCCTTGTTCTCAGGCCTTTGAAAAGGTTGTTTGGTGGAGCATCGTCAAACTGGATTTTCGTGGAACCTGCAGGAAAGTACACACGCAAGGAAACACCAAGACTCCAACAGGACAACCCGGCTTTCACAACAAACACCCGGACTTGAGCAACAAGAATGACACCTGCATGATTTTCAACAGGTGCGACGAATGAGACTAGATCCTTCTCAGCACTCACACTGGCCATGGTTAGTCCGTCTTTTTCTTTCGAGGATAGTGACTAAGCACTCGTGTGCTTTTTTTTTTAACATCCAGTCCTCGTGTGCATGTAGTTTTGTAAATTGTGTCATCCATTCCTACCGGCACAAATGGCCTACTCTTCAGAAAGGCGGAACAAGTTTTAACGTGTGCGCAAAATGTTCTGCGTGCGTTCGCACACAGGACTTCGGTTTGTACCCTCCTCTGAAGGACGTTGCAGGGGATGGGGGGGGGGGGGGGGGGGGGGGAGGAGAGGTAGGGGCACTGATGTTATTTTCTGGAGGGAAAAAAGGGGGCAGGATATTGGACCAGGAAGGCAGAAAATAGACACGAAGGAGGTGAGGGGAAGAAAAAAGAGCCAGGCAGAAACACAGAGAGGGTTCGAAAAGTGGGACTTTCCAACACACAACTTCCAGTCTGTCTGTCTGTCTGTCTGTCTTGTTTAAAGGCCTTTCAAAAGAATTTCCGAAGGTGAGGATGCTATTTATACTGACAGCACCACCCCCCCCCCCCCCCTCATCCCTGCATCCTCACCCCACGCGGAGTGTACAGGGTATGAATTGTTATGGTGTTTGTACTGAATACATCCATACCGTCGTGACCATAAATGACGTTTTCAGATAAGCTGTGTCTTACTTTGCCTTGACACTCTCATTGCCCTTAAAACAGAAAATAAAATAAAGAAATATTCCTTTTCCCCGTATTTCTGACACAGCTAAGCTATCACAACAAGTCACTGATTTCTCAGAAAGTCTCTAAAAGCTGCAGCAGCGTCATGTCTCGTGCAATATTCCTGCTTCTTTTAACACCGACAAGAAAGTGTTTTAAACGTGTCCAACTGGAAAATATTACTGTCATATATAATCATCATGCAATCATCAAGCAGTTCGCACTCGAACGTTCTGTATAGTAATACAGACACAGGAATAAAGGACATAAAATGGAGGGTGCCTATGCAATCCATGACGACATTTCACGTGATGCTGACAAATCGGCCTGACCTTTTGGGGGATTCAAGGTCGCCCAAGGGAAATAAGTTTGTGCAACCAGCCCCCCACCCCCACCCCCTTCCTCACCGATTTCCTCCAGCATCCTCCATCCCCTTTCCCCTCATCCTATTTCCCTGCCAATTTGTATGTATACATAGAAAACACCGATCATCGATTGATGAAGAATAAGCCAAGCACTACAGTGAAGTAGTGTGTGTGTGTGTGTGTGTGTGTGTGTGTGTGTGTGTGTGTGTGTGTGTGTGTGTGTGTGTGTGTGTGTGTGTGTGTGAGTAGTATGTGTGTGTGTGCGGGGTGCGTGCGTGCGTGTGTGTGTGTATGTGCGCGTGCGGTGTGTGTGTGTGTGTGTGTGCGTGCGTGTGTGTGTGTGTGTGTGTGATGTGTGTGTTGTGTGTGTGTGTGTGTGTGTGTGTGTGTGTGTGTGTGGTGTGTGTGTGTGTGTTTTCTTTTGATGTTGTTGGGTGTTGTGCGGAAGTGTTGCACGTTAATTTCTCTATGCTCTCAAATGTTGTGTCCGTCGTCTGCGCAAGTCGCGTGGTGATTGGTTCGATTCCAGCTACATCGTGTGGGTTGTCACAACCTCGTGCGTTTTGGGATCGATTGTGTGTGTGTGTGTGTGTGTGTGTGTGTGTGTGTGTGTTGTGTGTGTGTGTGTGTGTGGTGTGTGTGTTAAGTGAGTGTGTGTGTGCGCGCGTGTGTGAGTGTGTGTGTGGACGTGTGTGTGTGTGTGTTAAGTGAGTGTGTGTGTGTGAGTGCGTTGTGTGTGTGTGTGTGTGTGTGTGTGTGTGTGTGTGTTGTGTGTGTGTGTGTGTGTGTGTGTATGTGCGCACGCGTGCATATGTATGTTGTGTGTGTGTGCGTACGTATGTGAGTGTGTGTAAGTGTGTGTGCGCGTACGTGCGTGCGTGTGTGCGTGCGTGCGTGCGTGCGTGCGTGCGCGCGTGCGTGTGTGCGTGTGTGGTGTGTGTGTGTGTGTTTGTGTACCGCTTTCCCTTTGAGCACTTAGACATAATTATATTCACGTTATATTATCTCCTATCATGGGACCAGCTATATTTTTTTAAAAACCCAACTAGATGTGGTGTGTGTGTGCGTGCATGTGTGTGTGAATGTATGTATGTGTGTGCGTGCGTGTTGGAAGGATCTGGAAAGAGTGTCTACCTGAAAATCGTTCACGTTTTCACCGACCTTTGTTGTTGTTGTTGTTATATTTCAGCCTTCTCTCTCTCTCTCTCATCTCTCTCTCTCTTCTCTCTCTCTCTCTCTCTCTCTCTCTCTCTCTCAAGAAAATAAAAACAACAAACATCTGGGTGGCTCCCGTGGTGGCCTAACAGGTGATGCAAGGCTTGTTTATCGAGCTAGGCACAGTCAAGTGCATTGTGGCCTCTGTTGCTGCATGCAGTCTGTCTTGTCAACCCCCTTGCGCTGATGACACGGACTCTGGACTGAACAGATGGGATGGAGGGTGTGGGGGGGGGGGGGGGGGGGGGGGGGAAGGAGTACCACAGATGCATGATCATCAACGAACATAAGAAATGTGAGCGAAAGGCGGGTTAGCTCACCATTCACTTTTTTGTTGTGTCACTCTTCCCTTTACATTAATTTGGCCAACGTCCTTAGTGTGCAAACGTGAGCACGTATGGGCACACGCGCGCGCGCACACCACTACACACACACACACACACACACACACACACACACACAAATAGCAACCCCCCCCCCTCCACACACACACACACACGGACCCAGCCACCCTCCCCCGCCACACACACGCATACACACACACACACACAAACGCACACACACACACACCACACACATACCCCCCCCCCCCTTCACACACACACACACACAAACACAAACACACACACACACACACACACACATCTCGGCTATTGTCAATGCAGCTTCATCAGCCTGACGATTGCAGTCTCAGATTGTGTGAGCATTTCGGTCCCTGTTATCCCCACATCACGGTGATGCCATGGCTGGTAACCAGACCTTCCGGCACTGTCCCGCTATAGGGTTTGTTTAATAACCCAGATACTCTCTCTCTGGCTCTGTCTCTGTCTCTGTCTGTCTGTCTGCTCTCTCCTCTCTCTCTCTCTCACACACACACACACACACACACACAATACAGACACGCACGCACGCACTCACACACACGCACAAACTAAACATACCAAACAGACATACTTCACCATGTCATTACACACACACACACACACACACACACACACACACACACACACACACACACACACACACCCCACACACTTACTCACTCACCAAACTAAAAACGTACACAACAGACATAATTCACCATGTTGCATTTACACACACACACACACACACCACACACACACACACACACACAACACACACACACACACACACACAACCAACCAAACTAAACACAAACACACACACACACACACAAAACACAAAACCACACACCACACACACACACAACACACTTCACTCTGTCATTCACCTTTTTTTAAAAAAAACACCGTCACCACCTATCTCACAGTGCAATGACTCATCAGAGAGTTGCGCACAACCTTTGAAACTTAAGCAGCAGAAAAACCTTTCTTTCTCTCTTTTTTTCTTTCTTTCTTTCTTTCTGTCTATATCTCGCCCTATAACCAGCTGACTGTGTTCTTTCCTGGTGGATACATACATCTATATCTATCTATATCTACAACTTCAGAGCACTGCTAGCGTCTGGCAGCTAGGCTTTGCTGTGAACCAAGATAAGGGGAACAGTCTCTCTGCGGTATCGGAGTTACCTACGCCAGGCTACCTGCTGTTGCCAGGCATGTCCCTCAATCTGGGTCTCACCTTCTAAAACGGGCATGACTTTTTGGGGGGTTTGCTTATCTAAAATACAACGCACTATAATCTCAAAGTAAAACGAAGGATGTTATTTTCATCTATTTTGAAATTCTTCGTCGAGCGCTCATACCAGCAACTATTGTTGTTTGTTATATGAGCGAATATGCGTCATGCTGCCGTTAAGCGCCTGACAAGTCAGGCCCAGCGCATCCGACTTCGGCATGGGAGAGAATTGTTATCTTTTAAGTCTTTCTGGGGGGCGGGGGGGGGGGGGGGGGGGGTGGAGGAAGGAGAATGGACCAAGAAGGCAGAAAATAGACAAGAAGGAGGTGACCGGAAGAAAAGGAACCAGGCAGAAACAAAGAGAGGGATAGAAAAGAGGGAAATCCTAGCACAGAATTTCCAGAAGATGGGGATGGTATGTTATACTGACAGGCCCATGGCATCTCCATGGGGGAATCTACATTGAAATAAAGGATATT
>CM054140.1:73561538-73563589 GCA_028751875.1 Rapana venosa
GAAACAGGGGGGCAGCAAAACGGCCTTTGCTAACAGCCGTTTTAGCCAGCAAAGCTGCTGCGCTCAAAACAGACCTATCACACGGGAACGGCCGAGCTGCAGCATCGTTTGGTGTCGGGGAAAAAAGGAAAGGGAAGGGGAAGGGAAAAACTTATGGCATGTCACAGAGAAAAGGAAGGGGGGTAAGAGGGGGGAGAGAGAAAGAAAGGAGAGAGGGGAGGGAAAAGAGAGATGGAGAGGGGAGAGAGGGGGGAGAGAGAGGGGGGGAGAGGGAGGGGGGAGGGGGGGGGGAGAGGGGAAGAGAGAAGAAAGAGGAGAGGGGAGGAGAGGAGAGAGAGACAGACAGACAGACAGAGACGAGGACAACAGAGAAAGCGTTTGTGGTGCGTGGTTTTGCTGGGGCGCGTGTGGATGGTGCGTCGTACGTGGGGCGCGCTCACCACTACACGCTTTTTCCCCCTTTATTCTTTTATTTTTTCTTTTTTTTGGGGGGAAATGGAATAACACTTATTTTTCCCTTACGCCGCTTGCTTGCTTAACGCGCGCACCCCACAAATCATGTCCCCCAAACCTCCCCTGCAGCATACAGCACAGCAGCAACGTCCAACAAGCAAAAGAGAATCAACAAGTTCAAAAAATTTCCCATTCTGTGCCGGCTCCCGGGGCTGCAGACACCCCCAAACACAACATACAAAAACCCAAAACACGCAACACACACAACACAAACAGCACAACCAACACAGCACAGCACAACCCACACAAGCAACCAACAAATACAACACAAAAACCCCACAAAACCCAACCAAAATAAAAACCCACAACCAGCACACACAACACAAAAACACCAGCAACACAAACCCCCACAACGCAAAAACACAAAACCCCACAACACCACAAACACAAGAACACAACAAAACACAACCCAAAAACCCCCACAACCTTTCCACCCCTCCCATCTTTATCACAGGCTGCATGCATCCTTTGCGCCTCCGTTTTAAGGTCAAATACCGCAACAAAAGCGAGGGGGGAGGGGGTGGGGGGGAGGAGTGATGGGGGGTTGGGAGGGGGGTGGGGGGAGTGATGAAGTTTGGGGGGGGGGGGGGGGGGGGGGGGGGGGGGGGGGGGGGGGGGGAGAGGGTGGGTGCACTTTGGCTTTAGAGTTTAATGTGCAGTCCAATTGGGTACTGACTTGGGGGAAAAAAAATACTGTACGGGATGGGGATGGGGGGGGGGGGGGGGGGGGGGGGGGGGGTTTTTTTTTTTGGGGGGGGGGGGGGGGGGGGGGGGGGGGGGGGGGGGGGGGGGGGGGGGTTTGTTTTTTTACAAGTAAAGGGGGTATAAAAATTCATTTTTATTTAAAATTTTGGGTTAAAATTATTTTTAATTTTATTTTAAATTTTTATTATTTTATTATTTTTTGTTATTTTTTTTATCCCTTATTATTGTTTTTGTTGTTGTTATTTTTTATTATTATTATTTTATTATTTTATTATTACTTTTTTATTATTATTTTTATTACTGCATTTGATATTTCTGAAAAGTTCGTTCGTTACTTTCAAAATACAGCACTTTTTTTCCAAAATCTTTTCCCCGGGGCCACACTCCAAAATACATAAAGAGAGAGAAAAGGAAAGGGGAGAGAGAGAGAGGGGAAAGGAGAGAGAGAGAGAAAGAGAGACAGAACAGAGACAGGGGGACAAACGAGAAGCAAACAGACAATTTTACTCAAACTGCATTAATTAAAATTGCGAAATTTTTTTAAAATTTTGCATTTTTACGTTTTCCAATCACTTACTATCATTATTCCCTTCTTTTACTGTAACTTTTTGTCCCGTTTTTTGGAATGATAACAATAAAACATCTTTTTGTGTTGATACTGTTTGGTTTGTTTCCTGTTACATTGTTCAATCCCCAACTCCCCCCCAAAACCAAAAAAAGAGATGAAAGGACTGAAATCTTGAAAAAAATTTGAGAAAGCAAAGGGCCCTTTCATTGTAGCGCTTTTTGGGAATGATCTATTATGACTGCGACGGGGAAAAGCCCAGTCCCCG
>CM054140.1:73564089-73569089 GCA_028751875.1 Rapana venosa
TCTCCTATCCCCCCTATTTTTTATCTCCCTCTCCTCTCCCTCCTTCTGTATCCTTACGGGCGGGGACTAGATGTAAAAAAGCACATGGGGGCTTATTCATTATCCTCGAAATAAAGAATTTGTCATTGTCATTCTCTCTCTCTCTCGCTCCCCTCTCTCTCTCTCTCTCTCTCTCTCTCTCTCTCTCTCTCTCTCTCTCTCTCTCCTCCCCCCCCCTCTCACTCTCTCTCTCTCTCTCTCACTCTCTCCCTCCATCCCCCCTCTCTCACTCTCTCTCTCTCTCCCTCCATCCCCCCCCCCCCCCTCTCTCTCTCTCTCTCTCTCCCTCTCTCCATAATTGGAAAACAGTCTTCAGCACACCAAACCCAATTCTCGACCTCCAACTGGTTTCGCAGATTTTTTTTTCTCTCTTTCTTCGTTCTGTGGCTAGAGCTCCGAGGTTCACCAATGGAGACATTTTTTTGCATATGCGATTTTTAAAAAAGATTTTAAGCCCCCACCATTCGGGTATCTGCATTCCAACTTCGGGAATATTCCACGGGAGAGATTACAAGCAATACATTCAGGAGCATGATTATTTAAAAGAGTTTTCGATCTTAAGCATTCAGATCGAGAGGCCAATGTTCATCATTCAGAATGATGGATTCGATGTTTTGTGTCAAGCATGAATGTATTCTCCAAATAGACTTCTTCTTCTTCGTCGTCGTCGAACGCTCAGACAGGAACTAGTGTTGTCTGTTACATGAGCGAAAATGTGTCACGCTGCTGTTAAGCGCCTGACAAGTCAGGCCCAGCACATCCGACTTCGCCATAAGAGAGAATTGTTAAAAGTCTTTCTGGGGGGGGGGAAAGGCAGGAGAATGGACCAAGAAGGTAGAAAATAGACCAGAAGGTGGTGACAGGAAGAGAAAGGAACCAGGGAGATACAAAGAGAGGGATAGAAAAGAGGAAATTTCTAGCACATAATTCCCAGAAGGTGGGGATGCTGTTTATACTATCAGGCCCCCAGCATGCCCACGGGGGACTCAAAACAGACAACAGCTGTACACACAGCAGTGACACAGAGCATCAACAGACAACAGCTGTACACAAAGCAGTGACACAGAACATCAACAGACAACAGCTGTACACACAGCAGTGACACAGAACATCAACAGACAACAGCTGTACACAAAGCAGTGACATAGAACATCAACAGACAACAGCTGTACACACAGCAGTGACACAGAACATCAACAGACAACAGCTGTACACACAGCAGTGACACAGAACATCAACAGACAACAGCTGTACACAAAGCAGTGACACAGAACATCAACAGACAACAGCTGTACACAAAGCAGTGACACAGAACATCAACAGACAACAGCTGTACACAAAGCAGTGACACAGAACATCAACAAGGTTGGAACTTGGATCGTACTCAGACAACAGAAAATAATTATGTCTAACACGTACATCCAGACTTCATCATCATCTTTTAGGGTGAGCCTTCTGCAGATCAAAAACCTGTTGGAAAGTTTTTGTTTTGTTTTTATCAGTTAAACTTTTTCCTTGCTTCTTTGTTTGTGTGTTTGTTTGTGTGTTTGGTTTGTTACCCTCCTGTGGGGATGCCGGAGGACCTTTCAGTATAAACAGAATCCCCGCTATCTGGAGAATCTGTGCTAGACATTTCCCTGTTCCACCACTCTGTGTGTCTATCTTTTCCTTTACATTTTGATCTCTCTCTCTCTCTCTCTCTCTCTCTCTCTCTCTACTCTCTCTTCTCTCTCTCTCTCTCTCCCCCCCCCCCCCCCCCCCCCCCCCCCCCCCCCCTCTTTCTGTTTTTGTTGTTTGTTTATTTTTTCCCCTCACAGTCCGTTATCCTGCCTTTTGTTAAACAAGTCTGACCATTTTTTTTCTTTTCAGATGTTATATGACACTCGGCCTGCACTGCTTTTTCTGACCACTACTTAGTGAATAAACGCTACTAGGCCCATTGTACAGTAGTTATTCACCCATATTTTAAATATATTATTTTCAGTACTTTAATATGTTTGTTATATTTTGTTGCTCTGTTTTTTTGTAACCTGAAGATGATGAATTAACCTGAGTAGCTGGCATCTCAGCACAGCCAGGTTACGGTAGCCTGAAGGCATGGATGAAACAACGAGGGTTCTTCGTCAGCTAAAATGTCAAGGTGTCCCATAACCTCTGTGGTCGTAGGGGAGCCAGGTGTCAGAGACCGGAGCACCAAAACAAACTTGTCCTCACCAGCACATACCGGGAGTGGGGACAGCCTAGTGGTTAGAACATTGCGCTCGCCATCTGACGACCCGGGTTCGAATCCCGTTCAAGGGGATATTTTCCACCCTGGAGTTAACATAACTACAGACTCCACTCTCCCTAAAAGTCCTTCGGATGAGACTATAAACCGAAGCCCCGTGTGCGAACGCACGCGGAACATCTTCCGCACACGTTAAATCCTGTTCCGCTTTTCGAAAGAGTAGGCCATTGTGTGCCGGTGGGAACAGATGACAAAATTTACGAAACTGCCAACAACACACGGGGACTGGGGTGGCTTAAGGAATGGGGGAGAGGGGGGTGTTAATGTCCTGTCAGCAGAGGACCTCAGTCCTTACAACTCCTTTATCTAGCAGCAACAGCAGCGGCAGCAGCAGCAACAGCGGCAGCAACAGCGGCACGTGCTAACAGCCGTTTAGCCAGCAAAGCTGCTGCCCGTCAACACAGACCTACTACACACGGGAACAGGCCGAGCTGCAGCATCGATTGGTGTGCAGGGAAGGAAGGAAGGAAGGAAGGAATAAAACGTGTATGGCAGTGTGCACAGAGAGAGAGAAGGGGGAGAGAAAAAGAAAGAGAGAGAGGGAGAGAGGGAGAGGGAGAAAGAGAGATGGAGAGAGGGAGAGAGGGGGGAGAGAGAGGGGGAGAGAGAGGGGGAGAGAGGGAGAGAGAGAAAGGGGAGAGAGGGGGAGAGGAGAGGAGAGAGAGAGAGAAAGAGAGAGAGACAGAGAGACAGACAGACAGACAGACAGAGACAGAGAGAGAAAGCGTGTGTGTGTGTTGTGTGCGCGCGTGTGTGCATGTGTGCGTGCGTACGTGGGTGCGCGCTCACTCACTCACACGCTTTTTTTCCCCATTTTATTCTTTTATTTTATTCTTTTATTTCGAGGATAATGGAATAAGCACTTATTCCACTTACGCTCGCTCGCTTGCTTACACGCGCGCACATCAACATCAATCATGTTCCCCAAGCCTCAGTGCAGCAGTAGCAGCAGCAGCAGCAACGTCCAACAACGCAACAGAGAATCAATCAAGATTCAAGATTTCCCATTCTGCATGCCGGCTCCGGAACTGCAGACACCCACACAACACAGCACAACACAACACAGCACAACACAACACAGCACAACACAACACAACACAGCACAGCACAACACAACACAGCACAACACAGCACAGCACAACACAACACAGCACAACACAACACAGCACAACACAACACAGCACAACACAACACAGCACAACACAGCACAGCACAACACAGCACAACACAACACAGCACAAAACCACACCACGCAACACAACACCACACAACGCAACACAACACAGCACAACATAATACAACACAACACAACGCAACACCACGCAACATAACACCACACAACGCAACACCACGCAACATAACACCACACAACACAACACCACGCAACATAACACCACACAACACAACACCACGCAACATAACACCACACCACACAACACCACGCAACATAACACCACACCACACAACACCACGCAACATAACACCACACCACACAACACCACGCAACATAACACCACGCAACACAACACCACGCAACACAACACCACGCAACACACACACAACACAACACCACGCAACACAACACCACGCAACACAACACCACGCAACACAACGCAACACACACACAACACAACACCACGCAACACACACACAACACAAACACCACGCAACGCAACACAGCACAACACAACACAACACAGCACAGCACAACACAGCACAACACCACGCAACACAACACCACGCAACATAACACCACACCACACAACACCATAACACACCACAACACAACACCACACAACATAACACCACACAACACAACACAGCACAGCACAACACAACTCAACACAGCACAACACCACGCAACATAACACCACACAACACAACACCACGCAACATAACACCACACCACACAACACCACGCAACATAACACCACACACACAACACCACGCAACACAACACCACACAACAACAACACAACACCACGCCACACAGCACAACACACCACAACACAACACAGCACAGCACAACACAGCACAGCACAGCACAGCACAACACAGCACAGCACACCACAGCACAGCACAGCACAACACAGCACAGCACAGCACAGCACACCACAGCACAGCACAGCACAGCACAACACAGCACAACACACCACAACCACAACACAACACAACACAACCACAACACACCACAAACCTACCACACTCCCATGTTTACTCACAGGCTGCATGCATCCTTCGCGCCTCCGTTTCAAGGTCAACTACCGCAACAACAGCTGAGTGGGGGAGGGGGTAGGGGAGGAGGAGTGATGAAGATGAAGATGGAGGGGGGTAGGGGGGGGGGGGGGGGAGAGGAGTGGGTGCACTTTAGGCTCAGAGTTCAAATGTGCAGTCCACATGCTGATACTGACTTGGGGAAAACAAATAGCTAGCTACAGGGATAGGGATGGGGTGGTGGGGGGGTAGTGGGAGGGAGGTGCTTTGGGTACAATGTGAAGGAGTTGTATACACGCAAGCACTTCGATTTGTTTTACTTTACAAGATTCAGCGCTGTATAAATTCCATATTATTATTATTATCATCATCATCATTATTATTATTATTATTATTATGTTATTATTATCATCATTATTCTTGTTATTCTTGTTGTTATTATTATTATTATTATTATGAT
>CM054140.1:73571589-73576589 GCA_028751875.1 Rapana venosa
TGTTGGACAGAGCGTGGAGGGAGCGAGCGAGATAGGGGGATTTGTGTCAGCGTGGTGTGGAGAGTGCGAAGCGGTGTGGCTACAGCAACCACTTGACGCGTCCGTTTGAGGCAGTAAGATATGTCCGATCGATGGTTCGAATCTGGAGCTACATGAAAGGGACGCGCGCGCGCGCGCGCACACACACACACACACACAAACACACTCACACACACACAAACACTCACACACACACACACACACACACACTCTCTCACAAGTTGTTCAAGTTGTTTTTTGTTCCTAGATAGATGGCTTGATGAAAAACAAAGCAAATGCATTGCTTATTCAATGTACCATCTGGAAAAAAATTTGACTTGACTTGACTTCACACACACACCACACACACACACACACACACACACACACACCACACACACAACACACACCTGTGTTCAGCTTTATTTCTCCTTTTATTCCACACATCAGCAAATTTTCGCTTCCTCTGCTGAATCCGTACATAATAAACTACAGTCTCTGAGATCTGCTTCAGTGGCGGTATTGATGCTTGTTCGTTCAGACGAGGCAGAAAAACCGCTGAAAGATGGGGGGGGGGGGGTAGGGGGGGGGGGGGGAGTAGAAAGTGGGGTTGGAGGGGGGGGGGGAGAAAAACCCTCAGAAATCAGAGAGAGAGAAAGAGAGACAGACAGACAGACTGACAGATAGACACACAGAGAGACAGACAAACAGATCAGGCAACAAGCTTGTTAGCAACAAACTTCAAGTGTGGTGAAAACCAGACTGCCTGCTCATTTATTCTGAAGTGGCGCCAGATCTCATTGACGTAGGAGCCCAGTGTTTCGTTGCCGTTTCTGTTTTGCTTGGGCTGGGTATTTTTTAATTTATGTATGTTTCTCGCGAGTGTGGTGGTGGTGGTGGTAGGGTGTATAATTATGAGTTTAATCTGGTGTGTGTGTGTGTGTCTGTGTCTGTGTCTGTGCGTGCGTGTTGCGCATCCGTGCGTGCGCGTATCTGTGTGTCTGTGTGTTCAGTCTTGTTTTTGATGGGGTAGGGCTGGGTGGGTGGGCGGGGAGAGATTACTGTTTCACATAGCAATGACCCTAAAAACAAAAAAATCCCCAAATTTCCCACCAGAGTATTTTCGGGTACAACTTCCTTCTTCACACACTGCCTACAGCTTCATCCTCTTCGACGCTCGAGCCTGAGTAACCGCCACTTTGCTGTCATTTAAACAAACACCAAAGAACAAAAAAGGAAGGGTAAAGGTAAAGGAGTCCCATAACCTATAAGGTCGTAGGGGAGCGAGGCGTCAGAGACCTCACTTCTCTAGGGCCAGCATATTGAGGGCGGTGCCCATCTCCTCTCCCTCGCTGCTTTACCTTCCCTGACCCTAAAGAGGGCAGGTACCCATTTACAGCTGGGTGAATTGGGGGAACTGTACTGAAGCCAAGGCACGCAAACGGTCACCCATCCAACTGGTAACCACGCTCGACGCTGCTTAACTTGGCTGGGGGAAAGCGAGTGCTCCGACCACTGAGCTATCCCGTCCCCATAAACAACAACACCGCCAGCAAACAAACAAGTGACAGTCGCTCTGACCCCAGTAAAGGATGTGTACTGCACGATGCCCTGACACAGCCCAAATATCTGGCTGCACAAGCTTGTGGTGGTGGATGTTGTCTGAAAGCTGTGGAAGGGAGGGAGAGGGAGGGAGGGGTGTTTTCTCACTCCAGCTCCTTCTTCATGACTGACCCTGGCCTCCTTTCTTAACAGGAGAAAACGTCCGGGTCCGGTCTTTTTTTTCTTCTTTGGTTTTTTTTTTTTTTTTTTTTTTTTTTGGGAGGGGGGGGGGGCATGGGGTTGGGGATGGGTTGGTGATGGTGGTGCTGGGGGGGGGGTTGCTTAACTCAAAGGTCAATGCAGTTTAGATAGCCCTGTGTTTGTTGAAGCAACACACTCGTGCACGCGCGCGCGCACACAGTACACACACACATCTCTCTCTCTCTCTCTCTCTCTCTCTCTCTCTTTATATATATATATATATATATATATATATTATATATATATATATATATATATTATATATATATCCCTTCCCTGGCAGGTTTTTATATCTATAGCATCAAGGGGAGAAAATGAAGATTTTGCTGTGCCATTATTAACATCTGTTTCAACAAACACAAAACGTACCAGAGTACGCAAGCGCAAACACACACACACTCACACATAATTATATATATACACTTACATGCGCGTGCGTGCACACAGACACAGACATACACACACACTACATACACTACACCACACACACAACACACACAACACACACTATACACTACACCGCACACACACACACACACACACACACACTACATACACTACACCACACAACACACACACACACACACACACACACACACACACCACACTACATACACTACACCACACACACACACTACACCACACACACACATACATACACTACACCACACACACACACACACACATACACACACTACACCACACACACACACCACACACACACACACACACACCACACTACATACACTACACCACACACACACACACACACACACAACACACACACACACACACACACACACACACACACACACACACACACACACACCACACACCAACCACACACACACACACACACACACACACACACACACACACACAAATACACGTGGTCTCCCTGTCATATTAGCAACACACAAACTGTACATCGTTTTAATTTTCTTCTCCTGCTCTTTTCGTTAACAAAAACATCTCTTTTTTAGACAATGGAAAAGACAACTTTTGGGATACAATACTACGTGGAGGACAACCTGGCATGCGCCAAACGGCAAGATCCATAACCAAATAGATTTTATCTTAACACCACAGCGCTTCAAATCCAGCATCAACAGAGCCAGAACAAGAACCTACCCTGGAGCTGACATAGGCAGCGACCACGACCTTGTGCTGCTGGTATTCAAAATGAAGCTGAAGAAAAACAAACGGCCTGCAAACCCACGTATCAAATTTGACGTGGACAAACTGAAAGATCCAGATGTCGAGGAGATCTTCCAAGCTAAGCTTGGCGGACGTTTTGCGGCATTAACCCTCCTGGACAATGACATCAATGACCTCACCAACAACTTTAATGAGGCAGTCCGAGAAACAGTAGAGGAGGTACTCGGTCGTCAGAGGAATAAACACCAGCCATGGACTACCAATGACATCTTGGACCTCTGCGATACAAGAAGAGCACTGAAACCAACCAGGTCTTCCAACCCTAAAGAATACCGGGAGGCCAACAATCTCGTGAAGAAGTCAATGTTAAAGGCCAGAGAGAAGTGGATCAGTGATCAATGTGATGAGATCGAGAAAAGCATGAAAGTGGGCAACAGTAAAAAGGCATACGACACCCTGAAGAAACTCACAAAACCACTTCAAACCAAATCATCAGTCACTGAAGACAGCTCCGGAAACCTCCTCACAGAAAGCTCAGCTGCATTGAACAGGTGGTCTGAATATTGTCAAGAACTGTACAACTACCCAATACAACCTGACAAGAGCATAATAGAAGAGAAAGCAGCAACATCAAGAGCACCCTCGCCATTACCTATACTGAGGGAAGAAGTGGAAGAAGCCATCCGCAGCTTACCAGTAGGAAAGTCCCCAGGAGCAGACAATATACCAGCAGAGCTGCTCAAGCATGGTGGCGAAACAGTCATCACATATGTTACAGCTATCTGTCAGAAGATTTGGGAGACAAAACAGTGGCCAACAGAATGGACACAATCACTCATCATACCCTGCCCAAGAAGGGGAATTTACGCCAATGCCAAAACTATAGAACAATCAGCCTCATCAGCCACGCTAGCAAGATCATGCTCAAAGTTATTTTGAATCGACTCAAGAAGGAGGCAGAAGAACACCTTACAGAGGAACAAGCTGGGTTCAGGGCAGGCAGGAGCACAATCGAACAGATTTTTAACTGCCACATCCTGATGGAAAAACATCTCCAACATCAGAGAGACCTGTTCCACAACTTCATCGACTTCAAGAAGGCTTTCGACAGAGTATGGCACGAAGGCCTGTGGCAGGTCCTCAGAATGTTTGGCATTGAAGAAGGACTAGTGCAAACCAATCAAGCACTATACAACACCGCAAGCAGTGCAGTCCTTCTGAACAATCAGGTCGGAGACTACTTCAAAACCACAGTTGGGGTCCGACAAGGATGCCTGTTATCTCCAGTCCTGTTTAATCTGTTCTTGGAAAACATTATGAGAGAGAGACCCTCCATGACTTCCACTCTACCATCTCCATTGGCGGCAGACCCCTCAACAACTTACGGTTTGCCGATGACATTGACCTCATGGGCGGAAGTAACACAGAGCTGCAAGATCTTACGACCAGACTTGAGAACAGAGCTGGAGCATATGGGATGGAGGTGAGCTCGGAGAAAAGTAAGTACTTGTGACAGCACGAGCAACGCCACTTCTAAAATTTACATGAACGGCCAACAACTGGAGGAGGTAGACGCTTTTAAATACCTTGGCGCTACACTCACAAAGGATGGGCGATCGACGACAGAAATCAAAGTCAAGACTAGCCATGGCAACATCTTCCATGACAAAACTCACCACCATATGGAAAAGTAAAGAGATCAGTTTCCCAATCAAACTAAAGCTCTACAAAGCCCTAATTCAGACGATCCTGCTGTACGGAAGTGAAACCTGGACATTGACTGCTGAAACAGCAAAGCGAATCCAGTCATTCGAAACAAAATGCCATAGAAAACTACTGGGCATATCCTGGAGGGAACGAAAGACCAATGAATTTGTCAAGGGTCAAATAACACGGCTGGCAGGTCCACAGGAACCCCTTCTCACCATCGTCAAGAAGAAAAAGCTGACATGGTTCGGCCACGTCACCCGCCACAACACTCTGCCAAAAACAGTACTGCAGGGAACACTTGAAGGTGGCAG
>CM054140.1:73589089-73591589 GCA_028751875.1 Rapana venosa
ACGATGTGTGTTTTAAACAAATTCCTGTTAAACCTGCGTGTGCTGATAGTATTAGGTGTGGACGTGTTTTTAATTCGCTTGTCACATTGGGGTGTGTGCTTAACTGCAGGCTGTGGCACTTTTGAACGAAGAACATACCTGGAAAACGGCACGTTAACCCGTGACACCGATATGTAGCATTTGATAATCATGTCTGGAGAGATAGCGGCGAGGAGGGGGTGTTGGGGAGAGAGGGAGAGAAAGAGAGACAGACAGACAGACACAGAGACAGAAAGACAGACACAACAGACAGAGAGACAGAGACAAACAAACAGAGAGGAGGGAGGGAAAAGACAGACAGATAGAGAGAGACAGACAAACAGAGACAGAAAGACAGACAGAAACGAGACATAAGACAGTAACAGACATAGACAGTGAGAGGAAGACAGAGATATACAGACATACAAAACAAACTTAGAAATTAAGAGAAGAGAAAAATCAAAATCGTAAAGACAGCCTTTTCCTCCTCTCTCCTCCAATAGCACATTTACAATAAACACGAAATCACCAACATGGTATTCAACTTCCAAAACCACAATAGCAACAAACTCGGATACTTCATCAAGCAACACACACAACCCCACAACAACAACAACAAGCATCATAACAAACTGACAACAGAAATGAAGAAAAAGAAAAGTCAACGTAGAATTGTCACGTAGTAAAGTAGTAGTATGTTCTTTCGAGCCAGAAGGCCCATAGAGCCGGAGCTTATCCCGGTTTCTGTAGCGTTAAGCGAACTGATGGTTTTTCACCACCCCTGTGACAGGACGCTAGTCTGTCGCCAGATACTTCCCCAGCAGACCTGGTACCCACTTGTACACCTGGGTGGAGTGAGGAAAATAGGAGTAAAGTGTCTTTCACCAAGACACAACACCGAGCCGAGCGGGAATCGAACCACCGACCTCTGGACACGAGTTGCCGCCTAAACCATCGACCACGGTGCCTCCAGTAATTGTCAAGTACTGGAAGCCAAAACTTCAGCTTAAAAATACTCTCCTCGTCTTCGCTCCATCACTCTCTTCCTCCAATCTTCTACTGCCTAAACACAAGTCTCTCTCTCTCTCTCTCCTCTCTCTCTCTCTCCTCTCTCTCTCTCTCTCTCTCTCTCTCTCTCTCTCTCTCTCTCTCTCTCCCCTTCTCTGGGGCTTTTGAATAATAACCTAAAGCAAACATCATAACCTTCTCGACCTACTAGACCTCGTATAGCTCTAATCTGCCTCGCTGCTCTTGTGCCACTGACGTAAACACCCTGTTTTTCGCAACTTCTGTGTAAGCAGAGAGGTTGGGGGGTAAGGGGAGAGGGTAAGGGCGGGGGGTAGGGGGCTTTGCCCCCAAGGACAATTATGCAGAAGTGATACAATAACATGCATTGACACGCCTGGCCTAGATTAGCAAAGGCAGAAGCAGTGCACAGTAGAGCGATAGGGCTTGAAGGTACAAAGCGGAATGAAGTTCTGCTAGGCTTTCATGTTGTTGTTGTTGTTGATGTTGATGTTGTCTGTATTTCGTGCTTCGCTCCGCGTCACTGCACTGCTATCATGTGACGTGTTCTATGGCGTCATCGACCGATATCAGAGCTGTTATGATATCGTGGTTCCTGAAAGAATGGTTTTAGTTAAGGTGAAGCCGACCATGACACTGTTGATCTTTTTGCGTGAAAAAGGCTGCACAATTTCTAAGTTGGTTTCGGTGTAAGATTTTGTTTTTTTGGTTCGTGTGTGTGTGTGTGGTGTGTGTGTGTGTGTGTGTGTGTGTGTGTGTGTGTGTGTGTTTTGTTATTTTTTGTTTTGGTTGAGTTTTTGTTTGTTGTTGTTGTGGTTGATATTCGAATTTGTTTGTATTTTCTGTTTACCTTTATTTGCGGTTGCTAACACCTTCCTGTCGCTTACTTTTTAAAAAAATTGTATCACTTTGTATTTTCATGTTTGGAAAGCCATTGCTGATGTTGATATAGTCATCTCCCTTACTCACTTTGTTTCTTTATTTTGAAAGTCTTGTGTTTGATAGTATAATGATCTTACTTACTGAGATACAACCTTTTTTGTCCACTGACATCATTAGGAAAGATTGTCTCTCGATTGCTGTAGACGATGTAAAACACACATTTCATACAAACACACACTCATTCACCCAACCACTTTCCTCTTCATTTTGTGTTTATTTTATTATCCTGAAAATGTTTCATCAAAGTCATTTAATGCTGTTTTTATTATATTCACCTCCCTTGTTTATCTACTGAGAGAGAGAGAGACAGAGACAGAGAGAAAGAGAGAGAGAGAGAGAGAGAGAGAGAGAGATAGAGAATTGAATTTTATTTAAAGAGGGTAATGGCAAGAGCGTTTATTACCATTTTAATATATATATATATATATATATATATATATATATATTATATATATATATATATATTATATATATATATATATATGCTCTTTTTACAACCAGCACTTTGAGCAAA
>CM054140.1:73601589-73604089 GCA_028751875.1 Rapana venosa
ATCTGAACACATCACTCCTCTTCTGCGATCTCTTCACTGGCTGCCTGTCTCACAAAGACTGGAGTATAAAATGAATACCCTCTGTTTCAAATGTCTCCACAAATCTGCACCCTCTTATCTTTGTAACTGCCTTCATCTGTACGCTCCATCCCGTTCCCTTCGTTCAGCCGCAGATACTTTGTGCTTTCGAACACCCAGATTCAAACAAACCGCTGTTGGCCGTCGCTCTTTCTCTGTTTCTGGTCCATCCACCTGGAATGACCTCCCTTTCACTTCGCCAAAAGCCTTCACTTGATACCTTCAAATCCAGCCTCAAAACACACTTATTTCCTACCTGAGACTTTCCCCCCACATACCTGTCCCTAATTTTCAACAGCATCTTTCACCTTCTAAGTGTTGTTCCGAGTGTGTGTGTGTGTGTGTGTGTGTGTGTTGTGTGTGTGTGTTGTGTGTGTGTGGTGTGTGTGTGTGTGTGTGCGTGCATGCGTGCATGCGTGCATACGTGCGCGCGCATGGTTTTGAAATCTGTTGTTCATTATGTTTAAGGAGAGTTGCATGCCTGTAAATGATTGAGTGCAAGCGCTTCGATTTGTTTGTTTTTTACAAGATTCAGCGCTATATAAATTCCATATATTATTATTATTATTATCTGCTTTGAAGTCTTGAAGCAAAGGCGGGGGGATGACGGAGCATGCTGCAGCTGCACTGCAGTTGTCATCTGGCCCCCGCCCATCTCTCTCTCTCCCCCCCCCTCTCTCCCTTCTCTCTTCCCCCCCCCCCCCCCTCCCCCCCCCCCCCCCCCCCCCCCCCCCGCCCACCCCCCCCCCCCCCCCCCCCCCCCTCCCCCCCCCCCCCCCCCCTCCCACCCCCCCCCCCCCCCCCCCCCCCCCCCCCCCCCCCCCCCCCCCCCCCCCCCCCTCCCCCCCCCCCCCCCCCCCCCCCCCCCCCCCCCCCCCCCCCCCCCCCCCCCCCCCCCCCCCCCCTCTCTCTCTCTCTCTCTTTTCTCTCTCCCTCTCTCTCTCTCCTTTGGGAAAGTTCTTGTTTAAAATAAATCAGGTGTATGTGTGTGTTTGTTTGGTGTGGTGTATGTGTGTGAGTGTGTGGTCTATGTGTAACCCTTGAGGAATAAAGATCATCAATCAATCAATCATCAATCAATCTGTGTGTGTGTGGATGTGTTTGAAGTGTGTGTGTGTGTGTGGGTGTGTGTGCTGCGCGCCTTTTCCTCTGTGTGTGGGGTGTGTGTGTGTCTGTGTGTCCGTGAGTGTCTGTGCATGTTTGCGCGCGCGCTGCCTCTGTGTGTGTGTGCGCGCGCCTGCATGCCTGCATGCGTGTGTGTGGGTTGCCCAGACTTGGCAGTCCCGGCAGATAGCTGTGTGTACATTTGGGGCTGTTTCGGGTAGTCCACTGGCAGTAGCAGCATTAGTAGTGGGCCAGCAGGGAAAGTGCCTCGCCATCGCCCGGCGCCACCCTTTTTCCTCTGCCGGCCCTGTCTGCATGTGAATTGATTTGTGTTTACTAATGGAGTGGTCCAGGCTTGTTCTTACAGAACTGAAATGTAGGCAGCGACTTTTTTTTAGAGAGAGGCCATTGCCCCCATCTCCCTCCCTCTCTCTCTCTCTCTTTCTCTCTCATACATACACACACATACACATATACACTCACATACATACACGCACATACATGCACACGCACACGAGCACGCACACACAAACTCACGCGCACGCGCACACACACACACACACACACACACACATCTTCAACATGTCACTGACCTAACTGAACAACAATATAATAGTCGTCTAATATCACTTAGAGTGAACAGACGTTAAATTGAAGACAACTGAACAACAAGCGCTGCCTGCTTCGATAATGGTAGCAATGAGTCAGACAGTTAACTCTGTCTGTGTCTGAAGGAAGGAAGAAAGAAAGAAAGAAAGAAAGAAAGAAAGAAAGAAGCAAGAAAATAAGCAAAAACAAAGAAGGGGGATTGAAGGAGACAACAGAAGAAGAAGAAGAAGAAGAAGAAGGAGGGAGGAGGAGGAGGGAGGAGGAGGGGAAAAGAGAGAGAGAGAAGAGAGAGAGATGGGGAGAGAGAGAAGGAGGAGAGAGAGAGAGGAGAGAGAGAGAGAGAGGGGACACACACACACACAGACAGACAGACAGACAGACGGACAGACAGAACGTCAGCAGCATTCTCTACAGTTATCATTGACGTCATCTGATAAACGATCACTTCCAGTCTGGGCCGGCCATGTTTTTGAATGGGAGCCCGTTTGGCAACCTGCATCGTCAGCTTTATACAACTGGCTGACTTGTTTTGTTCTGTTTTGTTCTGTTTTGTTTTGTTTTTCATAAAGAATGAGCAGAGCAGAGACCTACAGCACAATCTTTTATTTTATTATTTTATTTTTATTTCGAGGATAATGGAATAAGCACTCGTGCACTTTTTTTACATCCAGTCCTCGTGTGTATGCAGTTTTGTAAATTTTCTCATCCG
>CM054140.1:73624672-73629672 GCA_028751875.1 Rapana venosa
TCAGCAGGTGATGGAATTTTGTGCTTTCACAGGCAGGGACGTACAGACGTGAGATGAAACAAACACTACACGACACTGCACTGCACTGCACTGCACTGCACTGCACTGCACTGCACTGCACTGCACTGCACTGCACTGCACTGCACTGCACTGCACTGCACGCCACGACACGACACGACACGACACGACACGACACGACACGACACGACACGACACGACACGACACGACACGACACGACACGACACGACACGACACGACACGACACGACACGACACGACACGACACGACACGACACGACCACACCACACCACACCACACCACACCACAACCACACCACACACCACACCACAATCCACACCACACCACACCACACCACACCACACCACACCACACCACACGACAACGACACGACACGACACGACACGACACACACGACACGACACGACACGACACGACACGACACGCACGACACAACGACACGACACGACACGACACGACACGACACGACACGACACGACACGACACGACACGACACGACACTACACGACACGACACGACACGACACGACACGACACTACACTACACGACACGACACGACACTACACCACACCACACGACACGACACGACACGACACTACACTACACTACACTACACTACACTACACTACACTACACTACACTACACTACACTGCACGACACTACACTACACTACACTACACTACACTACACTGCACGACACCTACACTACACTACACTACACTACACTACACTACACTACACTACACTACACGACACTACATCACACTACACTACACTACACTACACCACACCACACCACACCACACACAACCACACACACCACACCACACCACACCACACCAACCACACCACACCACACGACACGACACGACACGACACTACACTACACTACACTACACTACACGACACTACACGACACTACACTACACTACACTACACTACACTACACTAACACTACACTACACGACACACACTACACTACACTACACTACACGACACTACACTACACTACACTACACTACACGACACGACACTACACTACACTACACTACACGACACTACACATACACTACACTACACTACACTACACTACACGACACGACACTACACTACACTACACGACACTACACTACACTGCACTACATTGACACTACACTACACTACACGACACTACACTACACTACACTACACTACACTACACTGCACTACACTACACTACACTACACTACACTACACTACACTGCACTACACTACACATACACTACACGA
Organism: Rapana venosa; assembly: GCA_028751875.1. NCBI lineage: Eukaryota > Metazoa > Mollusca > Gastropoda > Neogastropoda > Muricidae > Rapana > Rapana venosa. Next base: position 73,625,983 of record CM054140.1, read on the forward strand.
CACGACACGACACTACACTACACTACACGACACTACACTACACTGCAACACATTGACACTACACTACACTACACGACACTACACTACACTACACTACACTACACTACACTGCACTACACTACACTACACTACACACACTACACTACACTGCACTACACTACACTACACTACACTACACGACACGACACGACACTACACTGCACTACACTACACTACACTACACTACACGACACGACACTACACTACACTACACGACACTACACTACACTGCACTACATTGACACTACACTACACTACACGACACTACACTACACTACACTACACTACACTACACTGCACTACACTACACTACACACACTACACTACACTACACTACACTACACTACACTACACTACACGACACTACACTACACTACACTACACTACACTACACTACACTACACCACAACTACACAACACTACACTACACTACACTACACTACACACCACACCACACCACACTACACTACACTACACTACACTACACCACACTACAACTACACTACACTACACGACACTACACTACACTACACTACACTACACTACACGACACTCAACTTGTGGACACATTCTGGAAAGTTGCCGATGTGTTTTCCACATGATGAGGATCATTGATTAACGTGCCAGCTTGTGCACGTGACGATGACACTGTCTGTTTCTGTGTCTGTCCGTCCGTCTGTCTGTGTGTCTGTCTGTCTCTGTGTTTGCCTGTCTGTCTGTCTGTCTGTTTGCCTGCCTGCCTGTTTGTCTGTCTGTCTGTCTGTCTCTGTGTTTACCTCTGTTTGTCTGTTTGCCTGCCTGCCTGTTTGTCTGTCTGTCTGTCTGTCCTGTCTGTCTGTCTGTCTCTCTCTCTCTCTCTCTCTCTCCTCTCTCTCTCCACACACACACACACTACATACACACACACATACATACATACACACACAAAATCACACACACACACTCACATCTACTTATCTACAATCCTCTCGACACACTCACACACACACACACACACACACACACACACACACACACACACACACAACACACAAACGCACACAACGCACGCACGCACCACACACACACACACACACACACACACACACACACACACACACACACACACACACACACACACACTCAAAACGCACACACGCACGCACGCACACACACACACCACACACACTACACACACACACACAAACGCACACACACGCACGCACGCACACACACACACACACAAAACACACACACACACACACACAAACGACACACAAACGCAACGCACGCACACACACACACACACACACACACACACACACACACACACACACAACATTGCTACTCAACTCTCTCACACACACATATAATGCTTCTCTGTTCTCAAACCAATACTCTCTCGCCCTCCCTCCCTCTCTCTCGCCCTCCCTCCCTCTCTCTCCATCTGTCTTACACATACATACACACCACTCTCTCTCTCTCTCTCTCTCTCTCTCTCCCTCCCCCCCCCCCTCACTCTCTCTCTCTTCTCTCTCTCTCTCCTCTCTCTCTCTCTCATCCCTCTCTCTCTCTCTCTCTCTCTCTCTCTCTCTCCCCACTCTCTCTCTCTCTCTCTCTCTCATATAACAGCCTTTCTTTATACTCTGTGAAGAGTCTGGACGAAATCGTACACATCACCTCAGATCAACAACAAAACAAACCAACAAATAAAATAAAACCTTCTCTCTGCTTCCCTTCAATGCTTATACACAGTGGACTCACTCAGCTGTGCTGCAGTTTATTCACAAAACATTGTGCACACTCACACATATATATTGCAAGGGGGAAAACACATTCTCTCTCTCTCTCTCTCCCCTCTCTCTCTCTCTCTGGAAACATATGCCAAAATTTACACACTCGCACACACATAGGGACTGGGTACAAATAAAAAAAAAATTTTTAAAGCACATTAGTACATTTATTCCATAATCCTCGAAATAAAAAGATTGCTTTAATTCTTTTTTTTTTAAATCACTGTCTCTGTCTGTCTGCTTGCCTGCCCCCCCCCCCCCCCCCCCCCCTCCTCTCTCTCTCTCTCTCTCTCTCTCTCTCTGTCATGTGTGTGTGAGAGAGAGAGTATGTGTGTTGTGTGTATGGGTGTGTATTTCCCATAGCGTACCACTCCCCATTCTGTAAACCTCAAAACGAAGTTCTACTCATAATTCTAGTCACAATGACGGTTTTACAGAGGTGCCAGAACTCTTGCATCAGCTAGTGTGTCAGTATGTGAGCACACACACCACACACACTCACTACACGCTAGGGTAAAAGTAAGGTGATGAAATAGGTAGACATGCCCTGTTGCTGCTGCTGTTGCTGCTACTGATGTTGCTGCTGCTTGTGTTTCTTTGTGTTGTGGTTGCTGCCAAGAGAGTACACATACTGGCAGGAATGTGAAGACTGTTACTGACAGCTGCTATTCCTGTCAGCCGTCTTTGTCTGTGTCTGCGTCTGCCTGTCTGTCTGTCTCTGTCTCTCTGTGTGTCGTGTGTGTGTGCCTGCCTGCCTGCGTGTGTGTGTGTGTGTGTGTATGTGTGTGTGTGCGTGCAGTGCGTGCGTGTGTTTGTGTGTGTATGTGTGTGTGCGTGTGTGTGTGTGGTGTGTGTGTGTGTGTGTGTGTGTGTGTGTGTGTGGTGTGTGCGTAGTGTGTGTGTGTGTGTGTGGTGTGTGTGTGTGTGTGTGTGTGTGTGTAGTGTGTGTGTGTGTGTGTGTGTGTGTGTGTGTGTGTGTGTGTGTGTGTGTGTGTGGTGTGTGTGTGTTGGTGTGTGGTATGTAGTGTGTGTGTGTGTGTGTGTGTAGTATGTAGTGTGTGTGTGTAGTGTGTAAAAGTGAAAGAAGGCTATATCTATCTATTAAGTTCCTCTCTCTCTCTCTCTCTCTCTCTCTCTCTCTCTCTCTCTCTCTCTCTCTCTCTCTCTCTGCTTGTGTGTGTTGCGCACGCGCGCGCGTGTGTGTAGTGTGTGGGGTGTGCGTGCGCGCAGGCGCGTGTGTTAGTGAGTGAGTGTATGTGTGTGAGACAGAGACAGAGACAAAGGGGGAGAGTGGGAAAAGGGAGAGACAGGAAGCCAGGCGATGCCAAATTCTTCGTTCATTTTGGAGAATGACAGACCAGCACTGATGTGCTGAGGACTCTTGACATGTAGTCCTCTCCATCCACTCCCGTGATTACTGGAATGACTGCATCGTGTGATGACAAGACACATGGTCCATAAGATCATGGCCAAGAAACGTAGGAAAACCCGACCACTAGTCTCTCCATCATCAGTGCAAACGTTCAAACATAAATACCATAGGCCTACACTTCATAAACACTGAGAGGAGAAAGAGAGAGAGAGAGAGAGAAGAGAGAGAGAGAGAGAGAGAGAGAGAGAGAGAGAGAAGAGAGGAGAGAGAGAGAGGAGGAAGAGGGGGGAGAGAGAGAGAGAGAACAGGGGGAGAGAAGACAGACAACAGAGAGAGAGAGGAGAGAGAGAGAGAGAGAGAGAGAGAGAGAGAGAGAGAGAGAGAGAGAGAGAGAGAGAGAGAGAGAGAAAGAAAGACAGACAGACAGAGAGAGATAGACAGCAGACAGACAAAGAGAGCTAGAGAGAGAGAGAGAGGCGAGAGAGAGATAGAGAGAAAGACAGTAGA
>CM054140.1:73634672-73637172 GCA_028751875.1 Rapana venosa
GCTTATTCATTACCTCGAAATAAAAGATTTGTCATTGTCCTCTCTCTCTCTCTCTCTCTCTCTCTCTCTCTCTCTCTCTCTCTCTCTCTCTCTCTCTCTCTCTCCCTCTCTCTCTCTCTGTGTGCTGTGTGTGTGTGTGAGAGAGAAATCCACTCGATGCCACGATAGCATAATGACAAAACAACTACAGTCACTCCCACCTTGAACCTCCCCCCCCCCCCCCCCCCCCCCACCCTCCCAGCCTCTAAATGAATAAAACCAACCAAAAAAACTTTTTAAAAGCCCAACAACAACAACAACAAAACACTCACACACAGCCAACCTAACAAACAAACAAAAACGTGGCTTTCTGGTGAGTAAGTACAACAAGAGTATTAAGAATGTTCCTATTGCTTGTGCCATTATATCCATTCTGGTTGTTGGAGTTGCTGTTTTTGTTGTGTTTGTCTCTATGATATTTAATATACGAATAATACCAAACTTGAACGACAGAGCCTCAACTCTGCCACACGTTACCACACGTTGATGCACATGTACAATCATGAACATCTTGTTTCGGTATCACCACGCCCCAAACCACATGTGGCATTTTATTTATTTATTTTGTTCTTTTATATCGAGGACAATGGATTAAGCACTTATGTGCTTTTTTTCATCCAGTCCCCGTGTGTATGCGGTTTTTAAAATTCTGTCATCTGTTCCCACAGGCACACAATGGCCTACTCTTACGAAAAGCGGAACAGGATTTAACGTGTGCGCAAGATGTTCTGCGTGCGTTCGCACTCGAGACCTCGGTTTATAGTCTCATCTGAAGGACTGAACTGTGAACATGCACACACACACACACCCCTCCCACACACAACACACACACACACACACACACACACCACACACACACAACACAAGGAAAAGCCTGTTTTGCATGTATTGCTCATAGGCACATGATACTTCAATTCTCTTCCTTCATACGTGACCTTCACCGAAAAGATCTCCACTGTGCAACGTGTACATACACGCACACACAGCAGTCCCGGGCTGAATGCGTTAAAAATAGCCGTCATCGTTTCGACGTCTAAAAATAACCATCGGGAATTGGGAAAGGGGATATTTTGGGACTGAGGCAATAGCACTGCAACTCCGCCCCCTCAAACTTTAGTGAGTGAAGTATGAATGGAAAACGTTACAGGAAGTCTGCTTTAAAAAAAAAAAAATTCTATTAATAGCCACAGCTAAAAGAATGCGAAACATTGCGTCAGACAATGAAGCTGCAATGAATAGATATTCATTCTTTTTGACTAGGCAATCTTGTACAGCCAAACTGTAATGACTAAGGGTTGACCACAGCGGTGATCCATTCAGTATGCCCGGCTTCCATTTTGGTTGTAGTTGTATCGTTAAAAACATTAATAATAATAATAATAATAATAATAAACACAATCAAAAAAGAGAGAAGACAAAAAGAAAGTGAAAGAGAGAGAGAGGAGTGAGAGAGAGAGAGAGAAGAGAGGAGAGAGAGTGAGAGAGAGGAGGAGAGAGAGAGAGAGAGTGAGGAGTGAAGAGAGAGAGAGAGAGAGAGAGAGAGAGAGGAGAGAGAGAGAGAGAGAGAGAGAGAGAGAGAGAGAGAGAGAGAGGAGGAGAGAGAGAGAGAGAGAACTCGAACTCGAAAGATTCATTCACAAACAAGCCATTGGCCCATACATGAAGGGGGGTTGCCGAACTGCTTAGTATTTTAGTGAGAAAAATAAGTAAACACAAAAAACCAAAATGTTATTGTATAACCACAACCACCACAATAAAAATCAGTTACAAAAAATATGACTTAAGAAACCAAGTTATCTCTTATTCTAAAGGCTTTTCACAAATATAATGCAAGGCTGCGCACAATCTCAGAGTGATTAGATGCCATGAGTAGACAGAATCTAAATAAATTAGGCTGTCTACTATACTTTACCGGAATAATTCTGTCTTACATCTTCTAATACTGGACAGCACAGCACAAAATGAACATCTTCCACTGTTTGCTTACATAATGGGCAAAGTAACCTGAGGTCATCATCATTATGTTCAATATATCTAAATTTATGAACATTTATGTCTGATACACCATGTCTAAACTTAGACATAATTCTTTTCAAATGTATGTCCATGAGAGAGAGAGAGAGAAAAGAGAGAGAGAGAGAGAGAGAGAGAGAGAAGGCTAACTTGCATTCTGGTGGTGGGTTTTTTGTTTTGTTTTGCTTTTTTTGGTGTGTGGGGTTTTTTGTAGTTATACAAAAGTCTCCTCACTCCCGCCCTGCAAAACATAAGGGCTTATTCCATTGCCCTCGATATAAAATAAATAAACAAATAAACAACACAACAACGATTGCTCCCCTAGGTTTTCTACATTTCTCGTCGAGAGAAAGCTCCGTAAGGGAAGAAGGGAGGGGGGGGGGGAGGGGGGGGGGGGGGGGGGGTTGGGGGGAGTGTGAGAAATAAAGAGCCTGTAACCACCCGTTTT
>CM054140.1:73652172-73654672 GCA_028751875.1 Rapana venosa
GCACTGGACCCCAGAAGGAAGGAGAAAGAAAGGAAGACCAAAAGCAACGTGGAGGAGAACTGTAGAAAGTGAGATGAAGGCCATGCAGCACTTTGGGGATCAGGATTGTGGACTAGGTTGGCCCAGGATGACAGGAGTGGAAGCGCTTGTGTTGCTGCCTAACCTGTGTGTATGGCTAATGTGATGATGTTGAAGTAAATTTATATAATTTATTTCGTATACATTAAAGAATGATTTGTGTGTGTTGTGTGTGTGTGTGTGTGTGTGTGTGTGTGTGTGTGTTTTGTGTGTGTGTGTGTGTGTGTGTTGTGTGTGTGTGTGTGTGTGAAGTTAAAGTCAAAAATTTTATTTCCAGATGAATTGATAAGTAACATTGCTCAAGTGTTGTGTTGTAGTGTAAGATGTTGGTGGTAGGTGTGTGTGAGTCGGACTACTTTGATGTGTAATAGAGTAAGTGAGTAAGTCTTCAGTTGTAAGTCTTCATCAAATACTACTTTTAGACGGAAGTGTGTGTGTGGTATGTGTGTAATGCGATGTTGTTGTGTGTGTGTTGTGTTGCGTATGTTTAGGATGTAGTGTAAATGTTCTGGTGATGTGTTGAGGTGATGTGTGTAAGGGATTGCATATAGCTAATCATTGACAATTAACAAATATCAATAATATAAAGCGTAAAAAAGAACTTTGAAAAGATAGAAATAACAGCTCGAACACTAACTTTGCAATTTCTACAACTAAATAAAATGCAATGTACAAAGCCAGTTGTCGATAGTTGTCTAATGGCAAAATACCTATCTCTTTATAAGTACCCATTGATGATGCATGAAAAGGTACCCCTAGAGCTAATCGAAAAGCCTTACAGTCTAATCTTCTCATTTTTTGCAATAAATATTTAGGAGCACTGAAAAACGCTTCCTGACCATAAATGAGTCTAGAACGTACTAAAGATAACGCCAGATGTTTTAACACAACTACATCATGAGCCCACACTTGTTTACTAATAACTTTCAGGAAGTTTAGACTTCTCCTAGCTTTAGTATTTAAATATTCAATATGATAATTCCAAGTTAATTTAGACGTGAAATATACCCCTAAAACTTCACTATGGTTTTATAGTTTAAAATATTACCATCTATATGGAAAACAGGTAGATCTGGTGAGTTAGCACCACTACTGAAAAGTACGAGATTTGTCTTTTCAGGAGATAGTGACAGACCATTTTCAAATATATAGTCATTAAGTTTGTTCAGCTCAATCTGATACACGTTTTTCATATAATTTAGATGTCTCTTTGGAGTTCTCTTTTTCATTGAGACATTCATCCACATACAAATGTCATCAGCATACTGGACATGGGTTGCATTACTTGAGAGACACTTAGGAAGATCATAAAGAAGAATATTGAAAAGATGTGGAGCAATGACTGATCCCTGTGGAATGCCCATTGTTGGAAATCGTAAAGTAGAATAGGAATTTACAACTTTGGCCTGTATGTGTCTTTCTGAGAGAAAGGCTTTAACATAATAATAGATATTGCCAGATAAGCCAATAGACTTTAACTTAAACAATAATCGTTCATGCCAGACCTGATCATATGCTTTCTTTATATCAAAAAATGTGGCAAGTACATTTTTCCTACGAGCAAACTGATGTTTTATTTGTGTACTGAGCTTAATCAGATGATCTGCTGTGGACCTGCCTTTTCGAAAACCTGCTTGACTAAGAGGAATTATTTGGTTTTTATCACAATAATGTATTAATCGGTTTAGAATGATTTTTTCCATAAGCTTTCCTGTATGTGAGGTTAATGCGATAGGTCTGTAGCTGTTTTTATCACTTTTAAGTTTACCCTGCTTTGGCACTGGCACTAAGATGGAGTGTTTCCAAATGCGTGGAATTACTCCCTGAGCCCAGCTGGTTTGGAACAATTCAAGTAATAATATAATCCAATTTTCTGGCAGCTGTTTCAATAATTCATTTGAAACAGCATCTATGCCAACTGATGTTCTTTTTGTCCCAAGAGATAGGAGGGCATCTTTTAGCTCCTGCAGCGTTAGGGGAGCATTGACATAATGACTGTTATCTTTCACAGGATCTTTATACATATCCTTTTGTGCTTCTTTTTCTCTATATACTTTACATTTATCTGATAGACTTTTATCACTCATTGTATCTGTGAATATTTCTATGAATGTATCAGCTTTCTCTGAATTAGTTATCTGATAGACTTTTATCACTCATTGTATCTGTGAATATTTCTATGAATGTATCAGCTTTCTCTGAATTAGTTGGAATCCCTAGACAATGGAATTCTAATCCATTACAATTTTATCAAAATCAATTAAATTTTGCTATTTGTTGTGCTACTACAGGCTGTGGAGTATCTTATGTAAATCACTTTAATCATTCAGATCCTTTAACTAAATCAGTTTATCAATTTCATGTTTATTATCAATTTAGAAGAATATTATCTGAATTAAGAGTTCCATTACCCGGAGAACAA
>CM054140.1:73659672-73667172 GCA_028751875.1 Rapana venosa
GGGGTGGGGGGGGGGGGGGGGTGGTTGGGGGGTGTGGGGGGGGGTGGGGGGGGTGGGTGGGGGGGGGGGGGGGGGGGGGGGGTGGGTGTGGGGGGGGGGGGGTGGGGGGGGGGGGTGGGGGGGGGGGGGGGGTGGGGGTGGGGGGGGGGGGGGGGGGGGGGGGGGGGTGGGGGGGGGTTGGGGGGGTGGGGGGGTGGGGGGGGGGGGTGGGGGGGGGGGGGGGGGGGGGGTGGGGGGGGGGGGGGGGGGGGGTGGGGGGGGGGGGGGGGGGGGGGGGGGGGGGTGGGGTGGGGGGGGGGGGGGGGGGGGGGGGTGGGGGGGGGGTGGTGGGGGTGGGGGTGTGTGGTGTGTGGTGGTGTGGGGGTGTGTTTGTGTGGGTGTGTGGGTGTGTGTGTGTTGAAGGAATGAGAAAAAATGCTGTGTACTATGGATGGTGTCCACACAACTATTTCTGTGTACTATAGGCAATGTCACTGTAGGGGATCCAGCTCTCAGAGACCTCAGCTTCTCCAGGGACCAGCACATTAATGGCGGCGCCCATCTCCTCTCCCTCGCTGCTTTACCTTCCCTGTCCCTAAAGGGGGCATGTACCTATTTACAGCTGGGTGAACTGGGGGACTATACTGAAGCCAAAGCGCGCAAACGGTCGGCCTGACCCTTTCACGGGGTATCCACGCTCAGTGCTGCTTTCTTTAAAACCTCAGCGTAGGAGAGCGAGTGCTCTGCCATTGACTACTACCAAGTCCCCCTTCTCCACCAAGTAACTGTGTCAAGTAAAAACCCCACTACGATCTGGAATCAACGACAAGAGTAGAAAAAAGTATAATTACTGGGCCCTATGAATAGGAATTAAGCCGTCGATTTGTTTGTTTTTTACAAGATTCAGCGCTATATAAATCCATTATAGTATATTATTTATTATTCTTATTATAAATTGAAGTGCAAGTGATTTCATTTGTTATTGTAAGATCTTACACCGTAAACATTTACAATATGACGAATACCCTGCAACTAACATAACGATGAATATGGTTAGAAGAGGAGGAGAGGAAGAAGAAAAACAACAAGAAGAACGAGAGGGGAGGAGGGGAGAAAAGGAGAAGGAGGAGGAGAGCAAAAGAAAAGGAGGATGAGAGCAGAAGAAGAAGAGGAGGGAGAGGAAGAAGACGAAGAAGAGGAGGGTGAAGAAGATATAAGAAGAAAAGAATAAGAAAAGAAGATGAAGAAGAAGAAGAACAAAGAAGAAAAAGAAGAACCAAAGAAGAAGAAAGTGATGTCTCAAGTACCATGTGGCGCATGACCAGACAACCTACAATACCGTCAGCTTGTCCACGCTGAGGCTGACGTAGTGTCCATATAACATTACATCAGAATCATAAACCCTGCCCACTCTGCCACCTGCCTGACACACGACAACACACACACACAAACGAAAAAGGACACACACAACACACACAGCACACACACACACACACACACACACACCACACACACCTCTGTACTTAAACCTGTTAACCTCTAAACCCCGTAAAACCGTTATTTTTTGGTTCCTAGATAGATGGCTTGTTGGGGGAAAAAGGCAATGCAATGCTTATTCAATGTACCATTTCCCCCCCCCCCGGGGGGAAAAAAAAAAAAAAAAAAAAAAAAAAATAACAGTCTGACTTTGAGATTGACACACACAACCACCGGATATACCTTTAAATTGAACACCAAAAATAACAACAAACACACACACACGCGCGCGCGCGCGCGCGCACATACACACACACTCACACCAACACACACTCACACACACACACAAAGAAACATACACCTAGATAGACGGCGTGATGCAAAAGAGCAAATGCACTGCTTTGTTTCAATGTACCATCGAAATAAAAGTTTGACTTGTCTCTCTCCTCTCTCTCTCATCAGATTCATCTCTCTCATCTCACTCTCTCTCTCTCAGACTCTCTCATCTCAGTCTCTCTCCTCTTGGTCTCAATTCTCTCTACTTTCTCTCTCTTCTCTCTCGTCTCTCTCTCACACACACACACACACACACACACGCACGCAACACACAAAGCTGGACGTTTGGTTGTTGCTCGGCAAGATTCTGACACCGAATGTTGAGTAACACATAACGCTCGCCCACTGACCAATCATCAAATCACCGCAGCAGCATACAGTAACCAGTAGCCCCCTACAGGGGGGGGGGGGGGGCGGTATGTAGGAATTTACAAGATCAACAGGTGTTAAGTACAGGTCAGTGACTTTCAGGTCTTTGTGCCTGTGTCCCAGATTTTGAAGGGGGGGGGGGAGGGGGGGGGGGGGGGGGGGGGGGGGGGGGGGGGGGGGGGGGGGGGGGGGGGGGGGTGGGGGGGGGGGGGGGGGGGGGGGGGGGGGGGGGGGGGGGGGGGGGGGGGGGGGGGTGGGGGGGGTGGGGGGGGGGGGAGGGGGGGGGAGGGGGGTGGGGGAGGGTGGGGGGGGGGGGGAAGAGGAAAACAGTAGATTGTGTGTGGAGGTGGGGGGGGACGGGGGTGGGGGGGGGGGGGGGGGGGGAAAAAAAAAAAAGGGGGGGGGGAAAAAAAAAAAAAAAAAAAAAAAAAAAAAAAAGGAAGAAAAAAAAAGGGGAAAAAAAAGAAAAAAAAAAAAAAAAAAAAAAAAAAGGGGGGCCAAAAACCACCCATACCAAAAAAACTAAAACCTTTTCCCCGGCAGGGCAGATGCCTTTTCATTACTCAAAAATTAACCCCCCCCCTCCCTCCTCCTCCTCTCCCAAACACCCCAAAACCCCCCTAACCCCCACCAAAACCCCCCCCCCAATTTTTTAAAACTTTTTTTCCCTTCCTTTTTTTTTTTCCAAAACCCGGGGGAAAAAAATTTTTTTTCCCCCGGGAAAATTTAACTAACGGGAAGAAACAAAACCACCAGAAAAAAAAATTGCACCCAAAAAAAACGGGCCCCGGGGGTAAAAACACCTAAAAAAACCCTTCCCCAAAAAAGAAAAAAGGGGGGGGGGGGTTTGGGGGGGGGGGGGGGGGGGGGGGGTTTTTTTTTTTTTTTTTTTTTTTTTTTTTTTCCCCCCCCCTTTTTTTTTTTTCCCCCTTTTTAAAAAAAAAAAGGGGGGGGGGGGGGGGGGGGGGGGGAACCCCGGGGGGGGGGGGAGGGGGGGGGGGGGGGGGGGAAAGGGGGGGGGGGGGGGGAGGGTGGGGGGGGGGGGGGGGGGGGGGGGGGGGGGGGGGGGGGTGGGGGAAAAGGGGGGGGGGGGGGGGGGGGGGGGGGGGGGGGGGGGGGGGGGGGGGGGGGGGGGGGGGGGGGGGGGGGGGGGGGGGGGGGGGGGGGGGGGGGGGGGAGGGGGGGGGGGGGGGGGGGGGGGGGGGGGGGGGGAAAGGGATAAAGTGGGGTTTTTGGGGAGGGGGGGGGGGGGGGGGGGGGTTTTTTTGGGGCAAATTTTTTCCCGATGGCTTTAAAAATTTCTCTCTCTCTCCCTCCTCTCTCTCTCTTTTTCCTCTCCTTCTCTCTTCCCTCCCCTTTCCTCTCCCCCCTTTTCTCTTGCGAAGAAGGGAGAGGGGGGGGAAAAAGGGAAGGGGAAGACAGCGACAGACAAAAACCAACAGACGCACCCCCCAAAAACAGACAGACAAAAAAAAGACGGGAAGAGAGAGAGAAAAAAAAAGGAAAAAAAACGCCAGGACAGACAGAGAGGGAGAGCAATACTTAAAAAGGTAGATTTGTTTAAATTAAAACCTGAGAAAGCACACAAAAATTTAAAAAAAAAGGAAAGAAGAAATAAAACCCAAAAGGTACTATAACTACACAAAAAGCTACCACAAAAATGAATAAAACCAAAAATTTCGTACTTTTGGTGGGTTTTTGTAGTATCGAAATTACAAAAAAATTCGAGACATCTTGAAAATTTGTACCAACATGCAAACAGCGTGCGCACGCGCGCGCGCACCACACACACCACACAAAAAACCCACACACACCCTCAACACACACAACACAATCAAATTTCACACACAACCCAAAACTCTCTCTCTCTCTCTCTCCTCTCCCCCCTCCCTTACACACCCTCTCTATCCCTCCCTCCCCCCCCTCCCTTTCCACATTCATGCTAACAAAATCACCTGCGCGTGGGCACACACACCCCATTCACACAACACACCCATTCCAAAAACTCACCACTCACACACACCAAGCAACAAAAAACCACAACACCCCAAAACACACACACACCCCACAACACACACACCACAAAAAACCACCACCCCACCCACCCACCACACACACCACCACCCACACACACCAAACACAAAACCGCACGCCCTTCCTCCCCCCCTTTTTTTTCCTTCTCCCCTACACTTTTCCCCTTCGACACCAACGCCCCGTATCGCTTCATGACACTGGGATTTTGGACGATACCTGAAAAAGACATTCCATTTTCTCCCTAGACAAAGCTGAATTATTATCATTTAAAATATACGTCATTAAATTTTATACGATTTCTTTCCCCGTCAAAAAAGGGAAATTTCCTTTTACGTCACGGAAATGAGTGTTTTTTGTGTGTGTGGTGTTGGTGACGCTCACACGATTCCACCACTATGACTAGCGACTGTTTGTTGGTATACGCCAGTCGCATGAAAAGGGAAGCTGTGTGTTGTTGTGGTTGTGTGTTTGTGTGTTGTGTGTGTGTGTGGGGTGTGTGTGGGGGTGTGTGTGTGGTGAAAAACGGCATGTGGTGTGCGGGTGCACGTGTGGGCGTGCGAGGTGTTGTGGGGTGGGGGTGTTTGTGTATGCCGCGCGCGCGTATGTGTATTTCGTGCCGCGCGCGCGTTTTTGTATGTTGGCATGTGTGTATTGGGTGCTGTGTGTAGAGAAGGGAAAAGAGGAAATAGAGAGGGGGGGGGTGAAAAAAAGAGAAGAAGCCGTCCCAGCATGCGCCATGCGGCGTGGTGTGTGCTGAACCGCGCGCGCGCTTGTTATGTGTGTGTGTGTGTGTGGTGTTGTGTTAGGTTTTGGTGTGGTGGGTGGGGTGTGGTGTGTGGTGTTGTTGTTGTTGGGGTGTGTGGTGTGTTTGGGTGTTGGGTTTTTGTGTGTGTGGTGTGTGTGTGGTGTGTGTGTGTGTGGTGTGTGTGCCCCGTCCCACATTTTTACCCTAACGCCCATTATGTTGTCGTTTCTGCCACGTCGTCGAGGAGGGAAAAATCTTATCTTAACGATTTCGCACGGGCCCCTTGTGTGTGTGTGGGTGTGGTTTTTGGTTTGTGTGTGCGTGGCGTGCGGTGTTGGGGGGTGTGTTTGTTTGTGTGTGTGTGTGTGTGTGTTGTGTGTTTTGTGGTGTGTGTGTGTTTTGTGTGTGTGTGTGGTGTGTGTGTGAAGTCAAGTCAAAATTTTTTTTCCAGATGGGACATTGAATAACCAATGCATTTGCTTTTTTTCATCAAGCCATCTATCTAAGAACAAATTTCTTAATGATTATACTGAAATACTACATTATTGCATCCTTTATCATTGAATTAAACCAGTAAAAAAAGGAAAATCGATAACGTAATACATTGAAAATACAAATGCTGTTTGTGTTAGTGTGTGTGTGTTAGTGTGTTAGTGTGTGTGTGTGTGTGTGTGTGTGTGTGTGTGTGTGTGTGTGTGTGTGTGTGTGTGTGTGTGTGTGTGTGTGCGCGCGCGCGCGCGCGTGCGTACGTGTGTGTGTGTGTGTGTGTGTGTGTGTGTGTGCGTGCGTGCGTGCTGCGTGCGTGCGTGCGTACGTGCGTGCGTGTGTGTGTGTGTGTGTGTGGTGTGCTGTGGGGACGTTGGATCTGAAGGAGCCCGTTTCTCTTCAGGTATCGGAATGCATGCTGGGTATGTTGGTGTCATCCATGCCACCGGCCATAGCTGGCCTGCGCTGCTACAAAAGGTGGATGGGGCTTTATTACGTGGGCACAATATGTTTTATATACGTTCTCACAGGAAGCCTTCAGTTTACAGTGTCTTGTGTAAAGGACTTTCATGGGGGTGGAGTCAGTTCCCGAATTTGAACTGCAGGGGGGGATAAATATTCTCTTCAACAGACGCCAAGAATGACAAGAATTTATCTAAGAAAGAAAAAAACCCAGCCCGCTGGGGGTAAATAAGGATATTCATGCCAATGGTGTAGACATCTCTGCACAGGCTTTCATGTACATGCATGCACCACACATTCTCTCTCTCACTCTATCACCAACGCTTAGCACTTTGAACAGGAGCCTCGGTGAGGACGCAAAACCACGCACCCAGTCACCCTCACATCACAAAGGACGACCGTCGCGTGCTAAACTCTTCCACCCTCCCCTAAGCTTAGAAATAACAACCCCACCCCCTGCAATTGTTGTTGTTGTTTCTGTGCATTGTTCAGCGTGGGGTTCATCCAGAATATGCACTCTGTTTCCATTCAAATTCTTTATTTCCTGTCATCCCTTTAGGGACATGGAGGTAAGGTAAAGGTAAAGGTGTCCCATAACCTATAAGGTCGTAGGGGGAGCGAGGCGTCAGAGACCTCACTTCTCTAGGGCCAGCATATTGAGGGCGGCGCCCATCTCCTCTCCTTCGCTGCTTTACCTTCCCTGACCCTAAAGAGGGCAGGTACCCATTTACAGCTGGGGAACTGGGGGACTGTACTGAAGCCAAGGCGTGCAAATGGTCACCTATCCAAGTGGTAACCACGCTCGACGCTGCTTAACTTGGCTGGGGGAAAGCGAGTGCTCCGACCACTGAGCTATCCCGTCCCTGACTGCTGTCATACCCTCGTGGTTTACACTGACTGCTGTCATACCCTCGTGGTTTACACTGACTGCTGTCATACCCTCGTGGTTTACACTGACTGCTGTCAAACTCCTCGTTGTTTACACTGACTGCTGTCATACCCTCGTTGTTTACACTGACTGCTGTCATACCCTCGTTGTTTACACTGACTGCTGTCATACCCTCGTGGTTTACACTGACTGCTGTCACACCCTCGTGGTTTACACTGACTGCTGTCATACCCCTCGTCCTTTACACTGACTGCTGTCATAGTTTACACAGACTGCTGTCATAGTTTACACTGACTGCTGTCATACCCCTCGTTGTTTACACTGACTGCTGTCATACCCTCGTGGTTTACACTGACTGCTGTCATACCCCTCGTCGTTTACACTGACTGCTGTCATACCCTCGTGGTTTACACTGACTGCTGTCAAACTCCTCGTCGTTTACACTGACTGCTGTCATACCCCTCGTTGTTTACACAGCCGTGCTCGACTTCGGATGATTTTATGTTTGTCCTGTAAGGGTAGACAGGGGTCTGAAAGGGGCCAAAATCACGTTTGGTTTGGGTTGGGGGGGTTTTCAGAATAAAATATTGCTAGATTCAAATATGGAGATTTCCCTGCGTTAATTTAAGGAATTTAGGTTGTAAAACATGTCTGAAGAAACAGGTTTCTTGTACCTGTTACGGATATGAAAGCTTAGGAGTTTGAAACATTAAGTTTTGGCGGC
>CM054140.1:73682172-73699672 GCA_028751875.1 Rapana venosa
TGTTATATATTATGCACGCGCACCTCCGTACACGTGTACTGACACTAGACCAACTGTCCGTCCGTGCGTCATTTTCCTCTAGATGTATGTATGTGCATGCATGATGTCATGCCCACGCCTACGTGGCCGACACGTATAATGAAGAGTACTTTAATGAATCCGCTAAGCTGCTGTCTCCGAACGTTAACCTCCCTTCAATTCCATTCTCATTTATCACAGCACACACCCACCCACCCACCCACGAATGGTGGGTCGTTAAGGGGATGTTGTCCTAAACTGGTCAATCTCCACAGAGACAAGAACTGCTCCCTGAGGTGTGGAAACCTGTGGAATACTTTGTACAGGTGTTGATGTAAAAAATGTATGCGCTCGGCTTAGAATGGATCTGTCTTGCCCTCAGTAACAACGGACCTCGCTACTATCCCTTGTTGATATAACTATTTTTATGTACTTTTATTTATTGTACATCACTTTAAGTCACGGCAGATTTCTCTGCGTGAAATTCGTGCTGCTTCCCCCGGGGAGAGCGCGTCGCCACAAGAGCAGCGCCACCCTTTTTTTTTTCTCTCTGCAACTGTATTTGTTTCCCTATCAGAGTGTTTGTTCTACATAATCTTGCCAGGACAACTCTCTTGTTGCCATGGATTCATTTACGTTCGCTAAATAACTATGTGTAACACACAGGACCCCAGTTGATCGTCTCATCCGAAAGACTAGCACCCAAGACCACCACTCATGGTCTATTGGATGGGGAAAAGTTTCGGGCTCAAACGGGGATCGAACCACCGTACACTTCCGACCCGGACTTTTGGCTTTCTAGACAGACGCGTTACCTCCAGACCACCGATCATCCACTACTTCAGAGCGGTACTAAGGTATCAGCATAGAACTAACTCAGATTCTGGCACCAATCAGGGGATTTTCATGGTGAAGGTCGAGGTACCTTTTTTCTTGTTCGCAATCTTGACCTGAACTTTCGTTTCATCAACATCTTTTCATTGCCGATATTTTGGGTCGTGCTTACATCTGCGTTTTCTTCATCTTTGTCGAACGCTCAGACAGCAACACCTGAGGCCCTGACAAATGCTGCCGTGCGCTGAAGGCCCTCCAGGGGTCCGAAAAGTTTGTCCCTCATCGGCAGGTCAGTAGGCCAGAAATTGGCCCTCAGGTTTTCTGTGTTGATATAAAAACCACGCAAAAATCATCATTTCTGGTAGCTTATGGACCGGGTTGACAGCTGAAAGAACGTCCTGTGCCAGTTAGCGACAGCAGAACCAGATAAGGACGCCATAGGTGTGTGGGCTAGCTGGACAAGGTAGGAGAAGGACAGACAAGGATAACGTGATAGAGAGAGAGAGAGAGAAGAGAGAGAGAGAGAGAGAGAGAGAGAGAGAGAGAGAGAGGAGAGAGAGAGAGAGAGAGAGAGAGAGTCAGTCCGCCATAGCAGGGCATGGCACGTTTTCGTGCACGTGAATGCCTGAAGATGCGGTATGTAGTTGTCTGGCTTGCGCCTCTTCATGAGAGAGAGAGAGAGACAGAGAGAGAGAGACAGACAGAGAGAGACAGAGAGAGAGAGAGAGACAGACAGAGAGAGAGAGAGACAGAGAGACAGACAGACAGAGAGAGACAGAGAGAGAGACAGACAGACAGAGAGAGACAGAGAGAGAGAGAGAGATAGAGATAGAGGAGAGAGAGAGAGAGAGAGAGAGAGAGAGATTAGCACAAAAACATACGAAGAGAGAAATGTGTGTACGTAAAAAGGGGGATTTCATCTCTCTCTCTCTCTCTCTCTCTCTCTCTCTCTCTCTCTCTCTCTCTCTCTCTCTCTCTCTCTCTCTCTCTCTCTCCAAATTGAACTTGTACAACTACTTTACCCTCCAACGCATTTTCGCTCATGTGACAGACAACAGTAGTGACTGTCTGAGCGTTGGAGGAAGAAGAAGAATAGACTAAAAGAACACTAAGCAACCAACAACAAAGCAATCGTAGACCAGAACCCCCAAAAATCATGTCACTTCACAGAAAGGCAGAGACAGAGACAGGCAGTCAGCAAGAGACGAGGCGAGAGAAGAAAGAGGAAGAATACAGAAACACAAAACAATATCAACAAACAAACAGACAGACAGACAGACCTATCTATATTCCAAGAACTCGTTCCGCAAACAAACAAGAAGGATAATGTTAATTAAAGAGCCGGCAAGGAGGAAAGGAAGGGAAACAACCGTCCACATCACTTTGTCACTGTCCAGTTTTCTTTAAGAGAGAGAGAGAGAGAGAGAGAGAGGAGAGAGAGAGAGAGAGAGAGAGAGAGAGAGAGAGAGAGAGGAGAGAGAGAGAGAGAGAGAGAGAGAGAGAGAGAGAGATTCATAAATAAATAAAACCCTGTCCGAAAAGCGACATCTTTATGAATGGTTATGACCGGTATACATGACCGTAAATTCTAGGCGGACGACCCGTTCGTGAAGGTCGGTATTGCATCGTGTTATATATTGCATTATGTTATATATTGCATAGTATTATATATTGCATTGTAATGTGTACTGCATTGTATTATATATAGCATTGTAATGTATCATATTACATTGTAATGTATTGTATTATATTGTATTACATTACATTGTATTGTATTGTGTTTCAGACTCCTTCTGTCACGGGAGTCACTGCTGGCACCTTATTCAGTCACTTCAGTCTTGTTGGAAGGCACGTCTGGAGCGGTGGCTCTCTCAGCAGACCAATCCGTGCATGGCAGTCTCTGCCACAGCTGCTGCAGGCAAAAACTGGACAGCGGATTTATGGCCCGGTGTCTGATGTCTCTCCTTCCTGCAGCTTCTTCTCTCCTTCATTCTGTGGAATCCTTTTGCTTTCTCCCCTGTAAATTTCCTCACGTCATGCGCTTTGTTGTTGTTTTTGTGATTATATTAATGCTCCAAAAGAGAACTTGTGCACTTCACCCACTGCGATTTTCTGTAAGCGCTTTCCAGCTGTCAGGGTTGGCGTCAGCGGCTTTCTTTCACGTCACGTTTGCGCACATCCTTGAAGCGCATCAGTGCTGGACGTCCTGAAGAACTAGCTGTGTTCTGCTGCAGCCAGTTCCTGTACATCATGATGTCCTTGGGAATGCCGGCATCCCTCAAATAGTGCAGATGACCAATCCAACATTGGTGTCCAAGTGTACTGACTTCTTCGTCGTCGTCTTCGAACTTCCAGACACTAGCTATAGTTGTCTGTTATAGGAACGAAAATGCGTTGTGCTGCCGTTAAGCACCTGACAAGTCAGGCCTAGCGCACCGAGTTCGGCATGGGAGAGACTACTGTTTTAAGTCATTCGGGTGGGGGGGGGGGGGAGGGCAGGAGAATGGACCGAGAAGGCAGAAAATAGACAAGGAGAAGGTGACAGGAAGAAAAGGAACAAGGCTAAAACAAAGAGAGGGGTAGAAAAGAGGGAATTCCTAGCACCGAATTTCCAAAAGGTGGGGATGCTATTTATACTGACGCCACCCCCACCCCCCATCCCCCGGCATTCCCACGGGGGTCGTATTGTATTGCATTATACTGTACTGCATTACATTATACTGTACTGTATTGTATTGTTTTGTATTCTACTGTACTGTATACCCTTTTCAATCAAGACATCTGCGTGAAATATGGGCTGCTCTCTCTCTCTCTTCTCTTCTCTCTCTCTCTCTCTCTCTCTCTCTCTCTCTCTCTCTCTCTCTCTCTCTCTCTGGGGAGAGCGCGTCGCCACAAAAAGATCAGCGCCACCCATTTTGTTTCCCTAAGAGAATGGCTCTTTTTTTCCTAGCAAAATGTTGCGAGCAACAACCGTCTCGTTGTAATGCGTATTTATACGTGCGCTAAATGCCTTGTACACGGAACCTGGGTGTATTCGTCTGATCCAAAAGATTAGTACGGATACCCAGACCACCTCTCAAGGTCGGGGGAAAGGTTGGGGTTCAAAGGAGGATCGAACCCAGGACTTCTCGGTTTCTTGATACATGCGTTACCTTTGGACCACCACTCTCCCTTCTCTGCATTTGTTTCAGGTATTCCAAATGAACACAGGGAGCAGTTCGCGAAGAGACAATGGTTTTTGTCTGTTGTGGTTGTGTGAAAGAGATATAGTCTAAACATAATGAATGGTTTTGGTCTTGTTGCGATGTGATGAATCCTATTGTTTACACGGCGCCAGATCTCCTTCATCTTCTTCTTTCTTCATTGTTTTCTTCGTCGTTGTACTACTACTACTACTACTACTACTACTACTACTACTACCACCACCAATTTCTCTTATTGTTCTTCTTCACTGTCTTCATCATCATCATCATCATCATCATCATCATCATCATAATCTTCTTTTCTTCATTTGCTTCTTCTTCCTCCTCCTCTTCTTCTTTTTCTCCTTCCTCTTCCTCTCCTTCCTCCTCTTTTTTTTCCTCTTTCTCTTCCTCTTCTTCTTCTTCATGTCTTTCTTCTTCTACATATTATTTTCCTCCTCCTCCTCCTCCTTAAGGATAATTTAAGTGATAGAGACACTCAATATTTTATCAGTTGTTTGGATGGGGAGGAGGGGGAGGGGGATCCTCTGTGGTCGGCAGAGCTATAAACAACAAGATGGATTAGATTGAGAGGAGGTTTAACAACACACACACACACACACCACACACACACACACACACACACACACACACACACACACACACACACACACACACACAAACAAACACACACAAACACAAACATACACACACACACACACACACACACACACACACACAAACACACACACACACACACATACACACACACACACACACACACACACACAAACAAACACACACACACACACAATTCTCCCTCCCTCCTTTCCTCTTCCTCTCCCTCCCTTCCCTCGCCTTTCATTAATTCAAGCTCTCGACAGTCCTGTCTTCTTCTTGTCGTCCTTCTTGTTTTTGTCCATTTCTTCCGCTTCCTTGTTCCGCACGTCTGATTACCTCCTACCTGCGATACATCACCCTGCATGCTGGGTATGAGTTAGACTGACCTAACCTACACCACTGACACACAACAAGGGCGGTCAGAGGGGAGGGAGGGGAGATAATAGAACACAGTCTGTCATTCTGTATTTCCGCCTCGTCGTCTTCGCCGCCAGTTTCCATGAATTTCAACAGACACGCAAGGTAAGAGCCAGGTCATGGTGTTCTCCCCTCTTCATGCCAGAGTAAAGAGTAAACACGAGGAAGATGGACGGCAGGGACAGTGTCTGAGGGTAGGATTTATATGGGATACGTTTTGCCGCAACACCCTGTGACCCTAACTGCCATGGGAAGAAGCCATGGTGGCTAAATCATCACGTCTTCAATACTTTGCAGAATGTTTACAACAAAGGGCGCCAGCATTTTTGTTATTCTGATACATTTTGTTTAACTGTATGTGTAAATTCAAAGTCAACACATGACTCAGCATTGAATAAAAGTTAACATTCCATGTATATTCATGCCACAAACAGCATTTAGATTGGGGAGGGGAAAAACCAGAAGAAACAACAGAAAGAAGAGGATATATTATCATCAAGATGAGTGGTATTCTGACCATAACATGTGGTGACCATAACCGCGATAGTAAAAGTGTTAGTAACTGATTTAGTACATCTTTAAAACTTGCAGAATAAAAAAGGTAAAGGTGTCCTATAACCTATGTAGTGGTTCGAGAGCGAGGTGTCAGAGACCTCACTTCTCCAGGGACCAGCATATTCAAGGCGGCGCCCATCTCTCTCTTTCTCTCTCTTCTTTACCTTCCCTGACCCTAAAGAGGGCAGGTACCCATTAGCAGCTGGGTGAACTGCGGGACTGTGCTGAAGCCAAGGCACACGAAGGGTCACCCATTCAAGAGGTAACCATGCTCACCGCTGTTTAGCCTTAGCTGGGGGAGAGGGAGTGCTCTGACCAATGACTGAACTATCTGGTCCCCATTGAGCTGTCCCTCTAATGTCTGTGAAACTCGCAGAATACTTTGAAGAAAAAGAGTGCCTGCATTTTGGTTCTTTGTAACATCTTGCTTTAAAAAACTCAACCCAATACTGTGTGACTGCTTAATTCACCAGACAGCGCTGTGGAGATTCGAACCCACGACTTCATGGACTCACAGGGCTGATGAAGCTAAACGCTCTCATCCACTCGCCTGTAGTGTCCGTTAACCATCAGGAGTTATGGAATTTGTTATTTATAGAGAGATTCCTGAACATGTTCTGACACCAGAGGCGGTGGAATCCTTACCAGATCTGATGAAGTTCTCCAAACGCACATCATAGGAAATTATAGTCTGAAGTCTTTCTATGAAACATGGACAGTTGATATCAGGCCTTAGCATTTCTTTACTGGCAATGTTAAAAAGAAAAGAAAAACACCACCCCAAAAACTTGATATGGTGTTCCTTTCGTTCCAGTCTTCCTCCTTGCTGTTACCTTTGATTTTCCTTGTGGATTACTTGGTTCTTTGTACTCTGTATGTGTATGTGTTCATGCGTGCGTGCATGCGTGCCTGCTACTCTCTCTCTCTCTCTCTCTCAACTGTTGTCATACATGTATAATCATGTATGAATGCAAACTGAAAAACTAACTTTAGCCTAATCTCTCTACCCTTGCACACTAAAGGTCATTCATTCACGTAAAAAGTCAATTCGTCCTTCCTACATTTTTAAACATACGAACGTCTCTTCTCTCTCTCTCTCTCTCTCTCTCTCTTGACTCTCTCTCTCTCTCTCTGTGACTCTCTCTCTCTCTCTCTCTCTCTCTCTCTCTCTCTCTCTCTCTCTCTCTCTCTCTCTCTCTCTCTGCTCCTCCCTCACTCCTTCACCCTTACACCCCCCCCTCTATAATTTCTTCTTTTTCTTTTTTTTAAAAGTCTTCTAACAGGTAGTAAACAGGAAAACATCCCCCACAAACAAATTGCAGGCAGGGAAAAGTACCTCCCACATTCATGACAAACAAGGAAGAGAGAAAGAAAGAAGAGAGAGAGAGAGAGAGAGAGAGAGAGAGAGAGAGAGAGAGAGAGAGAGAGAGAGAGAGAGAGAGAGAAGAGAACACAGAGAAAGAGAGATAGACACACACACAGAGGGAGAGAGAGACAGAAACAGAAAGACAGACAGAGACAGAGAGAGAAACAGAAACACTGAGAGAGAAGAGACAGACAGAAACAGAGACAGAAACAGACAGAGACAGACAGACAGAGACAGACAGACAGAGACAGAGAGAGAAACAGAGAGAAGAGACAGACAAACAGAGACACAGACAGAGACAGAGAGACGAGTAAAGACAGATACAGACAGACAGACGAACAGAGGCAGACAGGCAAGCAAACAAACACACACACACACACACACACACACACCACACACACACACCTACACACACAGAAAGGGGAGTGGGGGGGAGGGGGGTCAAGACTAGGGCAGAGCTGGGTGAGGAGTTATGTAAAGGCCCAAACAACACGGCTGAACTATGCTTTGAAGTGATCTGTCTTCCTGTGCTGGCCCGCTCTGTAAAGTACATCCTATGTTTCATGTCCCTTTCGGTTGTGTGTGTGTGTATGTGTGTGTGTGTGTGTGTGTGTGTGTGTGTGTGTGTGTGTGTGTGTGTTGTGTGGTGTGGTGGTGTGTGGTGTGTGTGTGTGTGTCCAGCAATTACACTGTAGCCTACTATAGATGCCGCAGGGGGGGGGGGGGGGGGGGGGGGGGAGGTGGTAGTAGTAGTAGTAGTAGTAGCACCAACAGCAGCAGCAGCAGCAGTAATAGTTAGAAGTGTGTTGTAGTGTGTGTGTTTTTTTTCTATTCTTTTATATCGAGGATAATGGAATAGCACTTATGTGCTTTTTTTACATCCAGTCTCCGTGTGTGTGCGTGTGTGCATGCGTGTGTGTGTTGTGTGTGTGTGCGCGCGCGCGCGTGCGTGCGTGCTTGTGCATGTGTATGTATGTGTGTGTGTGTGCGTGCGTGCTTGTGTGTGTGTGTGTGTGTGTGTGTGTGTGTGTTGTGTGTGTGTGTGTGTGTGTGTGTGTGTGTGTGTGTGTGTGTGTGTGTGCGTGCTTGTGTGTGTGTGTGTGCGCGCGCGCGTAAGTGTGTATGCGTACGTGTGTCCGTATAATCCAGTATATTCGCGCGTTTAAATATACACGCGTACAAAATGTGTGTGCGTAAACAATGGGTCATGACCTCACACACAGTGCGGGGGGATGGGGGGGGGGGGGGGGGGGGGAGGGGGGGGTCAGCAGGGGTGGTGGTCATCAGATGGTGTGAGTGACACGAGGACAGAAAAACAACCAGTCCTCTGCTGTGCAGCCCATCCGTCAGTCAGTCAGTCAGCCAGTCAGCCAGTCAGTCAGCCACAGCCAGCTCCCTCCCTCTCTGCCTCCCTGCCTGCCTGTCACAGGCACCAGGCCATGCAACCCCTGTATTATGCTGTAATGTACTGTGCTGTACTGTACTGTACTGTACTGTGCTGTGCTGTGCTGTAATGTACTGTGCTGTGCTGTGCTGTAATGTACTGTGCTGTACTGTGCTGTGCTGTACTGTGCTGTACTGTACTGTAATGTAATGTGCTGTAATGTACTGAGCTGTGCTTTACTGTACTGTGCTGTACTGTACTGTGCTGTACTGTACTGTGCTGTTCTGTACTGTGCTGTACTGTGCTGTGCTGTACTGTACTGTGCTGTACTGTACTGTACTGTACTGTGCTGTACTGTGCTGTAATGTAATGTGCTGTAATGTACTGAGCTGTGCTTTACTGTACTGTGCTGTACTGTGCTGTAATGTACTGTGCTGTGATGTACTGAGCTGTGCTGTAATGTACTGTACTGGTACTGTGCTGTACTGTGCTGTGCTGTACTGTACTGGTACTGTGCTGTACTGTACTGTACTGTGTTGTACTGTACTGTGCTGTGCTGTACTGTGCTGTATTGTGCTGTGCTGTGCTGTACTGTATTGTGCTGTGCTGTACTGTGCTGTGCTGTGCTGTACTGTGCTGTGCTGTACTGTGCTGTGCTGTATTGTGCTGTACTGTGCTGTGATGTGCTGTATTGTGCTGTGCTGTGCTGTACTGTGCAGTATTGTGCTGTGCTGTACTGTGCTGTATTGTGCTGTGCTGTGCTGTACTGTACTGTGCTGTGCTGTGTTGTGCTGTATTGTGCTGTGCTGTGCTGTACTGTGCTGTATTGTGCTGTGCTGCGCTGTACTGTGCTGTGCTGTATTGTGCTGTATTGTGCTGTGCTGTGCTGTGCTGTGCTGTGCTGTATTGTGCTGTGCTGTGCTGTGCTGTACTGTACTGTACTGTGCAGTATTGTGCTGTGCTGTGCTGTACTGTGCTGTATTGTGCTGTAATGTGCTGTACTGTGCTGTGCTGTACTGGTACTGTGCTGTACTGTACTGTGTTGTACTGTACTGTGCTGTACTGTACTGTGCTGTACTGTACTGTGCTGTGCTGTGCTGTGCTGTACTGTACTGTACTGTCCTGTGCTGTCCTGTGCTGTCCTGTGCTGCACTGTGCTGTACTGTGCAGAGCTATACTGTGCTGAGCTGTACTGTGCTGTACTGTGCTGCACTGTGCTGTGCTGTGCTGTACTGCACTGTGCTGTACTGTGCTGTGCTGTACTGCACTGTGCTGTACTGTGCTGTGCTGTGCTGTGCTGTGCTGTACTGTGCTGTACTGTGCTGTGCTGTGCTATGCTGGGCTGGGCTGCGACAGGAAGAGGACCTATCAAAAGAGGAGGGATGCGAGATTCAGAAGAGGAAGGTAGGGTGAGATAAGATGGATGGAGGTTTGAGGAGGGGAAGTTGAGGAGGGGAAGTTGAGAAGGGGAAGTTGAGGAGGGGAAGTTGAGGAGATTTTTTTCAGAATGGAAGAGTGTAGTGCAAAACAAAACAAAAATCAAAATCAGCGGCAACGATCTTCGATTTCATAGAGCCTGGTGTTTTTACACATCGATTTTTGAGCTCTAGGTATGGACTAGAAACAACACCAAACAAAAACCTTAGCATTCTGCATGCTGAGCCACTTGGGTAACAGCTGCAGTAACTGATGGAGGAAGTTGAGGAGTTCAAGTTTGTTGTTGTTGTTGTGGGGACTAGATGATGTGGAATGCTGAGTCACTGCCCTGGAGGGCTAAGGCAGTTGTTGATTGACCAGTTTATCATCTGACAGGTGTGGTGTACTTAGCTGACAGCCTGCCTGCCTGCCTGAATGTATGCATGGATGCTTTCCTCACTTCATACCTGCCTGCCTGCCTACCTGCCTGCGTGCCTGCCTGAATGTATGCATGGATGCTTTCCTCACTTCCTGCCTGCCTGCCTGCCTGCCTGCCTACCTATCTGCCTGAATGTATGCATGGATGCTTTCCTCACTTCCTGCCTGCCTGCGTGCCTGCCTGCGTGCCTGCCTGCCTGCCTGCCTGCGTGCCTGCCTGAATGTATGCATGGATGCTTTCCTCACTTCCTACCTGCCTATTTGCCTGTTTTCCTGACTCTCTACCACAACGTCATTTTGCTCATGAACAGAAAAATCTCATATAAAAAAATATGTCGAATATTCTCTAAGTCAGAATGGGGCTACCTTCATGGCGGGCAATAACGGTCGCACATGCAAAGTCTCACCATTGGTGAACCTCCCAGCTCTAGCTGAGGAATGGAAAATATTGAAGTAACCCCTCGAGGGCTAAGAGAACCAACTTCTGCTGATCGTGGTTGACCAATGGACAAGTCAGCTATCCTCCAAAACGTGGCAGACTTACCGATGGACTGCCTGACACAACACACGTTGACGACACACAAGAGAGGCAGCTAGCCAGCTAGTCCACTCCATTTAGCAAAGAGAGGTTGGTGGGTTTGTGCAGGCACGACTGACTGTATCTGTCTGTAATCACCATCAAACGACAGCAACGCCAACGTCGGCACGAGGATGTTGAAGGCATTGATAAGATGGCAACGATTATAAGACAAAGATGGCAACATTTATAAGACAAAGATGGCAACGTTTATAAGACAGACAATAGCAACAATCAGACCATACTTGCAACAGTGACAATAAGAAGCTTCACAGACTCCAGGCCACAAATGGTCCACACTACGGACCTGCACTATGATTTTACAAGGCAAAATGTGTCTATTACAGATGGGCCTTAAACGCTTAGGCCCAACACCTTAGTTCACCAGTACCGTTGGCAAAGGCTCATTGATTAACGACTTCAAGTGGGAACGGATGACAAAATTTACAAAACTGCATACACACGGGGACTGAATGTAAAAAAGCACATGATTGCTTATTCCATTCCTCAAAATAAAAGAATAAATAAATAAATAAATAAATGTCAGCAAAGTCAGCGCTTGCTTGGTCAAATGAGTTGTCTCCGCTACACGGAATGAAAATGTTGAATCTGTAATGCAGCTATAATTATATGTAATGTGGCTGTAATCATATGTAATGTGGCTATATAGGTAATGTGGCTATATGTAACATAGCTATAATTATATGTAGTGTAGCCATAATTATATGTAATGTAACCATAATTATATGTAATGTGGCTATAATCTTATATAGTGTAGCCATAATTATATGTAAAAATGTAGCCATAATTATATGTAATGTGGCTATAATTATATGAAATGTAGCTATGATTATATCTAATATATAGTTATAATTATAAGTAATGTAGCTATAATTATAATGCAATGTATATGTAATGGTGCTATAATTATGTATAATATGGCAATAGACTATTGTGCGTTGAGAACTACAGGACTTCCCGACCACGCCAACAAGCTGTCAGGCAGACTGAAGACTGGCGGTCACCACCAGTGCCAGCTGAACTCTTCATGGCAAGATGCTGTAGGCTTCAGGTGCAAGAGAGGGACA
Organism: Rapana venosa; assembly: GCA_028751875.1. Lineage (NCBI taxonomy): Eukaryota > Metazoa > Mollusca > Gastropoda > Neogastropoda > Muricidae > Rapana > Rapana venosa. The sequence continues at coordinate 73,694,069 of CM054140.1, forward strand.
CCGCGCACTACAACACACACCGGACATCACTCTCCTCTCTCTCTCTCTCTCTCTCTCTCTCTCTCTCTCGCTCTCGCTCTCTCTCTCTCTCTCTCTCTCTCTCTCTCCTCTTCAGCACAGTTCTGACAAAGCCTCTTTTGAGAAGAATTGAGATCTGACACGCAGGCGACTAAGGTGGAATGAGACCAACTAATGGCAAGAGATGTCTTTCTTCACAACCTGGAAAAAACTTTATTTTTGCACAAACAGCTGACCCGAGTACAATGGAAAAGCCCAGAAAGTTGCCTCAAGCTGTTACGAGAAACACTTGCCGTACCAATGTTCAAATATTTATTTATACCAGATATTAGGAAGAGTCAGAGCATGTTTCGATGAATCAAAAAGACAATGGACACATTCGTCTTCCCTCTCCTAACCAAATCCACTCCACTCCTGTTGTTTATAGCCCCGCTGACCACAGAGGCCATATCAGGGATGTCACCTAGTAAACTTTTAAGGTAAAAAGGTAAAGGAGTCCCATAACCTATAAGGTCGTAGGGGAGCGAGGCGTCAGAGACCTCACTTCTCTAAGGCCAGCATATTGAGGGCGGCGCCCATCTCCTCTCCCTCGCTGCTTTACCTTCCCAGACCCTAAAGAGGGCAGGTACTCATTTACAGCTGGGTGAACTGGGGGAACTGTACTGAAGCCAAGGTGCGCAAACGGTCACCCATCCAACTGGTAACCACGCTCGACGCTGCTTAACTTGGCTGGGGGAAAGCGAGTGCTCAGACCACTGAGCTATCCCGTCCCCAAACTTTTAAATCTCAGATTAAAACTGTGCAACTATACACAGATTAAAACACGGTATAAAACCAACTCTACTGTGGTTCCTTGTATCAACGCTCTGGCCAACCATAAGGGTCAACCCAGGACGGGCACCGCGTTGTGGGAAAAACCACATCAGATAAAACGAGATAAAACCAAAACCAGATTCCTCAAAACAGCCTTCTTCTTAGTGACTAACTATGACACCTTCACTCATATCAGACGGGGGGGAAAACCGATTCTCTCAGGAAGTTTAAAGTATTGTGTCCTGTGGAACATCACGAGAAAGGATGTTTAGAGAGTCTACAGTAAAGAGCTTGTCAACCTGTGCTGAATATTCCCCACATTCCCTGCAATGACGTCTGCGAACAGGCCTGGTCTGTTTGTCACCGGGGTGACTGAAGGTGAAAACATCCCTAAACATCCATCCACCTGAGGCCTGCCTGACTGGCCGAGTGGTACCACGTCTGATGCCTGACCCAAGGACCACAGGTTCCAGTCTCACTTGAGGCTGCCAGACTGAAAGAGACTTTCACTCCAGAGCTCAGTGTAGCATGTGTGCAGCCTCCGTTTTCCATTCCATCAGATAACATTTTGAACCAGAGTCCAACGTTTGCATTAACTAATAACTCCATTTTCCATTCCATCAATTACATAAGATTTTGAACCAGAGTTCAACGTTTGCATTAACTAATAACTCCATTTTCCATTCCATCAATCATATAAGATTTTGAACCAGAGGCCAACGTTTGAAATAACTAATCTTGCATGTACCTTAACTTCCCTTCCAAAGACTTTTGAACAAGAGTAAGACCCCGCGAGCAGGTAAGAATGGATGACATGAAATGTAACACACGCTTGTGCTCTGCATTTTGTATTTTCATTTTGTCTCTTTGTGTTTCTTGGGGTGGTGTCGGGGGGGGGGGGGGGGGGGGGGGGGGGGAATAAACCAAAGCCATGCGGAAAATAGGATGCCAGCTTATCACACGTCTGAAAGACAAGCATATACATCCCTTCTTAAGGTATAGCAAGTTTGGAAAAACTCGGTGTGTGCATAAAATACACAAGTGTCGTTGGATACTCTCACCATCTAGACGACAGTGTTACCTCTAAACTCTGCAAAATCTACCTATAGATATCACCGATCAAAACAGACTGACTGTCACCTCCACACGGATCAGGTCATCGCATTTTTCCATCTGAACCGAATTTTTAAAACCCCAAACAAACAAACAAGCAAAAACTTCCCATGAACCGAAAGACGCAGTGAGGCTGAAGAACAAGTCTCTTTGCCAGCAGATTTTGTTGTTGTTGTAAGTGTGTAGGTTAGGTATGCGGCAGGGAGGAGTTGTTTTTCTCCCGGGGTTGGTCCTTTGACCGGTATGTTGGGTCGGCATGTGTCACCGTGATGGATGATGAGGGGCCGGCTGCTGTGTGGGGGACTCTGCCTTGGGCCATCAGCAGTACCTACCGGTGAAACCGGTTGCTGTTGTTCCCATGTCAACTTTGTCAATGGGGTCTTCAGTACGGCTTGGGTTTTTTCAGCAATCAGGAAGAGAGGGAGAGGAAATGGAAAAATTCAAAACTTCAGATAGAGTAAAGAAGAGAAAAGAACGCAGATCGACGTAAACTAAACGAAAGTAAAACATTGAAGGAACAGAGGACAGAAAGAAAGAAAGAAAAAAAAAGAAAGAAAGAAAGCAAGAAAGAAAGAAAGAAAGAAAGAAAAAAAGAAGACAGACAGACGGACAGACAGAAGCAAGCAAACAGAAAGATTTGACAAGGCTTTTTTTCTGTATGTTCTTGCTCTTGGTCATGCTCACTCCGTCAGTCTAGTCCTTACGTTCACTGAAATGCATCTTACATTGTTGGTAAAATCTTAACTCAAGGATTAAAGCAAAACAATGGGGGGGGGGGGGGGGGGGATAGCCCAGTGGTTAGAGTACTGCTCTGGAGATCTGATGCCCCAGGTTCCAGCCACCACCACCACCACCTCCTGGTAGAGGGGATTTTCCCCTGGAGTGAACGTAAGTACCGAGTCCGCTCCCCCGAAAGTCCAAATAAGACTGTAAATCGAGGTCCCGTGTGCGAACGCACGCAGAACACCTTATACACACATTAAAAACCCTTTTCCACATTTCAAAAGAGTAGACCAGTTCATGCCCGTAGAAACGGTTGACAATTAAAAAAGCAAAAAACGCATGCACACAGGTGTCGTGTTTATACATCATCCCCGAAGTCGGAATGCAGCTACCTTAAAGGTGGGTAACAACAGTCGCATACGCAAAATGTCACCATTGGTGAACCTCGGAGCTCTAAACCGAGGAACAAGGGAAAACCAGTAAAAAACAGCTGTCTGTGTGATTGGTCAAGATGACTATCCCGACTAAATCTTTTGATTTACATTTGCTACACCCCAGTTCTGTCCATGGGGAGAAAACCTGAGAGGGGAAGCGTTTTCACAAGATGACAAACACATCAGAGGCATATATGACTAGCAAGGTTGTCATTTATGATAATGTATTGACCGCTGAGTGGACGTCTACACTATTGGGCAAGACACACACCTGCTGTTTTCTCAGCTTACTACCACACAGATAAGGGAGGGTCAGTGTGTGTGTGTGTGTGTGTGTGTGTGTGTGTGTGGAGAGAGAGAGAGAGAGAGAGTGTGTGTGTGTGTGTGTGTGTGTGTGTGTGTGTGTGTGTGTGTCGCGCGCGCGCGCGCGCGTGCGTGCGTGCGCACGCGTTCATGCTTGTGTGCACGCGTGCTTGATTGCATGAGCACATGCGTGTGTGCATATATGTATGCATGCATGTATTTAGCGCTATAATATGTGTTGGTGTGTGTGTGTGTGTGTGTTTATGTTAACGTTTATTTACACTGTGGTATAAGGAAGAACGCGTTTAAAAACCATTGACGCTGGGGGCAACAGCAAAGTGAGAGGCTGTATGATCAGTGGCTTTCCCACTCATGGAATTCCACTTTACAGCTTAGTCTTTAGTGATCGACTATGACTCTCTGACTAGGAGGCTTGACTCGCACAGTCATGTGCTGCAGCCCTGGGGGCTGGTTGGCCTTTGGAGAACATCTCCAATGCTGACTGTCCTTATGCCCACTTGGCCGAGAGAGTGGGGATGTACTGTGGGCAAGGCATCTCCACTATAATCAAATTTCTGCCCAGTTTCCAAAACAACAGCTGCCTCCTCTGCTGTTTTGGAGGTCATCGTCGGACACGAGGGACAAACATACATAATTATTGAGGGTTTCTGCTTATGTCTCCCGTTTCTCTTGCTTACTTTGATTGTTTGTTTCTGTGCACGGTTTCAGTTATCTGTGTCTGTGGTCACTTGTCAGTGCCTGTTCCCTATTGTCTGTCTCCTTCTCGTCGTTCTTTGGGGCATTCCCCAGCTTAACACTGTGGAAGACATCGAGAATATGCCACCACAGAGAGAGAGAGAGAGAGAGAGAGAGAGAGAGAGAGAGAGGAGAGAGAGAAGAGAGAGAGAAGAGAGAGAGAGAAGAGAGAGAGCAAATTCTTTCATGCTGAGGGTAATGAATAAGCACTGATGTGCTTTATTGCTTTCAGTCCCCGTCCTTATCAGGGATATATCATGAAAATAAACAATAACAAAAACACCCCCAACATTTAAACAATCAATTATCACAACAACAGCCAAATATACAGACAGATAAACAATAACTGCAGCCAACAACAATAAACAAACAAGAGGAAAAAAAACCCAAATCACATCCCCCCACCCCCGAAAAAAAAACCCCAAAAAACAAACAAAGGAGAAGAAAAGCAACACAAAACACATTTTTAAAAAAATAATGATTATAAAAAAACACAAAATAAACACACACACAGAGATACAGACAGACAGACCGACAGACAGAGAGGCAGACAGTCCAACAGACGGACGGAAGGACAGACAGACAGACAAGGACACAGAGAGATCTTAATTTTTTTCTGTTTTAGATTAACAAGGCAAAGCAGTAACTCAAGCGAAGAAAGGCAGTAAAAAACAAAGGTATACATAAAAGAGGCTAGCCATGATTCACCCTGGGGGATTTTCATAAAATGACAGCTTGACAAGCGGAAGCTTCATTATCACGTGATGAAGCGCAAAGGATTATGGGCGAGCTTTCCGGAAAGAAGGTTGGGGGCACTACGGTGAGCAGGGTGGTGGGGATAGGGGGGAAACCGGAGACAGTACAGGGGAAACCCCCGTCAGTGACAGTACATTTCGGTGAGGTGAGGTGAGTGAGTGGGGGATGGGGGGATGGGGGTAGAGAGAAAGACGGGCCGGCGAGCTGTGCGGAGGGTGTGGCTGAACGAAGAGATGTACAGACACACTGACAAACACACCTGTAAGATGTGACAGCCTAGGACGTGTACTCTGATGGCTAGCACAAACACACACAAAACGCACCAACACACACACCCCAAAACATACACACATACACCAACACCACCACAAACACCACCACACACCACCACACCACAACAACAACACAACAACAACAACAACAACAACAACAACAACAACAACAACAACAACAACAACAACACTTTAAACTGACACACGTGAAGCGTTGGACAAGAGCACTTAAAAACAAAACAAAAACAAAATTCACAGACATCTCTGATTAGGTCATTTTCTCTCCCTGCCAGTCTCTTTCTAGTAAATGCTCAGTAATTTGATTTAAAAGGTCCCTTGATGAGGTTAGCGCAGAGGTCAAAGTGAACCTCATAGATAATGCAAAAAACAAAAACAAAAAAACAATACGTTTGGTA
>CM054140.1:73709672-73712172 GCA_028751875.1 Rapana venosa
ATGAATTACGGATGGGGATTTTTACCATCTCTCATGTCAGCTTTCAGTGCAGACCTGCCAGTGCCTTAATTCCCTTCGTGTATGCAGAAGATCAAATATGCACATTAAAGATCCCGTAATTTTGTCAGCGTCCAGAGGGCTACAGAAACATGAACATACCCAGCATGCATCCCCGCAGTCGGCATGCAGCTACTTTCATGGTTGGGAAAAAATGGCCGCATAGGCAAAAATCTCACCACTGGTCGGAGCTCTAGCCGAGGAACGAAAAAACAGAAGAAGAAAAAAACTGCCTCGCTGTCCTCGTCACAGTTCGGGACCATCAGTGTAGGAATACAAAATGGCCATAATGTATATGATAATTTCAAACACAAGGTCATAATGTATATGATCATTTCAAACACAACAAGGCCATAATTTATACGATGATTCCAATCTACCCAACAACCATCTACAGTCAGACTCTTTCCGTAACGTCCCGGACAGGTACAAACCACATTCTTTCTGAGTTTGAATTTTGATTTTTTTTTTTATGCGGCTTTTTTTTTAAAATACCATTTTGATCTTGGGCTTCTTCTCCCCCTCCTCCTCCTCCTTGTTTTTTTCTTTTCTTCTTCTTCCTCTTCTTCTTCTCCTTCGCACTCTTTCTCTTTTTCTTCTTCTTCTTTTTTTTTCTTCTTCCTTCTTCTCCTCCTCCTCCTCTTTTTGCCTCCTCCTCCTCTTCTTCTTCGCATTCTTCTTTTCCTGCCTTCTGTTCTACCCCCCCCCCCCCCCTCCCACCGCACCCCCACCCCCAAATTGCGTGGGCACTTCTCAGAAGTGTTGTTTATCTTTTTTTTTTCATGTCTATGTGTGCCAAAGCCTGTATCTCTGCAAAACTTTCCCTAGTTCATTCTGCATTCATGTCTGTCCATTTTTTGTTGTCTGTCTACCGTTTTTCTGTCTGCAATGTTCTTCTCTCTTTCGGCAGTTTTCTGGAGGAAGGGTTTGGCAAGGCCGTTACATCTGGCTGCCTGATCAGTCATGCAAACGTTGTTTTCTGTTCTTAACCGGTGTCCAAATAGGGTGTGAGCAATAATGCGCTGCTTCAGAGTTCGGTGCGTTGTTCATTGATGACATGTTCAATAATGGCACTCTTCTTTTCTTTTTGTTTCTAACGGCACTATTCACAATGATATCACCTTTGCGTGTTTTTAGGACTTTTCAATATGACCTTTAATACACCTTAGGAGTAGAGTGTGACTAGGAAAACATCAAAAAACATATGATAAATCATTACGATAATGTTATTGGTGCTGTTGATGTGTGTTCCCCAGCTTAACACCCTGGGGGTCACCCAGAACATGCCACTCTGACTCACTCATCCCACCTGGGAATCACTGTGAGATTGGAAGTACAACGGATTAGAAGTTTGCGTGTATGACCGATAAAATATCCACGTGTATGACTGTTTGATAAAAAATCCAGAAAAAAAGATATTTTTAATTCCATTTACCTTTCACCATTGATAATAGTGGTATCTGTTTTAAAGAATTTATGATGTGGTCTTTTGATTTTTTGTCTTCTCAAATTTTTTAAACCTGATAAACCATGACGATAAAAAAAAATTTCCAGAAAAAACACAAACGTTTCATTCCCTAAATATTTACTTTTCACCATTGACAGTAGTAATGCTATCTATTAGAAACAGTTTATGTTTTGGTCTTTTGATTGTCTTCCTAAATTTTAAAACACTGATTTTTAAAAATGATCTGAAAAATAGACAACCATTAAATTCTTAAAAGAAAGTTATTACACACAAAACCTCCATAATGAATAAAGGGAGGTCATTACAAATGATTGATTGGCTTTACCCATTGTCTTCTCTTTCATTCACGCCATTTTTTTCCCTTCAAGTTCAACGTAGAAGCAAAATGCCTAATGTACCTGTTAACATAGCTCCTCTTTGTAACCCCATCCCCCTTACACACACACACACACACACACGGAGGGAGGGAGGGAGCCTCCTCACCCTTATCCCTCCATCACCGGAAGGGGAAGTGGGCGACATTTTATTACGCTATCATTTCAATTTCCTGCAGCTACATTGACCACACATGCCATATTTGGAATTAAACCGGGGCCCCCCCCAAAAAATCGTATTAAGTCAACAGAGTGATGTTTAAATGATGTATGACGTGTATCATGACGTCATTTAAAAAAGCATCATCATTTCCTTCTTCATTAGTATTCCTCTCACAGACCGTCAAGTGCATGTAGGGTCTGCATGCCATTCCATGTTATTCACTCTGTCACATGTCTTTTCAGGACAAAACAAAACAAAAACCTCAAGAAAACACCACTCAGAGACCCGAAAGCTTGACATGTTAGGTCTGCACCTTCTGATTCTTTCAGTCGTCAGTGTCTCTGCTTCTGCTGTGACTGGGTGAACGAGACAGTTAAATGCTAGACATTATCATCATTAATGCCCTAGGCTCCCTTAGAGACACAGGCCTCTAGCAAG
>CM054140.1:73719672-73724672 GCA_028751875.1 Rapana venosa
AAGCGAGTGCTCCGACCACTGAGCTATCCCGTCCCCTTGGACCCCAGCAACATGAACCCAGTGACTTCATGTGTGTCTTGGCTGGTGATAGGGCGGACATCTGAAGGACGTACACTCGCTATAACCTTTGTACAGCGCCTCACAGTACGTCAATATCCGACACAGCTTCAGACCTGGACCACAGCAACATGTCCCCAGTGACTTCATTCTTTTTTTCTGTAATCGTGGTGATAAAACAGCACACATGATGCGGACATCTATCTGTCTCTCTCTAGGACATACGGACACCATACCCTGTGTACACTGCCTCATAGAACTTTCACGTCCTCTTCTGATCCCTTCAGTTCCCTGTCAGAGCTGTAAGTCTGCGAGTGCGTGACACGGGGAAGGAGAAGATTGCTATGGCTGTACGACAGCGTCAAAAGATTTATCTGGAGAGAAGTGGGGGGCCGGGGAGGAGAGGGGGGAGGGGACACTCTCTCGCGCGCGCTCGCGCTGTGTGTGTGTGTGTGTGTGTGCGCGCGCGCACGCGCTTGTGCGTGCGTACGTATGTGTGTGTGTGTGTGTTTGAGAGAGAGAGCGAGAGAGAGAGAGAGAGAGAGAGAGAACCTCCAAGTCTGTGAATGCATGAGAGGGGGGGGGGGGGGGGGGGGGGGATTGGGGGGGAGTGGGGGGGAGGGGGGGGTGGATGGGGGGGGGGGGGGGGGGGGGGGGGGGGAGGGGGGGGGGGGGGGGGGGGGGGGGGGGGGGGGGGGGGAGATTACTATGGATTTACGACAGGGTCAAAAGATTTATCTGGAGAGAGGGGAGAGGGGGGGCGGACATTCATGTGTGTGAGTGTGAAGGAGTGATCCCCCCCCCCCCCCCCCCCCACTTTACTATCACATACAGAAAGACTTTTTTTTAACCCTTACAAAATACAGGGTCACACATCTAATGTCTCCGGACAGCATGAAAGCACGTGAAACATAGTGATACAAAATCATACTGTAATTTTTTCACCTTTTCATAGCGTTTTTCCTTGTTCACTTCGTGGGGGCCTTTTTGTTATTATTTTAGAATTTTGTTTGTTTTGTTTAACAACATGTCTAAATGTTCAAACCTGTCATCTGTTGCAAACATAGAAACAATCGAACAACATGTGAACAAACCGTAAAAAGCATTTAAAAAAGACATCCACGCCACCAAAATGTTGTCATTTAAAAAATGATGTCATCTTAGCGCCATGAGCTACATTTTCCCGAGTTACGTCATTAATCAGACGCGACAGCCACGTCCTGTGCCAAAGGCAGCTCACTTCACAGACAGAAAGACAGAAGAATGAAAGAAAGAAAGAACGAAAGAAAGAAAGAAAGAAAGAAAGAGGAAAGTAGGAAGAGAGGAAAGACAGAATGATAAGAAGACAGGAAGAAGGGAACGAAATAATGAATGAGTGAATGAATGAATGAATGAATGAATGAATGAGGGAAGGTAGCAAGAAAGAATGAAAAGACGACAGGAAGAAGGGATCGAACGAAAGAGTGAATGATTGAAGGAAGGAAGGAAGGAAGGAAAGAAAGAAAGATACAGCCAAACAAACAAACAAGCAAGCAAATCAGAGAAGAGAAGAGAAAAAAGAAAGAACAAAAATAAGAAAGACAGAGGAAAAAGGAGGGAAAAGAAGAAACGAAGAGAGGCAAAGAAAGAAAAAAAAAAGCCAAATAATCAGAGAAGAGAACAGAATAGAATATCTTCTTCTTTGTCGTCGATCGCTCAGACAGCAACTATTATTATCTGTCAAATGAGCGAAAATGCGAAGATCTTGAGGAAGATTAGTTTCTCTCTCTCTCTCTCTCTCTCCTCTCTCTCTCTCTCTCTCTCTCTCTCTCTCTCTCTCCTCTCTCTCTCTCTCTCTCTCTCTCTCTCTCTCTCTTTCTTCACAAAACTGCATACACACGGGGACAGGAAGAATAAAGCACATGCCACGTCATATTACAGCACAAATCGGATTACATTGCACACAATACTAACTCATGTGATATTGATGCCTTCTTGATGCGCGCGCGTGTGCCCATGTGTGTACATGCATGTGCCTGTCTCTCAGTTTATCTGTCTGTGTATGTTATGTGCCAGTGTGTGCGTGCGTGCACGTGCGTTCAAATTCATTTCAAGTCTCTTCACAAGTTGTAACATGAGACGTGCGTATGTGTGTGTGTGCACACGTACGTATATATGTAAAACACTATCACATTTCCCGTTTGGTATATCACTTCTTTTTTTTTTTAACCTTTATTATGCAGTGTCTTAATGAATAATGTCTTAGACATTTTTTTTCTCTTTCTGCAGCTAACCAACCAGTAGAGGTAATCAACCAGGTATTCAGAAAATCACAACCAAGTTTATATAAATCTTGCCCCCCCCCCCCCCCCCCCTTCAAATGAGCACATTTTATTGTCCAAGACATCTACACCGTTTACGCTACTCAGCAATTCATCAGAAGCCCACCTGACCTTCAGCCAGACGTTTTGACATTAAAATCATGACATCCACTGCGTTCTGAGGCGGTGCATATCAAACAGGTTCACAATCAGCCAGAGAACAAAGCCAGCCATTCTTCCTCGATCTAGCGTCTTTCATTAATTACACTTATACCTGAAAGATGTTAAAACACTTCAAAAAACTTAAAGAGGGAGGAAAAAGTGCAAGCATCTCTCAAGTTTAAAGACAGGAAACATAAATCGTGGGCAGTTAGTATGTAAATCGGGTTTTTTGTAATATTGGTCAGGTTATGGTTGCTAGTATTCACCAGGAAATGTATGTTTCATACAAGTCTGCTTATCATACGTCCTTGTTATAGTCTACCATCCTCTGGAAGAGGCTAGTCTGCAATTTTGCGCTCTAGAGTTACCGCTATATCATGCATTTTTAATCTCCTTTTGGGGGAAATTGGGTGGACATTTTTGATACGTTCAAAGAAAAGTTGTCCCTCTCAGAGCTTGCATAATTAATTATCGAAAAATCAACGCTTTTACTGTGCCCTGTAAAAAACGACTTTACGCGGGCGACAGGAAGTGAGAGGGGGAGGGGGAATGAAGAGAGAGAGAGTTGTGTTGTGTTGTGTGTGTGATGTGTGTTGTGTGTGTTGTTGGTGTGTGTGGTGTGAGGAGAGAGAGAGGAGAGAGAGAGAGGAGAGAGGAGAGAGAGAGAGAGAGAGAGAGAGAGAGGAGAGAGAGAGAGAGAGAGAGAAGATCATGAATGAATGAATGAATGAATGAATCTTTCTTTGAATGAATCTTATCTTTCAAGAGTAACAGAATAAGCATAAGCATACTTTTTTTTCATCCGGCCCTTGCCCTGATTAGGGACTATCAACAAAACTAGGGGAATAAACCCTACTACAACAACGACAACATGATTTTAAAAACATAAGTATATATTTAACGATACATATTCTATAACTGACCTGAACATTAATGTCAAGATATACACAGAGAGAGAGAGTGGGGAGAGAGAAGAGAGAGAGAGAGAGAGAGAGAGAGAGAGAGAGAGAGAGAGAGAGAGAGAGAGAGAGAGAGAGAGAGAGAGAGAGAGAGGAGAGAGAGAGAGAGAGAGAGAGAGAGAAAGGAATGTATTTTTATGAATTTGAATCCTTTATTACAGCAAACCAGAAAAATTCCCATATTCATTCATTCATACTTCTAAAGGTATTATTCATTTCAACAACACTGAGCTGAGTCTTCCTGTTTGTGGAAGCAAAAGGTTTCTCATACTTCAAAGTATTCAGGACATAAAGATACATTTTTCTTTTCACAGGTTTTCTTGAAGAAGGGACAAACGACAAGGTAACGGACTTCATCAGCAACATCACCACTATCACATTTTGCACAGTATCTTTCACTCCTTTCATTGCCACTGCCTCACATTTTGGTAACACGTAGATACAGATACACTGACCCAACACACGCCAGACATCGCCCATAAAGCCCTCTGCAATATTTCAGCTTTGTCCCGGAACCAGACAGAGGGAGAGAGAGAGAGAGACACTCATCCCAGACTGGCGACCATCACCACCTTTCTCCTGCATCTGTCTCCCATGAACCTCCATCACACTGTGAAGGAGTCACCACAGAAGTGGTAAGGTAGGCCAGCTAGGGCCCGAGGTGTGGATCGTCGACAGGAACATACTCAGCATGCCGTCAGCGACCTGGAGAGAAATGGGCTCCGCCAAGTTGCTTTTTTGTCCCGAAAGACTGCAGATAGTTCTTTGGACACATGTAAAAAAATAAATAAAAATTTAAACCTGGTTCCCTGGATGACATTTCTTCAGACACTGTCATTCGATCCAGCAGGGCACAGTCATCACATAGCTCAGTTCTCCAGGAGCTGACCAGGCTGTCAGCAACAGTCGCCTTTCTTTCTTTCTTTCTTAGCATCTGTTCAATCTTTTTGATATCTGATTAGGTGTGATGTCACAATAATAAAGTCCACTTCTTTTTCTAGACTTTTTTTTTACAGGAAAATACACACCTTTTCCCCTTTCCCTGAGAAAAAGTCACTTTTGAACTCCATATTAGTACCCGAGCAATGGTCAACTTTTGTGTGTGTGTGGGGGGGGGGGGGGGGGGGGCGGAACGTTGACATTGCCGGTGACGTCTCACTGAGCCTGCCTCAAGGATTTTAACATAGCTTGTCCTCCTTCCTGAGCAGGTGGAATGGGAGCAAAAGGAGGACAGGGTATCGTGTTCTTTTCCATCTTCTGCTTTGGTTTGTTTGTTTTTAGTTTTTGTTTGTTCCATACGATCCTTTTCCTCTGCGCATAAAGAAATATAGAGGATTGAAACAAACACTGGGAAAAGGGTGAAGAAGAAAGGAAGACAACCAGAGGACAAGGGAAGAGACCAGAACTGAAGGATCAGGAGACAAAGATAGGAAGAGAACGCCCAAAATATTCTGCTTCAAGTTGGCTGGATTTTTTTCTGCTGTTTTTTTTTTATTAACTCCTAACGAGTAAATTCTCGACT
>CM054140.1:73742172-73749672 GCA_028751875.1 Rapana venosa
CTGGTTAAGAGTCTCCCGCGAAAGACTTGACACTCAGTTTGATTTTACCATCGAACTGGGAAGAAACGACAAAGCTGGGGATCGAACCCAGGACCGTATGATTTACTAGTTAGGCAGGTAAACGGCTCAACCGTTTTAGTTGTTTTTGTTAGGTGTAGGAGTGGGTTCTCTCTCTCTCTCTCTCTCTCTCTCTCTCTCTCTCTCTCTCTCTCTCTCTCTCTCTCTCTCTCTCTCTCTCTCTCTCTCTCTACCTCTGTGTGTGTGTGTGTGTGTGTGTGTGTGTGTGTGTGTGTGTGTGTGTGTGTGTGTGTGTGTGTGTGTGTGTGTGTGTGTGTGTTGTGTGTGTCGCGCGCGCGCGCTTCGGGATTTTTAGAGGATTTTGATGACATTTTCTGTTTCGCAGAAAATCAAGTGACGTTTGCTAGCGGCAGAAAAATGAATCACTAGATATTTGAAAGATGAGAATGTTAATGAAAAATTCCTTATACTTTCCATGAATCTTGAAAATGTGATACTCTCTCTCTCTCTCTCTCTCTCTCTCTCTCTCTCTCTCTCTCTATATATATATATATATATATATATATATATATATATATATATATATTATATATATATTATATTATATATACATACATATCACATCTGCATGTGCACACATGCACACGTGATTTGAGCGCACGTGCGGGGCAGAGCAATGGTCAGAAGTTCCTGTTAGAGCCACTGGTACCATATTAAGCTCTCCATGAATAATGACTGGTTGACAGAAAGTGAGGTACGTGTTCCTCAGTGATACAGAAATCCTGAGGACCATGTCCAAGCCATCTCCAGCCACCACTTCCGCGATTTATGACTCCCCTTCCTGCACGCTGATTGGCTGGGCTGGCAAGGGAGACGATCCTGCGTGATTTAATGGACATACACCATTCGGAGCCTCTTGTTTCCTCAGACACTGAACTCTCTCTCTCGAGGCCATGTCTTGTCTTCTTCTTCCTCCTCCTCCTCTTCCTCCTCCCCCTCCCCTTCCCTCACCCCCCCTCCTCCTCTTCCTCCTCCTCCACTGATTCCTCTCTTGTGGGTTTTTTTGTCTACACACACATACACGTCTTGCAAACACGTTAAAAACCCGTTCCGCTTTTCGGAAGAGTACGCCATTGTGTGCCGGTGCGAACGGATGACAAAATTTACAAAATTGCATACACACGGGGACTGGATGAAAAAAGCCGCCAGCCATAGCTGGCCTACTTTTCTATGAAAGGTGAACGGGTTTTTGTCGTGTTCCCAAGATGGGGGAACCCTCCATTTTTGGTGAAATGATACCTGATATTGCGAGCTTTTGTTGCTTTTTATGTTTTTTCACATACTTTGAAATGGGTGTTTTTGCAGCGCGCATGAGTTCAGTTTATTGGTTGAAAGACTGTTTATTGAAAAAGATTGGAACACACATTACAAACTGATGCTAAGTGCAACAACAAGCAAATAGCTTTATAACAGGCCGTAATACAGTAAATATTAAACTGAATACTAATTTGGCATGATCTAGTAGGCATGTGTTCATATGAAACAAAATACAGTTTTTCAATACAGTTCCAAGTTTCAAAGTCAATCTTTTATTTTCAGATGGTACACTGAATAAGCACTGCTGTTGCTTTTTTCATCAAGCAATCTATCTATATAAAAAAAAAAAATAATAATAATAATAATAATAAAGAGCGACAAAGTAAGTTATCATCTTTCCCGATTTTGCTGCAACCGCTTTATGGATGGAAAGCTTTGGCTGATTTAAAGAGTTTAGCAAACAAGCACTGCAAAAACAAGCAAGCAAAACAACGTAGTTGGGTTTACTGGTGATGATCAAGTTGACTCGAGAGCCTGGTGGATTTAGCTAGTGTGTAGTGATCGGAATTCGAGCCTGTGGCTCACCATCTCTTGCTACCTATGCTTACTTGATGCATCTACCATGTCGATTGCAAAGCAGAATCTGACACGCGTGTGTGTGTGTGTGCGTGTGCGTGCGTGCGTGCGTGTGTGTGTGTGTGTGTGTGTGTGTGCGTGTGTGTGTGTGTGTGTGTGTGTGTGTGTGTGTGTGTGTGTGTGTGTGTCTGTATCTGTGTGTCTGTGTGTGTCTGTGTGTGTGTCTGTGTGTGTGTGCGCGCGCGCGTGTGTGTCTGTGTACTCTTCTTCTTCTGTTTGCGTTGGTAGCCATTCGGATATTATTGTTGCCAACACTGTGAATATCCTCAACAATCAGCAACACAAAAAATAAATGAATAAATAAATAAATAAAAACCAATCACTGATACCACGGCTTGGTTTTCTACATTACACTCAACTCTTTTTGTGGCTCTTCTTTCATCATAACAAAAATCTACATACTTGTGGTTGACTAAAACACACATGTTACCACTTCTCAAACAAACAAAAATCAATTTGTGTACATCGACTGCACTATAACAATAAAAGTATGACCAGGCCAGCACTACATGTCTATCATCTGTACTCAGCTAGTGTACACTGCACTATAACAACCAAAATACAAACAGCCACAGTCCTGATATTCTCTTTATGTTCAGTTGATGGAAAAGATAAAGGTGTTCCCATAACCCGTTTTGGGAACAAGGCGTCAGACCTCACTTCTCTAGGGCCAGCATATTGAGGGCGGCGCCCATCTCCTCTCCCTCGTTGCTTTACCCTCCCTGACCCTAAAGAGGGCAGGTACCCATTTACAAGTATGTGAACTAGGGGGACAGTACTGAAAGCCAAGGCGCGCGGACCGTCACCCATCCAAGAGGTAACCACGCACCCAGGCTTGAGGTCAGCGAGTGAGGGCTCTGAGCACCGAGCTGTCCCGTCCCCTTGTACCGACTTTTGGTACCAGCCACAGTAAAACTTCCACACCACCTCTGCCCTTCTATCAACAACATCGTGACTGATCTGCGTTGTTTCAGGTGGCTGGAAAAAGCGGGTCGACTGTGCTCCGGGTTGAACTTCACAGTAACTTCTGGGGAGGCCACGATCTTTGAACCAACCTCAGTCACTCTGTGAGATAGGGCGCTGGTCCCAGAACCAGGAATTCCTCGTGGACACGACTCATGCCCCACAATGCCGGACAGAGATAAGGCAGTTTTTTTTATATTTGGGTGGTGGCTCTGACAGGCGTCAGTTTTAAAGACGTTTCACCTGTACACTGCAGGGCGTGTGCTGGGGGACTGTGACAGGTAGCTCTAGAACTGTCCTGTAATCCTCGTCTGCTGGCCTGAAGATTAATGTCTTACATAAAGCTTATAACCTTGACGTACAGAGATAACGTATGTAGTGTGTGTGTGTGTGTGTGTGTGTGTGTGTGTGTGTGTGTGTGTGTGTTGTGTGTGTGTGTATGTGTGTGTGTGTTGTGTTGTGTGTGTGTGTGTGTGTGTGTGTGTGTGGTGTGTGTGTGTGTGTGTGTGTGTGTGTGTGTGTGTGTTGTGTGTGTGTGTGTGTGTTGTTGTGTGTGTGTGAGTGTGTGTGTGTGTCTGTGAGAGAGAGAGAAAAAGACAGAGACAGAGAGAGACAGAGAGACAGAGAGAGCGCATGTGCAAGCTTGCAAACTTGCTTCCATGCGTGTGTGCTTGTGCACTTGTGCGTGCAAGGGTGCATGGATGCATGTATATGTGTAAGTATGCGAGTGCATGGGTACAAGCGCGGGAACGTCAGTGTGTATGAGTGTGCGCGTATGTGTGCGCGCTCGCATAAGAGCGCATGTGTGTGAGTGCATGTGTGTGCATGCGTGCGTGTGCACACGCTTGTGTGTATGTACGCATGTATACAAGCAGGCGCGCCATTGTACCCACAGAAACCTGCATATAATTCTGTTTCGCACAACGTCCTTCAATCTAGACCCTAACACTGGCGAACAAGTCACTGAACTTTGTGCAAACTGTTGAGAAATAAGTTGTCATAATTACCTAAGTCATTTGACACAAGCTGGGTTTATGGCACAGACACGTGCTGCCTGCACGTTACATATAGATAGACAGACAGACAGACAGATAGACAGATAGACAGACAGACAGACAGATAGACAGACAGACAGACAGACAGATAGACAGAGACAGACAGACAGAAGACAGATAGACAGCAGACAGACAGACAGATAGACGACAGACAGATAGAGACAGACAGACGACAGATAGACAGAGACAGACAGACAGATAGAAGACAGACAGACAGACAGATGACAGATAGACAGACAGACAGATAGACAGACGAAGACAGACAGACAGACAGACATCAGACAGACAGACAGACAGACAGACAGACAGAATAGATAGACAGACAGACAGATAGACAGACAGACAGACAGACAGACAGACAGACAGACAGACAGACAGACAGATAGACAGATAGATAGATAGATAGATAGATAGATAGATAGATAGATAGATAGATAGATAGATAGATAGATAGATGTGTGTGTATTTAGGGGGTAAAGGTAAGGGTAAAGGAGTCCCATAACCTATAAGGTCGTAGGGGAGCGAGGCGTCGGAGACCTCACTTCTCTAGGGCCAGCATATTGAGGGCGGCGCCCATCTCCTCTCCCTCGCTGCTTTACCTTCCCTGACCCTAAAGAGGGCAGGTACCCATTTACAGCTGGGGAACTGGGAGAACTGTACTGAAGCCAAGGCGCGCAAACGGTCACCCATCCAACTGGTAACCACGCTCGACGCTGCTTAACTTGGCTGGGGGAAAGCGAGTGCTCCGACCACTGAGCTATCCCGTCCCCTTTAGGGGGTGGGGGTGGAAAAATGCCCAAAGTTATTTTTGTTATTTTGTTTTGTTTTTTTACAAGTCCTTTGATCTTAAGAGGAAGATTGCCAATAATCTGTCTTTTACACGGAGTTGACATTTTTCATTAAGGTTTTTTTTCTGTATGTTGTTATGTCTTTTGAAGTCTGGCGTGGTTTGTGCTTTTGGCACCTGTGCACACACATTTGAACTAAGCTGCCTTTACACATTGTTGACATTTTTCATTTAGCTGATTCTGCGTTTAAATTTACGTGTTTGAAGTCGAGGGATGTCATTTGTGTTCTGTGTGTGTGTGTGATATCTTCAGTTTAACATCTATTATAATATTATTATATTATATATTTTTTTATTATTTTATAATTAACCGCCATCAGATCAACCATCATTTTTATGCAGATGACTCTCAGATTCTAAGCAGCGACACTCCTGAAAATCTGCCTTCTCTCTTTACAAATATGGCCCACTGCTTTCAAGATATCCAAAATTGGATGATACAGAACAAATTACAGCTAAATGCAGATAAAACGGAAACCATGCTTGTAGGGACCAAACACAAACTCTCTTCTATCACAACAGCTTCAATACAGCTTGGCAATGCATCAGTCCTTTTATCCACTGCTGTGAAGTATCTAGGTGTTGTTATCAACAACACACTCTCTATGCAAAAATTCATCATCCAGACCTGCCAGTCCTGCTACTATCAATTACAGCGTATTAGTGCAATTCGAAAGTACCTGTCCACAGATGCAACATCCAAACTTGTTGCGTCTCTCATTCTTTCACGTCTGGACTATTGCAATTCTCTGTTGGCTGGTCTGCCAGCATCATCAATCCAATCCCTTCAACGTATACAAAACTCTGCAGCTCGACTAATCCTCAGAAAGAAAAAAATCTGAGCATATTACCCCTCTCTTGCAATCTCTCCACTGGCTGCCTATGCCACAGAGAGTAAACTATAAGATCAGTACCCTCTGTTACAAATGTCTCCACAAAACAGCACCTGTCTACCTCTGTGAATGTCTTCACTGTACACTCCTTCTCGTTCTCTCTGCTCTGCTGCAGATACCTTGTCCTTACGAACACCTAGATTCAACCAATCCACCATCGGCCGTCGCTCTTTCTCAATTTGTAGTCCATTGATGTGGAATGATCTCCCTCTCTCTCCCCGCCAAACCTTCTTATGACACTTTTAAATCCAGTCTCAAGACATATTTATTTCAAACCTAAGATTTTCCTCTCCTGCCTCATCTCATAGTTTTTCCCTGCCTTCAACAGCCGAGATTCTATTGCCCTGCCAGGGTGTGTGACATGTGTGTGTGTGTGTGTGTGTGCGTGCGTGCGTGCGTGCGTGCGTGCGTGCGTGCGTGCGTGCGTGCGTGCGTGCGTGCGTGCGTGCGTGCACATTTGGACTTGATGGAACTATTACTTGTTACTGGTTGTATGATTGTGTAAGAATGAGTTGAGTGCAAGCGCTTTGATTTGTCTCTGCAAGATATAGCGCTATATAAATTCCATTTATTATTATTATTATTATTATTATATTATCATTATTATTATTCCCATTCAGTGATTTTAGACGGGGGAAAATCTAACAAGAAAAAGCAAACGATAACTGAAAAATGTTAGATAACAGTACTGAATAAAAAGCAAACGATAACTGAAAAATGTTAGATAACAGTACTGAACAAAAACCAACTTTACCATACTACAAAAACTGAGTGATCGGACTTTTTATCAAATCCTAACACAATGTCCAACAGTAACGATGGTTCAGACAGAATCTGATCCATTGACAAACTAGGTACAGCAGGTAAAAATGCTTTTAAATGTCCACAACCAAAAATAACATGACTATGGGAGATCTTCTCCCCACAAATGCAGTTTACATCTTTCACGTATTTTGTCCTGAAAGCATTTAGCTTAAACCTGCACATGAGGGATTACATATTTCTGCGATTATACCAACTACATACTTTGTTAGAAATAAAAGCATTTTGAAAATCAATCACATTGCTTGTACAGCTATTGCCAGACTCGTTTATCTTCTTTCTGAAATGCTTCCAGCAAGCATTTTGTAGCAATTTGTATCCCTCATGCAGAGATAAGGTAACATTTATTTCACAGGAAGCATTTTTATACCTCGCTCCATATTTTGCAAGCCTGTCAACTTTTTCATTAAAATATATACCAGTATGTGAAGGAACCCAACAGAAAGTAACAGTGCTACCTCTTAAAATCAAAAAGTGTACCAGATGCCTGATTTCAATGATAAGGTCTTTTCTTACTCTACAAGTAGAATTTTTTAAAGCATGTAAAACCGATTTCGAATCAACAGACATAAGTATGTTGAAAATGTCTTTTGGAAAGTCAAGAACATAGTACAGTGCCAACAGTATAGCAGTTAGCTCAGCTGTAAATATAGATTTCTTTTTTCCCAGGTTGACAGATCGTTCTTCTTTCAATGATGGAATAACGAAAGCCGCACCAGCCTCATTAGTATTTAGTATTTCAGTATTTGTGTGTGTGTGTGTGTGTGTGTGGTGTGTGTGTGTGTGTGTGGTGTGTGTGTGTGTGTGTGTGTGTGTGTGTGTGTGTGTGTGTGTGTGTGTTGTGTGTGTAGTGTGTATGTGTGTGTGTGTATGTGTGTGTGTGTGTGTGTGTGTGTGTGTGTGTGTGTGTGTGTGGTGTGTGTGTGTGTGTGTTGTGGTGCGGTGGGGG
>CM054140.1:73754672-73757172 GCA_028751875.1 Rapana venosa
GGAAAAGATCAAAATAAAACAAATCGAAAAAGAGAAATTGGAGAGAAGACAAGATAAGACAGAACAGACAGACAGAGAGGAGATAGAGAAAGAACCAGACAAAGAAACCGATAAAGAAATAAGGAAAAGATAAGGAGGGAAAACGTGGAAAACCTGACAGAGAATAAAAGGGAAACAGAGGCAGACAAACAAAAAGGCAGTCAGACACATTGAAACCATAAAAAGAACGAAAAAAATCAAACGAAAAAAGTACAGAAAGCGATGTAAAAGAAAAGAAAAAAAGAGAGATTGCCGAAGAAACAAAGAAGGTCGTACAGAAGACAAAGAATAAAGATGAAGACAGAGGGGAAAACACACAAAAAAAGGACAGAACAAAGAAAACTATATACAAGAAAAATAGATAAAAGGAAAACCTGTACCCCTCGGGGGGTTTTCTTGAAATAAAATCTTGAATCTTGTACATACTCTCACTAAACCATCTACAACGGTACAAAATATTAATGCATTATACAATTTCTACCAAATCAGTTACAAGAAACAACATCCCAAGTTGCAAACCATATAGATGGGACGGGAAGGATTAAAGAAGAAAAGAAAGAAAGAAAAGAAAGGTACCAGGAAGAGCAGAAAAGTAACCAAGAAGCGCGCGCATACAACACACACACACACACACACACACACACACACACACACACACACAGATAAGCCAATCATTTTTTTTTTTAAGCTAACTGTACGGAACAAAGGTCAAGGAGTTCTGCGACCTTTCTAAATGCCCTCCTCTTTCTGCATACATTTAACTTCATGTCACGAGACGCCCTTCGCATAAATCGCCAGTAGAGGTACTGACCAAGTAGAATTAAACCTCCAGCCAGGTTTCCTCACAAGGGGGTGCCTGTGTTTTCCTGTCACCCACAACAGCCACCAGACCCGGAGCATCTTCATACCCAAAGATTAGCCCAACCTACGTGTTCTGCTTAATTTCTGGCCTTTTCTTTCTAATTGGGTGTGTGTGTACTCCGAGCACGAAGTAACCTTTCTTCGGTACAAAGAGAGAGAAGGGACTGAGTACGTTGCGTGTGTTCTTATTTACTGCTTGCTACCCCCCCCCCCCCCCCCCCCCTTCCCTTTCTCGTGAAGTCGTAACGGGTGTCAAGGTTTGTTCCAATGGACATTAGTCAGCACACACACACTTTGACTGTCATGCGAGTTCTGGCATCACGAGAGTTGACTGACAGTCCTGACATGGCCTTTGTGGTCGGCGAGGCGAGAAACATTAAGTAGTGAATGGAATGAAACGAAAGTAACTGTACTCACTGCCAGCACTGTTAAGACTGTTTTCATGATAATGTTTGCAATAAAGTCTTTTCTGTTTAGATTGTTTTCAGTATCAGCAATACACTCACGCACACACACAGACGCAAGCACGCGCAGGCGCTCACATACACGCGCGCGCGCGCATCCGCATGCATGCACGTCCGCACTCGCATAGTGAAATCGTTTTGAGTGTAATTTTTGTTTTTGTTGTGATCTTTTCTTTCGGTAGGATGGTCGTCGGTTGTTGTTTTTTGGGGGGACTGTTTTGTTGTTGTTGTTGTGTTGTTTTTTGTTGTTGGTTGTTGTTGTTTAGGCATGGGGTGTACTTGGGAGGGAGGAGAGTTGCTTTTGGTAAGTCGGTTGGTTGGTTGTTGGTTGGTTGGCTGATTGATTGATTGGTTGTTGATGTTGTTCTTTTTCGGGAAAATGTTTTTGGTTTGGTTTGATCTGCTTCGGTTTGTGTGTGTGCGTGAGTGTGTGCGTGAGTGTGTGCGTGAGTGTGTGTGTGTCTGTGTGTTTCTGTTTGTTTGTTTGTTTGTATATTTGTTCATGGAAACTTTGTTCTTTTTCTCAGTACATCATCATTATCAACACAAGCAGTAATCTGACCTTGACCTGCAGAAGTTGGGTACTTCTTGTCGGAATCAGAAACCTCTACCACAATTTCAACTTAACCAGGGCCACCATCGGTTTATAAATAGAAACTACAACCAGGCGGTTATGTCATCCGAAAACACGAACAACTTTTAAAAGTATGGGAACATCATAACTTAACATGCCCGACAGAGTAACTTGAACCATGACCTTTTAGTAGTTTGACCCTTTAACCTGTGACCTACGTTGAACCCAGAAGTGACCCAGCATGGTTGCTGACACTGTGAGAACCGTAACATGCGCTGTAGGGACACACATGGTCAGCCCCTGCATGGTCTGACCATGTGCCCAGACTTGATGTGAAAGACGAAGAAGAAGAAGAAGAAGAAGAAGAAGAAGAAGAAGAAGAAGAAGAAGAAGAAGAAGAAGAAAAAAAAAAAAAAGAAGAAGAAGAAGAAGAAGAAGAAGAAGAAGAAGAAGAAGAAGAAGAAGAAGAAGAAGAACAAGAACAAAAAGAAGAACAAGAAGAAGAACAAGAAGAAGAACAATAAGAAACAAGGAGAAGAAGAAACAAGAACAAGAAGAAGAA
>CM054140.1:73762172-73772172 GCA_028751875.1 Rapana venosa
GGGAGAGAAGGACAAAGAGGACACAGGTTACATTACGCAGCCAAATTTTAATTAATTAATTTACCTTTCTCCTAAGTTTTTATGAGGAGGAGCCCTAAGTGACAGACAGGCAGAATGGTTGAGAGAGAGAGAGAGAGATAGAGAGAGAGAGGAGAGAGAGAGAGAGAGGGGGGAGAGAGAGAGAGGGAGGGAGAGAGAGAGGAGGAGAGAGAGGAGAGAGAGAGAGAAGGAGACCGAGATAGAAAACAGAAACAACCCACACGATACACAGACACACCGACACAGACAGACAGACACAGAGAGACAGACAGACAAAGATACTGAGATAGAAACAGAAATTGGCAGAGAAAAAATGTGAAAGAAACACTGAATGATTAGGAAAGGGAGAAACAGAGAGAGAACAGAGTATGGGGAGATAGAGGAGAATCAGAAGGAGAGAGGGGAAGGGGGACAGACAAGCACAGAGACGAAGACAAATAGCTGCAGACAGAGACAAACCGGGTGACAAAGAGATAGATAGACGACTGACAGCAGACAGAGAAGGTGACACACAGAGCATCAAAAGTACTGACAGCGAATGACAACGGAATCTCACATGCAAATCCACCCACTTTTTCATGTCAGCCTCAGGTTTCTCTGGTGTCAGCCACTACGTGCACACTACCCTATACACGCTGTGCCACATCTCCCAACACGTGCCTGGCAGATGTCTGATCAGCGAAACTTGCTGATCCCAATGAACAGAGGAAGCTGTGGATGCATGCTGCATAATTTGGGGGATCATGCAAATGCCTCATGCTGACCCGAGTGCCTTATGTCTAGCGCTAATGGCAAAGCCGAATGCTAGCGCCTAATGTTAATGCCTAGTGATATCTAATGCTGATACCCAATGCGACATAAAGGCCTGATGTTTTGTAATGCTATAACTAACGTTGACATGAATGCCTAGTGCCTGTGCTTCTGTCAAATGCCTAAAGGTGGTGATGGTGTTCCCATAACCTATGTGGTCGCTGGGGAGCGAGGTGTCAGAAACCTCAACTTCTCCGAGGGCCGCCATATTGAGGGCGGCGCCCGTCTCCTCTCCCTCGCTGCTTTACTTTCCTGACCCTAAAGAGGGCAGGTGCCCATTTACAGCTGGGTGAACTTGGGGACTGTACTGAAGCCAAGGCAAGCAAACGGTCACCCGTCCACTTGGTAATCACGCTCGATTCTGTTTAAACTAGCTTGGGGAAAGCGAGTGCTCTGACCACTGAGCTATCCCGTCCCCAAAAATGCCTAAAGCTTTATGCCTAATTCTTCAGCCTGATGCTAATACCTCGTGCAAATGCTAATGAAAGCCGATGTTCCCTAAGATATGCCTAATGATCATGCCTATACTGCCAATTAATGCCTAATGATAATGCCTAATGATAATGCCTAATGAAAATGCCTAATGATAATGCCTAATGATAATTCCTAATGATAATGCCTAATGATAATGCCAATGATAATGCCTAATGATAATGCCCAACACGCAAATGCCATATGCTGACATGAATAACGTAACTTTATTGTGCCTTTTTTTTTAATCTCCTCCCTGCAAGTACACTTTTTTTTAAATGATGAACGAGCAGGTGTTCCTATCTGGTGACTTAGGAGATGGGAAAAATCGCCATCTTTAATCCACCAAGCACTACCAAGACTTGCATAGATCTTTGATCTCAAAACCAATTATGTAGATCAGAGGGCCGACTGTTTATAGTCAACCACCGTATTGGGGTGTTGTTTTTTAATTGTCACAAATATGCAGCAAGGATGTATGCAACTGATAATAATGACGACGAAGAAGAAAAGAAGAAGAAGAAGAAGAAGAAGAAGAAGAAGAAGAAGCAAAAGAGAGAAGAGAGAAGGAGAGGAGGAGGAGGAGGAGGAGGGAGGAGAACAAAAAGGAAAAGAAGGAACCGAAGAAGAAATTTATAAGTTGTGCCACGCCTCACAAATACACCTTTCATTTGATGAATATAACTGTTCTCTTTTTTTTCCTGTCAATAACAGCAGCGTTAATTTGCTATTTTAAAAAAAAATCTTCCTATGCAAATTCTGACTGAACACACTTTTCACGACCTGAAAGTGAGAGAAAGACAGAGAGGCAGAGCGACAGACACAAAGACACAAGCAACGAATAGCAGAAACGGGTTCAGAAAGCAAACAGAAAGAGAAAACAAAAGCCAAACAAACGAAAAACAAAAACAAAACAACAAAACCCGCCCAAGATATAAAAAGTGGTTGCAATCAGACGTTTTTAAGCACTCCCATAAAGTTACTCATGGCACATTCACTTCACTTCAAATCGATTCCTCAAGGCCCACAACCACGCCACACTCTCCTCCACCTCCCTCACCCTCATCCCTTCCTCAGCTGAGCTGGAAAGACGGCAAAGAAGAAGGGAAACAAAGAAAAAGAAGAACAGAGAGAGAGAGAGAGAGAGAGAGAGAGAGAGAGAGAGAGAGAGAGAGAGAGAGAGAGAGAGAGAGACAACAGACAGACCGACAAACAACAGAGCCAGACAGAGACAGAGAGAGACAGAGACATAGTGAGAGACAGACAGACAGAGAGACAAAGACAGACACACACACAGAAACAGAGACAGACAGGGGACAGTTACGGAGAAAAAGACAGACAGACAGACAGACAGACAGACAGACAGACAGACAGACAGAACAGGGCTGGAGAGAGAGACAGGGGTGCGAGAGAAAAGACAGACACAATGAGAAACAGAGAGACAGAGAGTGTGCACGCGCGCGCGCGCGCGCGTGTGTGTGTGTGTGCGTGCGTGCGTGTTTGTGTGTATGTGTGTTTGTGTGTGTGTCTGTGTGTGTGTGTGTCTGTGTCTGTGTGTGTGCACTTTAAAAAGAAAAAAAACGGGAAAAAACAAGCCCCCAGGTATAAAACCAGTCAGCTGACTTTGAACACTTCAGCAGGTGTGGGTTTTTTTCCCGATCACTTCCTGGTGTGTCATCGTCCTTGCAGTCCCTCCCCCCCCCCCTCTCTCTCTCTCTCTCTCTCTCTCTCTCTCCCTCTCTCATATCCATATCCCTAATAGTGAATAGACGTTAACCGTTAAACACAAGAACACCCTCTCTCCACTGCACAGAGAGAGAGAGAGAGAGAGAGAGAGAAAGAGAGAGAGAGAGAGAGAGAGAGAGAGGGAGGGAGGGAGAGAGGCAGAAAGACAAAGAAACAAAGAAACAGAAACAAAGACAAGCAGTCAGAGGGACAGACAGAGATTGAGGGACACCGACACTGCCAGCAAATGGAACTTCAAACTTTTGTTTCTCTCTCTCTCTCTTCAGACAGTGAGATCATTTATGGCAAAACAAAACAACCAGACCTTCCACCAGACATTCTCATCATTCGACACTCCTACACAAACAGTGGCACAGAGAACTGGGAGGAGGGAGAGATAGATAGATAGATAGATAGATAGAGAGAGAGAGAGAGAGAGAGAGAGAGAGAGAGAGAGAGAGAGAGAGAGAGAGAGAAAGACAGACAGACAGACAGACACAGACACAGACACAGACAAAGAAAGACAGAGAGAGACAGAGAGAGAGACAGACAGACAGATGGACAGACAGAGAGACGGAGACAGAGAGAGGGACAGACAGGCGGACAGAGACAGACAGGAAGACAGGTAGAAAGGCATGCATGCAGACAGACAGACAGACAGACAGACAGACATAGAAAAAGTGAGACAGAGGGAGGAAAGACAGGTAGACAGATAGACACAGAGCGACAGACACGGAGGCAGACAGAGACAGAGAAAATGAGACACAGACAAACAGACAGAGACAGAGAACAGAGAGACAGACAAGGAGAGACAGATACAGACAGAGACAGAGAGAATGAAAGAACAGTTCAACGCAAAGGAATAGGCTAAATAAATATATATAAAAGTAGCTGACGACCTGATTTTAAAGTTTCTGGCAACAAACATAGAAATCGGATTACTGCCATAAGAAAAGCAAACAAATGAACACACAGACACAAGGACTGACGGACTTGCAGTTAATACACACACACACACACACACACACACACACACACACACACACACTCACACACACACACACACACACACACACACACACACACACACACACACACACACACAACGGGGAAACAGGAGGAAAGGAATACAGACGGGTAGACACATAATGAATAATAGCAAGCAAGAGGGAAGACCAAGATAATAAAGTGGAGTTTCATTTGATTTAGATCAATATGACTGCATTACAAACTTCATTGTGTAATGAATGGGTTATGTTATGAGTATTTTCACACGCCCTCATCTGCAAATTCTGGTATTGTCGAATTTCATGCACCCCCAGTTGTTTTTTTTTTAAATAACATCTTGATTCTCTTTAAAGAAACAAAATA
The DNA here is from genome assembly GCA_028751875.1 of Rapana venosa. Taxonomy (NCBI): domain Eukaryota; kingdom Metazoa; phylum Mollusca; class Gastropoda; order Neogastropoda; family Muricidae; genus Rapana; species Rapana venosa. The sequence goes on from CM054140.1 coordinate 73,766,589, forward strand.
ACTATAGCAAAAAGTCCTGAGGTAGGCGGATTCAACAGAACGACTGACACACAATAGATAAACTGGAGACAGACAGGAAGAGACGGCAATAAATTGATAGACAATGAAACAACAAGGGAGATACAGAGGGAGAGAACAAATTAACAGACACAATAGACATAGCAAAGAAGGGAAGACACAGAAGAAAGCAACAATAAATGGTTAAGACACTGACAGTCAACACAGCAAACAGAGGAGAGACAGAAAAGCAGACTATAAGCAATGAAAATATAGCAGAACATGGGAAAGGCAGAAGGAGACAGAAATAAACAGACACAGACAATAACTGTAGAAAACCCAGGAGAGATAGAAGGGATAAAAACAGACTGACAGACACTGAATGTAGGAAACACAGGGCATAACTCACACACTCACTCACTAACTCACTCACACACACACACACACACACACACACACACACACACACACACACACACACACACACACACACACACACACACTAAACATAGCAAACACAGGAGAGAAAGAGAGAGAAGAGAGAGGAAGGAGAGGAAGAGGAAGAGGAGGAAGAGGAGAAAGAAGAAGAGAAAAGAAGAAGAAGAAGAAGAAGAAGAAGAAGAAAAGAAGAAGAAGAAGAAAAAGAAAAGAAGAAGAGAAGAAGAAGAAGTCTGAAACAGATTAACAGACCCAGTAGACATAACAAACACATGAGAGACAGAAGGAGAGAGAAAGAGACAGACAGAGAGTAAATGCAGCCAACACAAAAGAAAGGAGACAGACACAGACTGACAGGTCTACACAGACAGCAAACTCAGAAAAGACAGAAGAATTCTGATTTCAACAGACTCACACACCAAGTACATTCAGCAAACACAGGGGACACAAAGAGCCCGAAGGAGACAGACAGACAGACACATACAATAAACATACCAAATACAGGGAAGAAAGACAAGAGAGACAGAAGTGGTCAGGGATAACAGACAAAAGAGTAAATTAATGCAGCAAACAATTCAGAGAAAGAAACAGAAGCAGAATGACAGACAGACACATACAATAGACATAGCACACAACAAGAGCTACAGAAGAAGTCAGGAATAAATAAATAAAGAATAAATGCAGCAAAGAAAGGAGAAGGGGGAAAACAGACAGAAACAGACTCACACACACACACACACACACAACACAACAACAACAACAAACAAACATAGCAAAAACCAAGAAAAACAGACAGGAGGCACAGAAGAAGTCAGGAATAAACAGACAGAGAGTAAATTCATGCAGCAGACAAATTACAGAAGAAAGAGACAGAAACAGACAGACACACACAACACACACCACACACACACACACACACACACACACACACACACACACATAAGCATAGAAAACAAGGAGAGACAGACAAGAGAGACAGAAGAAGTTAAAAAGAGTAAAATAATGCAGGAAATAAATGAGAGAGAGAGTGACAGACAGACAGACAGACAGAAACAGACAGAAACACACACACACACACACACACACAACACACACACACACACACACACACACACACACACACACACATCACACACACAATTAACATAGCAAACACAGGAGAGACAGAAGAAGTCAGGAATAAACAGAGAGTAAACTAATGCAGCAAACAAATGAGAGGAAAAAGAGAAAGAAACAGACTTACAGACACACAATAAATACACATATAGCAAACACAGGACAGACAGACAGGAGAGAAAGAAGAGGTCAGGAAGAAACAGAGAGATAGAAGAAGTCAGGAGTAAACAAAGAGTAAATGTAGCAAACAAATGAGAGAGAGAAGAAAAAAACAGAAGCAGACAGACACATGCAATAAGCATCGCAAACACAGGAAAGACAGACAGGAGAGACAGACAGGAGAGACAGAAAAAGAGGTCAGAAATAAACAAAGAGTAAATGCAGCAAACAAACAAGATGGAAAAAAACAGAAACAGACTGACGAGACAGAAAGTAAACATAACATACTCAGGAGAGACAGAAGATGATTGAAAAAGACTGATAAACACAGAAAATTTAACAAACGCGATAGAGACAGAAGAAGACAGAAATACACTCACAGACACAGAACACACAACAAAGAGACAGGAGAGACAGAAAGAGGCTGAAACAGACTGACGCACAGTAAATACCACAACCATAGAAGAGATAGAGACAAAATCTGCCTGACTGACACACAGTCAATAAAGCAAATACAGGAGAAACACAAAAAGCCATGACCAAAAAAACTGTCAGACACAACAGGCAGTTAACAATACATAAATAAAACACAAGGAAGACGGTACACAGCGCAAATGAACCAAGACAGAAAATAAACAAAACCAGAGGTGACAGAAGGACACAGCTGCTAAACAAGCGAAACCAAGGGACTACAGGACAGACAGACAGACGAGACAGGTGCAAAACAATCGAAAACTGAGACTGAAAAATAAGAGAAACAAGGATACGGGTGCTAGATATTGTCGACAATTGTGACTGAGCTGCGAGAGACAGACGAACACAGGCTCCAAATAAGCGAAAACTGGGACTTTTTTTTTTCGTTAGTGGACTAAGTAGGCTACTCATGTGCTATTTACGTCCCAGACCTCGTGTGCTTGCCGTGTTGTAGATTTCGTCATCCCTTCCCAACGCCACAAATGACCTACTCTTCGAAAAGGTGGAACAAGTTTTAACGTGTGCACAATATGTTCTGTGTGCGTTAGTACACGGGACCTCGGTTTCGAGTCTCATCCGAAGGACTAACTCAGAAAAAAAGAGAGAAACAGGTACCATGAGAACTGGGATCAAGACGTTAATGCTATTCCCAACGTTAAAAAAAATAGAAGAGAAAAAAATAGATAAAAAGGAGAGAAGAAAAAAGTTGAAGAGAACATAGACTACAGTAGACACAAACAAACATTCTCAGCTTTCATCTAAACAAGGTGACGAAACAGGCATTTTTACACTCACGGAAAACGATCGGCTGCCAGCGCGACGTTCCATTGAATTACGATAATCCTTTTCACAAGAAACTTTCACTGAAAAAGTTCCGAGACAACTGTTACACAAACACATCACCATTCTGATGACCACAGTCTTCTTGTCACGGTATCAACATACTCTGGAGATGTAGCGAAAGTCTTCCAATATTTTCAAGCGACGCCCAAACCACAATTTTCTGACATTACCGGAAGTACTTTTTAATTAAACAACCAGACGACTATTTTGTCCTTGAGACGAAGTTCGGTATTTTCACGTTTTGCACGTGAACTGCAATACAGTTGACACCACCACCACCCACCCACCCAGCCCTCCTCCCCTCATGTGCATTTTTATTTTTAGGTAGAGGTATTTTCTCCCGGTACTAAGAAACTGAACTAACCTTTGTAAAACTATCTGTAAGCTTTTTATCAAAGAATAAGCCAGACTAAAAAGTAATGTGCTACTTTTGTAGAGGCCTCAAGAAAAGTTTCAAAAGAAGTATTTGGGTGGGTTTTTTTTTTAATGTTGGTTTGGGAGGTAAAGATTCGGATTGCCATTTCAAGCAATGGTTTTTAGAGAAGTAACTTGTTTTGGGTTTTTTAATTTTCTGTACAACCGTATTTTGTAAGAGCTCTCTTCGTCCGTCTGCAATGTCTAAAGTACAGTGTTTCTGTTATAAAATGTTACGGTTTGGGAAGTAATTTTTTTTTAAAGAGGATATGGCGACCCTATACGTGTGATTGTATACTACAGTCTGTGCCAGGCTGCTGCTTTCTGAATTATATTCTCTCTCTCTCTCTCTCTCTCTCTCTCTCTCTCTCTCTCTCTCTCTCTCTCTCTCTCTCTCTCTCTCTCTCTCTCTCTCTCTCTCTCTCTCTCTATCTATCTATACTATCTACTTCTATCTATATTTTTATATTTTTATGTTTTTTAACATTCAAACACAACCACAACACACAACACACACACACACCACACACACACACACACACACACAAAAACACCGCATGCACACGGGTGTCGTGTTAGCATTCATCCCTGAAGTCGGAATGCAGCTGCTTGAATAATGGGCAAAAACAGTCGCATACGCAAAATGCCACTATTTTGATGAACATCAGAATTCTAGCCAGGGAACGAAAAAGAATAACAGCGAGAAAGAGATTTAAAGAAAATACACAATTTCGATGACAACATTTGAGCTGTCGAGCTGTTTTAGTTTTAGTTTGTTTGTTTGAAGGTGGTGTGTTGTTTTTCTCTTGTTTGTACATTGTGTTATAAATGGATATTTATCCCTTTTTCGTCTATCTTATTTCATAATGTGGTTGTTTTTTGTTTTTGTTGTTGTTGTTGTTGGGTTTTTGTTTGTTTTGTTGTTGTTGTTGTTTTTGGGGGGTGTATTTTTGCGAAGAAACTGGTCACCCATATGCTCACGAAAAAAAATGTTCACACGCACACGCGCACGGCTACACGCACACACATTTACATAACAAATAAACCGAGTACAACTCTTTCCCAGGGTCACACACACACACACACACACACACACACATACATACACACAAAACACACACACCATACACACAAAACCACACACACACACACAAACAAAAAACACACAACAAACATACTCACACACACACACACACACATACAACACACAACACACAACAAAAACAACACACACACAAAACCACCACACACACACACACACACACACACACACACACACACACACACACACACACACACACCTCTCTATTTACAAACAACACAGCCCAAAGCAGAATTCGGACAAGGGAGAACAGGGAAAAAATCGGACGATGTGAATCGAACAGGTGAAAACAGGAATGAATCATTTCCCCCATTTCTCGTTGTATTTTCGTTCCCAAAATGAGTCACTTACCTTGACACGTACAGTAATGTGCTCGTCAAACAGTAAGAAGGAAGAGAGGGGAGGAGACAGACAGACACAGAGGGAGAGAGAGAGAGAGAGAGAGAGAGAGAGAGAGAGAGAGGAGAGAGAAGAGAGAGAGAGAGGAGAGAGGAGACGAGAGAGAGACAGAGACAGAGACACAGAGAGAGACAGAGAGAGAGAGTACTGGCCAAGATTCGCACACGTTAAATCCTGTTCCGCTTTCCGTAAGAGTAGGCCATTGTGTGCTGGTGGGAACGGATGACAAAATTTACAAACCACATACACACGGGGACTGGATGTATAAAGCACATAAGTGCTTATTCCATTATCCTCGATATAAAAGAATAAATAAAAATAAAATAAACGTCACAAAGGAGACCTGCATTGTGACATCATTGATGAGATCATTGATGACTCATGCAGCACAAGTACTTTTATCTAGGTTAAAAAAAAAAAAAAGGTGGGGAGAGCCCCTCCGCCTCTCCAATCTTTCACCTCCAATCCTATATTGCACCACCCCCATCCCCTCCTCCAACCTCTCCACCCCACCCCCCCCCCACCCCTACCCCCCCCCCCCCCCAAAAAAAAAAAAATTTAGTGAATAGATTAAAACAAAAAAGAAAAAAAGAAATAGATAACTGTAGAAGAAGAAGAAGAAGAAGAAGAAGAAGAAGAAGA
>CM054140.1:73777172-73779672 GCA_028751875.1 Rapana venosa
CCTCCCTCTCTCTCCCTCTTTCTCTCTCCTCTCTCTTGTGTCATTTGAAAAACACCTTCTCTCTTTCTCTCTCTAATGATTCATTTCTTTGCTTTTTGACATTATCTTGTTTGTTGATCAATTGGTATATTTATGTTTGTTTCACTTTTTCCCCATGAGGGCCTGGTGTAAAGAAGCCTCTGGCTTATCCAATTACCCTCATTAAAATATTCGAGTTCGAGTTCGAAAAGTTCTCTCTCTCTCTCTCTCTCTCCTCTCTCTCTCTCTCTCTCTCTCTCTCTCTCTCTCTCTCTCTCTCTCTCTCTCTCTCTCTCTCTCTCTCCCTCCCTCCCTCTCTATCTCTCTCCCTCCCTCTTTGTGACATGAAAACACCTCTCTCTCTCTCTCTCTCTCTCTCTCTCTCTCCACTCACTCTCCCTCCCCTCCCTCCATCTCTCTCCCTCTCTATCTCTCTCTCTTTCTCTTTGTGACATGAAAACACCTACTTCTTTCTCACATTTTAGCATCTGTTCCCAATAAGACACACTGTGTAAACTTCTCTCATTAGCCAAACTTTTGTCAGGGGAAAAACGAAACTCTCTCTACCTTTTTCCTGTCTTTGGTCTGCTTTCACCTGTATTTGTTGCTGTCCTCAATTCAAGTTCTCTATAAAAACAAAATAAAGAAAAATTGTTCTAAAAAAAAGACAGACAAAAATGTAAGAAAAACTTACAAGCAAACGAAACGTACAAAATTCTTAAAGTTAAAAGAAAAAGAAAACTTCAGACTTTTTTTTCTTAATCTATTCTTTTTATTTTGGAAGTTACAGTCGTGTTTGTTTGGTCAAGTTTCTTTATTTTAAAAAAACAGCCCTAAAAAACAAACAAAATTTGCTCGCTCTCTCTCTCTCTCTTTTTTTTTTTAAAGATGTGTGACAACATTCTGACCCAAGCCCAGCTTGTCATAATAGTTGTAATAATAAATGGAATTTATATAGCGCTATATCTTGCAAAAGACAAATCAAAGCGCTAAAGAGGCTCAATCTTTGCCCCCCCCCCCCCCCCCCCCCCCCCCCCCCCCCCCCCCCCCCCCCCCCCCCCACCACCCCCCACCACCACCACCACACAACCACACCACACACACCACACACACACACGTTGAAGCATCGAAGAAGAAGACAAAGGGCAAAGAAAAAGAGAGTGGAAGGTAACATTAAGCGCTTTGATTTGCTTTTAACAAGATATAGCGATGTATAAATTCCATGTATTATTATTATTATAATATGTTTGTAACATCTGTCTCTAAACACACAAAGAAAATGACGACCATGTCTTTGTCTTCTTTTTCCTTTTTACTATAATTATATCACGCGCTTCTTGTTTTGTTTCTTCCGGAATAGTTGTGCCATATGTCTTGATAAGTCACAGAAACGTGATCTGTGTGTGTGTGTGTGTTGTGTGTGTGTGTGTGTGTGTGTGTGTGTGTGTGTGTGTGTGTGTGTGTGTGTGTGTACTGTTTTTAGCAAAACAATGTGTCGAAAATGTGTTTTCTTACCTAAAATTAGCTCTCTTTAGGTCATTTTCTGTAGCTATGTTTGTTTTCACCTGTGTGTGTGTGTGTGTGTGTGTGTGTGTGTGTGTGTGTGTGTGTGTGTGTTGTGTGTGTTGTGTTTGTGTGTGTGTGTGTGTGTGTGTGTGCGTGCGTGCAAGCGTGCGTGAGTGTGTGTGTGTGTGTGTGTGTGCGCTTGCTTTGTATCGCTTTATTTATTACTGTGCTTTTATTTCTTAATTTACTGGCACATTCACACGCACACACATACACACACATCATCATCATCATTATCATAATGATAATAATAATAATAATAAATGGGACTTATATAGCGCTATATCTTGCAAAGACAAATCAAAGCGCACATACACACACACATACATACACACAAAACACATACACAACACAAACACACACACACCACAAACACACACACACCACACACACACACCACACACACACACACACACACACACACACACACAACATACACACACACAACACACACACACACTTACACACACACATACACACACACACACACACACACACACAACACACACACACACACACACACACACACACACACAACACACACACACACACACACACACACATCACCGTAGCAACAGCGTAGCGTCGTTAAACAGATGAGCTGAGCCCTTTTGAGTTCCCTCTTCCTCACACTCCCCCCCCTCCCCCCACCCCCTTTTCCCCCTCCTCTCCTCCAGTCACTACCCATCTCCATCACCTCCCTTTCCTCACACACCCCCCCCCCCCCCCACCTCCCCAGCTCTGTCTTCTCCTCCTTTCTCTCTTCCCCATTTACCCTCCCCCAATCGTCGTCGTTGTTGTTGTTGTTGTTTAAACTGTATATTTTTTAAAACTCAAATATTTAGATAGTATACATTGTTGTTATTGTGATGGGGTTAGGTGGTGGTGGTGGTGGTGGTGGTATTGGCATCGTCAC
>CM054140.1:73787172-73791725 GCA_028751875.1 Rapana venosa
TGTGTGTGTGTGTGTGTGTGTTGTTCTTCAATTGAACGTCTATTCACATTAAGTGATTATAGACACAAAAAGGCAAACAATTCAGAAAAAAGGGTTAAGGAACTGTCTAACTACTGTAACTATAATACAATGATAGAAATGAATTATTTACCTTATGAATACATAGCTAATTAAACTACAACAGATCAGATTGTGTATGTGTGTGGTGTGTGTGTGTGTGTGTGTGTGTGTGTGCGTGCGTGTGTGCGTGCGTGCGTGCGTGCGTGCGTGCGTGTGTGCGTGTGTGCGTAAAGAGGCTAGCAGACGACAGATAAATCGTACTTCAGGTGAGTCGCCACGAGTCAGAGACGAGTCTTTCCCAGGTAAGCTTGCTTGCTGTCTCAAGTTCTCCAACCTCTCTCCCAGTGTGGGACTGACTGCTGGCCACTGCCCCACCACCACATGGTCTTCATTCAGAACTTTTACACCCCCCCCCACACCCCCCCCTACTTTTTGCAAAGGAGGCACCGTGGTCGAGTGGTTTAGGCGGTCAACTCGTGATCCAGAGGTCGCGGGTTCGATCCCCGCTCGGCTCGGTGTTGTGTCCTTGGGAAAGACACTTTACTCCTATTTTCCTCACTCCACCCAGGTGTACAAGTGGGTACCAGCTCTGCTGGGGAAGTATTTGGCGACAGACTAGCGTCCTGTCACAGGGGTGGTGAAAAACCATCAGTTCGCTTAACGCTACAGAAACCGGGATAAGCTCCGGCTCTATGGGCCTTCTGGCTCGAAAGAACATACTTTTTTTTACTTTTTGCAAACCCCGATACCTTTCCTTGGGAACCACACCCTTACCCAAGTCGGAAGCGGGGCCCGTTTTTATGGTGGGGTTTAAAAAAGTTCGCGTACGCAAAATTTTTCACCCTTTTTAAGAAACCCCGGACCCATATTTGGGTTTTTTTATTTATTTTTTCTCCAGCCCAAAAAACGAAACAAACCCATACCACCGAGTATAGCTTAAAACCCCCCCTGGGCCCCCCCTTTGGGAAGACGACCTTTCAACATATGTTTTTTCTTTTTGTACGGGCCCAAAAATGGTATAATTTTATGCGGAGGTGGGGCAACTTGGAAATAACAAAGGAAGGAAAAATAATGTGGGAAATGAAAAGAACTGTGAAAGTGGGGGGCCAAAATTTCCCCCCCCCCCCCCCCCCCATCCCCCCTTATTTTTTTTTGGCCCAAAAAAAAAGGGGGAAGGGCAACCTCAGCTCGTGGTTTGTCGTGGGGGGGGAGAACATTAAAAAATTTTTGATTGATTTAAAGGGGGGGGCTACAGAGACAGACAGAGGGGGAGAAAAGAGGGGAGAGGGGGGAGGGGGGAGGAGAGGGGGGAGGGAAGAGATGGGGGGAGAGAGAGAGAGAGAAGAGAGAGAAAAGAAGAGAGGGGAGACCAAAAAAGAGGCCAAACCCCGCCACCGCATTCGGTCAAGGACTTAGCAAAAGTGTCAGATTTGGTTTTGGGGTTTCGTTTTTGTGGTTGTGGTCTGTTTTTCGTGAAAAAAAAGTTTGGATGGGGTGAAAAATGGTGGGTGTGTGTGTGGGGTGTGTTTGGGGGTTGTGTGTGTGTGTGTGTGTGTGTGTGTGATTACTCTCTCTGTCTCTCTTGTCTCTCTCTCTCTGTCCTCCCCACTCCCCTGTCTCTCTGTCTCTCTCTTCTACTTTTCTCCTTTCCCCTCTTTCTCTTCTTCCCCCTCTTCTTGTCCCCATCACTGATGGGTTTTCTTTAAAGTTTTTTTTTCTTTCTTCCTTTCCCTTTCCTCCCCATTTTGGGAAACTTGTAAGGGGAAAATAAAATTTAATAATGTCAGATTTAAAAACAATTTTCTCTCGTTAATCTTTTTTGCCCCCACAACAATCCCCCTCTCTTCTCTTCTCTCTCTTCTCCTCTCCCCTTCCTCTCTCTCTCCCCTCTCTCTCTCTCCCCTTTTCTCTTCTCTCCCTCTCTTTTCTTATCCTATCTATCTATTATCTTGGTTTTTTAAATCATATTTTTGGAATGATTGTTTTTTGTGGTGGTTGTGGGTATGCATAAAATTTGGGTTTGTGTTTTCTTATTTTTCTCACAAAATACTAAGCAGTTCCCGGAACCCCCCCCCCCATGTATGGGCAAAAGCCCTTTTGTGAATAAATTTTTTCGAGTTCGAAATTCTCCTCTCTCTCTCTCTCTCTCCCCCTCTCCTCTCTTCCCCCTCTCTCTTCTCTCTCAACTCTCTCTTCTTCTCTCCCCCTCCTCTCTCTCTCCCCACCCCCTTCCCTCCCCTAAACCCCCCAAACTCCGCCCAAATGCCACTTTTTTTTTTTTTTTTTTTGAAGGACAGATTTTTTTTTTAGTTTTCCCGGGCAAATTTTTTTAAAAATATGAACCCCAAAGGGCGAAACGACTTCAGCTTGTCCCTCAATTACTCTCTGTCCTCACCTCTGTTTTTTTCCCGTTGTTTTCTTTCTCTCAGCTGTCTGTCTCCCCTCCATTATCTTTTCTCCGTTTCCCAAAACTAAAAAGGACAGGGGTTTTTTTTTGGGGTGGTTTTTGGTTTTTTTGTTTTTTAAAATTGCAAGTGTGCAAGGACTTCAAAAAAGACTAGAAGTAATGGTCCGTCAAAACCGGGAAAGCTTGGGAAAAAAGCTTTTTAAAACATGCAGTCCAAACCAATCCTGTTGTTTACAGCCCCGCCAACCACAGAGGCCATATCAGGGCTGTCACTTCGTCAACTTTTAAATCTCAGATTAAAACTGTACAACTACCTACAGATTAAAACAGGTGCCTATAAAACCAACCCTACTGTCGTCCCTTGTATCAACGCCCTGGTCAACCATAAAGGTCTTGCCAGTCCTAGATAAAGCGTTAAGAGGAATCCTGCAAGGATGAATAACAGCGCCTGTCCTGTTCAAAGTGTTGGCATATGATCATCCACGAGCTTCATCCAGCATCAACAGAAATGGTCCATAACATAGAATTCTATATTTTTGGTGGATGAACGCCTCCATGAAGGGACAATTAGGACCACTTTTTCTTCAGAAAAGCCAGGATTTGCAGGAATGTTAACGTGTGCAACGTTTTGACTATGGCAACCTTTAGGAGACACACTCCACAAAGGTCTGATAATAGTTTTACACTAACAATTGACTGAATAAGACAGACAAATACAGCGTACATAACAAAGCGGACTAAGTGATGTTATCTACTGGAAAAAAGGACATCATTGATGGCTTGTAAATCGGGTTTTTGATCTGCACACTTAACTAACTTTTTAGATAGGAGAGATACTGATAGATAATCACTACATATGGGGACTACTTTGGGGAGGAAAAACGTTCACCCCCTCGCTTCAATGTGGAATTCCCGCAAATAGATAGCCTACTTTCATTATTTCTTTAACCGTCCAAATTTTATTGAAGAAATCAAAAAAAAATAGGTAACAGTTTATTGAAAAAGGTCTCTCTCTCTCTCTCTCCTCTCTCTCTTCCTCTCTCTCCCCTCACCTCTCTCTTCTCTCCTCTCTCCCCCTCTCTCTCTTCTCTCTTGCTCTCTCTCTCTCTGAGTTTGTGTGGTGTGTTTTGTGTGTTGGGGTGTGTGTGTGTTTTTGTGTGTGTGTTTTGTGTGTGTGTTATGTGTTGTGTGTGTGTTGTTGTTGTGTTTTGTGTGCGTGCGTAACTGGTGTGCTTTAAATTCAGTCGTTGAAGTCAGCTAAAACTATACACACGAACAAGAAAATAAATAAATGAATGATAAATGAAAAGATAAATGAATTAATTAATGAGTAAAAAAAATGAATTAAAAAAACTTATGTTCTTGGATCGTTGATGCTGGCCCCCGCCACCTCGATATGCCCTGTCTCGTCTATATGTCTGTCTGTCTGTCTATTTTGCCCTCTCTCTTCTCTCTCTCTCTCTCTCTCTCTCTCTTTTCTCTCTCCCCTCCTCTCCTCTCTCTCTCCCTCTCTCTCTCTCCCCTCTCTCCATGGCATCAAGCCATCCTGAATTGTGCGCAGCCTTGCTTAATATTTGTTAAAGCCTTTAGAATAAGAGATCTGCCTTTCTTAAGTCATATTTTTTGGAATTGATTTTTATTGTGGTAGTTGTGGGTATACGATAACATTTTGGTTTTTTGTGTTACTTATTTTTCTCACTAAAATACTAAGGAGTTTGGCAACCGCCCTTCATGTATAGGCCAATGGCCTTTTTGTGAATAAATCTTCGAGTTCGAGTTCGAGTTCGAGCTCTTCTCTCTCTCTTCTCCTCTGTCTCTCTCTCTCTCCCGTCTCTCTCTGTCTCTTTTCTCTCTCTCTCTTCTCTCTCTCTTCTCTCTCTCTATATATATATATATATATATATATAAAATATATAAAATTTTATATATATATAAAATATATATAAATCTCCAGCCCCCCTTTCCTGAACTCAGAACAACGGTGTTTTCAATATATATATATTATTTAAAGAATATGGTCGAGGTCACAGACCAATATAAGTGGTCTACACCACACACAACACACAAAGCTGCACACCACACACAC
>CM054140.1:73794725-73797225 GCA_028751875.1 Rapana venosa
TCTCTCTCTCCCTTCTCCCTCTCTCCCTCCCCCCCCCCTTTCCCCTCCCCTCCCCCAATCTCCGCCACTGCCACTTTTTTTTCTCGAAGGACAGATTTTTTTCAGATTTCCAGTACAATTTTTTTAAAGTATGAACCAACGACGATCGACTTCAGCTTGTCATCAGTTACTCTCTGTCTCTCACTCTCTGTCTCTCCAGTTGTTCTCTGTCTCTCAGTCTGTGTCTCTCCAGTTGTTCTCTGTCTCTCAGTCTGTGTTTCTCCAGTTGTTCTCTGTCTCTCAGTCTGTCTGTCTCTCCAGTTGTTCTCTGTCTCTCAGTCTGTGTCTCTCCAGTTGTTCTCTGTCTCTCAGACTGTCTGTCTCTCTAGTTGTTCTCTGTCTCTCAGTCTGTGTCTCTCCAGTTGTTCTCTGTCTCTCAGTCTGTGTCTCTCCAGTTGTTCTCTGTCTCTCAGTCTGTGTCTCTCCAGTTGTTCTCTGTCTCTCAGACTGTCTGTCTCTCCAGTTGTTCTCTGTCTCTCAGTCTGTCTGTCTCTCCCTCCATTATCTATCTCCATCTACAAAACTAAAATGGACAGGGGTTTTGTTGTTGGTGTTGGTGTTTTAGATTGCAAGTGTGCAAGTACTTCAAAAAGAGCTATGCTTAACTGGTCCCTCAAAACAAAAGCTGGAAATAAGCTTATACATGCTAGTCAATCCAATCCTGTTGTTTACAGCCCCGCCAACCACAGAGGCCATATCAGGGCTGTCACCTCGTCAACTTTTAAATCTCAGATTAAAACTGTACAACTACCTACAGATTAAAACAGGTGCCTATAAAACCAACCCTACTGTCGTCCCTTGTATCAACGCCTGGTCAACCATAAAGGTCTTGCCAGTCCTAGATAAAGCGTTAAGAGGAATCCTGCAAGGATGAATAACAGCGCCTGTCCTGTTCAAAGTGTTGGCATATGATCATCCACGAGCTTCATCCAGCATGAACAGAAATGGTTCGTTCATAATATAGAATTCTATATTTTTGGTGGATGAACGCATCCATGAAGGGACAATTAGGACCACTTTTTCTTCAGAAAAGCCAGGATTTGCAGGAATGTTAACGTATGCAACGTTTTGACTATGGCAACCTTTAGGAGACACACTCCACAAAGGTCTGATAATAGTTTTACACTAACAATTGACTGAATAAGACAGACAAATACAGCGTACATAACAAAGCGGACTAAGTGATGTTATCTACTGAAAAAAAGGACATCAATGATGGCTTGTAAATCGGGTTTTTGATCTGCACACTTAACTAGCTTTTTAGATAGGAGAGATACTGATAGATCATCACTACATATGGGGACTACTTTGGGGAGGAAAACGTTCACCTCTCGCTTCAATGTGGAATTCCCACAGAATAGATAGCCTACTTTCATTATTTCTTTAACCGTCCAAATTTTATTGAAGAAATCACACCAAAAAAATAGGTAACAGTTTATTGAAAAAGCCTCTCTCTCTCTCTCTCTCTCTCTCTCTCTCTTCTCTCTCTCTCTCTGAGTTTGTGTGTGTGTGTGTGTGTGTGTGTGTGTGTGTGCGTGCGTGCGTGCGTGCCCTTGCGTGCGTGCGTTTTTGCGTGCGTGCGTGCGTGCGTGCGTGTGTGTGTGTGTGTGTGTTTGTGTGCGTGCGTAAGCTGGTGTGCATTATTCAGTCGTTGAAGTCAGCTAAAACTATACACACGAACAAGAAAATAAATAAATGAATGATAAATGAAAAGATAAATGAATTAATTAATGAGTAAAAAAAATGAATTAAAAAAATTTATGTTCTTGTGATCGTGATGCTGGCCCCAGCCACCTCGATATGCCCTGTCTCTGTCTATATGTTGTCTGTCTGTCTATCTGTCTGTCTCTCTCTCTCTCCCTCTCTTCTCTCTCTCTCTCTCTCTCTCTCTCTCTCTCTCTCCATGGCATCAAGCCATCCTGAGATTGTGCGCAGCCTTGCTTTATATTTGTGTAAAGCCTTTAGAATAAGAGATATCTTGCTTTCTTAAGTCATATTTTTTGGAACTGATTTTTATTGTGGTAGTTGTGGGTATACGATAACATTTTGGTTTTTTGTGCTACTTATTTTTCTCACTAAAATACTAAGGAGTTTGGCAACCCCCCTTCATGTATAGGCCAATGGCCTTTTTGTGAATAAATATTCGAGTTCGAGTTCGAGTTCGAGCTCTCTCTCTGTGTCTCTCTCTCTCTCTCTCTCTCTCTCTGTCTCTCTCTCTGGTCTCTTTTCTCTCTCTATATATATATATATCTCTCTCTCTCTCTCCTCTCTCTCTCTCTTTTCTCTCTCTCTCCAGCCCCTTCCTGAACTCAGAACAACGGTGTTTTCAATATTATATATATTATTGAAAGAATATGGTCGGGTCACAGACCAATATAAGTGGTCTCACACACACACACCGCTCGCACACGCACACACACAGAGGGACTTGTGCGCACGCGCGTGTGGTGTATGTGTGTGT
>CM054140.1:73799725-73802225 GCA_028751875.1 Rapana venosa
AGGAGGGGGGAGGAGTTATGGGTAGGGGGTGGGTGGGGGGATACAAGGGGGTGGGGGATGGGGGTGAAGGGAGGGAGGAGGAGCAAGTGGCCTTCATTCAACGTGATTCTAAACAAAGGAACCAGCTAGGGAGCTCACAGTTACGGGAGATTTGTCGGTGTCAAAAACCAACCAACCAACCAACCAACCAACAAAAAATGAACCCCCTGCATCAATAATCGTTGTAAGAAATCATGTTCGTCGTGACAATACAGATTTCATTATGCTTCTCTTTTTATGTACTGGGGAGGGGGGGGGGGGGGGGGGGGGGGTAGGGGGTTGTATCAATACTGTGCACATAAGATGATAATTTGGAGAGACTGTGGCTCAGTGACCAAGCGCTGGATGGCCACACTGTTTACGTTCAAGTTTGTTTTGTTCTTGTTGTTGTTGAGGGTTGTTTTTTTTTGTTGGGGTTTTTTGGGGTGTTTGTTTTTGTGGGGGGGGTTGGGGGGGTTTTGGGGGGGGGAATTTTTATTAACGTCTAATTTTACTTTTCCTAAGATTTTAAAAAATCACTGTTTGGATGGTAATCGTGTGTGTGTGTGTGTGGTGTGTGTGTGTGGGTGTGTGTGTGTGTGTGTGTGTGTGTGGGTGTGTTCTGTGTCTTGTGTGTCTGTTGTGTATCTGTCTGTCTGTGCACGTTATTTTTTTTAATTATATGGGATTGGTAGCATGTGTATGAATAAGTTGAATGCCTGCACTTTGATTTGTTTTCGCAAGATAAAAGCGCTATATAGATTCTATACATCATCATTATCATCATCAAAAATTCATATTTTCATGACTCCCCTTCCCCCAAAAAGCAACAACAACCAAAAAAACAAAAACAAAACAAAAAACCCCTTGTTTTATTCACTAGCTTTTGACACAGCAAGATCACCATAGTTTTGCAGTTGTGTTGTTGTTAACGAAGTATAGTAGTCATGTTGTTGTTTGGCCCTGTCCCATGCAGTTGTCAGTTAATTAAGGGCAGATGGGGAAGAGGGGCATGAATGACCAGACAACTCTAGGTCAGCTTGGAATGGCCAGTCTCTCTGTCTGCCTGTCTGTCTGTCTGTCTGCCTGTCTGTCTGCCTGCCTGCCTGTCTGTCTGCCTGCCTGTCTGCCTGCCTGTCTGCCTGTCTGCCTGCCTGTCTGCCTTCCTGTCTGTCTGCCTGTCTGTCTGTCTGTCTGCCTGCCTGTCTGTCTTTAATGAAGTGTTGGTTATCAGGCTGCATTACACTGGGGTGCCTCTCCTCCCCCCCCCCCCCCCCCCCTTCCCTCCCCTCCTTCCAGCTGTTTCCATGGTGCCAACATGGTCGTCTGTTTCCAGACATGCCATCTTAGAGAGAGAGAGAGAGAGAGAAGTAAGAGGAGGAGAGAGAGGAGAGAGAGAGAGAGTAGAGAGAGAGTGTGTGTGTGTGTGTAATGTTGTGTGTGTGTGTGTGTGTTGTGTGTGTGTGTTGTGTGTGTGTGTGGTGTGTGTGTGTGTGTGTGTGTGTTGTGGTGTGTGTTGTGTGTGTGTGGTGTTGAGTGTGTGTGTGTGTGTGTGTGTGTGTGTGTGTGTGTGTGTGTTGTGTGTGTGTGTGTGGTGTGTGTGGTGTGTGTGTGTGTGTGCTGTGTGTGTGGTGTGTGTTGTGTGTGTGTGTGTGTGTGTGTGTGTGTGTGTGTGTGTGTGTGTGTGTGTGTGTGTGTTCCGTTTGTGTTTGTGTGTGTGTGTGTGTGCGTGTTCTTTATTCTCTGTCCCCAAGACGGGGGTTTTCCCACCTTTTCATTAAACACACACACACACACACACAACACACACACAACAACAACATCCCAATATACTACTCCTTCTAGCAGGCAAAGTGGTACCTCAAAACAATAGACCATGCCACAACTTTCATCTCAAGCCATGGAATCACCATGTATCCTAAAATGATGACCGAAAACAAAGACGACCAAATAGTCATACATGTCCAAATTCTGAGCCCCAAACACTACGGTCATGATGACAAAAACTGACCAGCAAAGGACTACTATCATACAGCCACGGAAAATTCGAATTGACACCATTGTATCCAAACTGAAATGGATTTCAATGATTTACGGGAATGTGTATCCTAATTACAGACTGAGTGTAGGTGTAAACGCTCAGGCGTATGTATGTACACATGCATGCTCCTGTGGATATGGGAGGATGACGTTTAAGGCATAAAAAAATTATCTTCCAAAAATTATCCTATGGTATTCTATAAAAAGAACAGTATTCCAACATATAGCACTCTCTCTCCTCTCTCCCCTCTCTCCCCTCTCTCTTCTCTTCTCCCCTCTCTCTCTCTCTCTCTCTCTCTCTCTCCTCTCTACGGACAGGATAGCCTATTGGCCAGAACATTGCGCTGGCAATCTGACGACCCGGGTTTCGTTTCCCCGTTCAAGGGGATATTTTCCCCTGAGTTAACATCAGGGCAGACTCCCCCTCCCCAAAAGTACTTCG
>CM054140.1:73809725-73922225 GCA_028751875.1 Rapana venosa
GGTGTCTGAACACGACACCTGCGAGCACACTTTTTGTCATCTGTTCCTACCAGCACGACGAAATGGCCTGCTCTTCGAAAAGGCGAAACGGGTTTTAAACATGTGCACAAAATGTTCTGCAGGCATCTGCACACTGGTCCTCAGTCTATAGTCTCACACTGGAAGACTTTTGGGGGGAGTGGAGTCAGGACTGACGTTACCTCCAGGGTGAACTTCCCTAAAACGGGTGGGCCTCCATGCCGGCTTGAGCCAAAGTTGTCAGACCATGCCAATTACAGTAAGTGTGGTGGATTCTACATAATAATTATGTGGTGATGAAGAATGGCAGGTCGTGATCAACACAGTTCTCCCACTGACATTAAATAGCAAATCAAACGTTACATTTCTACAGGGGCTGGGCAAACTAAGTGGAAACCCAACAGTATTCAGATTGTTTGTCCGTGTAGTATGGACAGTCTCACCACAAATGCTGAAATTTCATCAATTTGTACACAACTCTTGCTGTTTGCAAGTCAAAAAGCAAAGAATGTTAATGGTAGACGGCCAAATAAGAAATGGTCAGGTAAAAAAGCTTTTTTGTCAACCAAACCCCCTTTTTTATGAAGATACTGACATCGCTTGTGGTTCAGCTCAGCTGCCAAGCCAAGATGCAATAGCGGGACATGGAAGTTTTGTGTAATTATTGAACAAAGGTCTTCTTAAATAAAGTTTTCCTTCATGGTTTGCTTGTGAAAATATAAGATTCATGTGTGAGGTAGGGATTGGATTAAATATAATAATAATAATAATAATAACCCTGTCACAAGAGGATCAACACAAAATGTCTTGGGTGAGTGGGAAAGGCTACTGGTTTTCCAAGTCACAGCACCAGTCCAAGGGAAAGAATCCCACATCTTTCTTGTCTTGGTGCTTCAATGGTCTCCCTTCATCCAGACTACACTTGAAGGTTTCTTCCTAGTTCACTAAAAATATGTATATAAATTTATACATACATTGTGTGTGTGTGTGTGTGTGTGTGTGTGTGTGTGTGTGTGTGTGTGTGTGTTTGAGCTAAATGCTTTTTTCTTGAATATACAGACTATAATCTCAAATTACTTCTCTTCATAACTGACATGGATTTATCAAATCGTTTCCGTCACTTTCTGCTCACTATCACTTGTTTTCCCCCTCTACATTATCCCCTAAGGTCATATCTTAAGGCAGACAGGCCATTCCATGCTGCATCACTTTTGCAAAAAAGATCATCCGGCATGTGTTTGACTAGCCAAACATCTTAGTGCACTGGCCAAGCCTCAGGCACATGCAGGATAGTTGTTTCGTTTTCCACAACCTGCTTAAAGTGCTGGGCTGGATGATCAGGTTAATGAGCTGAGCAAGGTTGACCTTTTGCATGACTGTAGTGTATCCTGCACAGACCTGACCTGCAAGCTCCAGACAATTCCTCATTTTGATTCACCACAATCTGACCCCGGTTCCTGTTCACTTTTTTATATACGACTTGTGACTCACATAACTGTCTCTGTTTGTAAGTGATTGAATTCAATGGAATGAAAGTGATCCTCCTACAAAGACGCTGTCCATCTACCATCGTTCTAGATTCACAACCAACATGCTCTGCCAGGTCAACTTTGTGCAGAACTGCTATTGCCTTTCTCTCTAAAGCCTTTCTCCTCTCCCCTGACATGCAACACATGCACACACAAAAGTTAACCATGCATGAGTAAGATTTTGTCATCGGTCTGGAGGATTTTGAAAAAAGCAACCCCAGCACATACCAGTCTTCAACAGGGCATTAGGCTGTGCAGCCGATGAAGGACCATTGAGCTCAGTAGATTTCATAACGGACGAGGAGAGGTGTCTGTTTATGTGGTTTTCTGCCTGCTATGACCTGAGAAAAACTGTAACCTTTTCCCTATGGGTAACCCGCTATAGGGTAACCAACCATCTACTAACCCTTCCCTCCGTTTCACCCACTACTGGCCTAATATGGCCTACTGCTTTCAAGATATCCAAAACTGGATGATAGAGAACAAGTTACAACTAAACACTGATAAAACTGAAGCCATGCTTGTAGGGACCAAAAACAAACTCTCTTCCATTACAACAGCTTCAATAGAATTCAGAAATGCATCAGTCCCTCTATCCACTGCTGAGAAGTATCTAGGGGTCATTATTGACAACACACTCTCTATGCAAAAATTCATCACCCAGATCTGCCAGTCCTGCTTCTATCAATTACGGCGTATTAGTGCAATTCGAAAGTACCTGTCCACAGATGCAACATCAAAACTCGTGGCATCTCTCATTCTTTCACGTCTGGACTATTGCAATTCTCTTTTGGCTGGTCTGCCAGCATCATCTATCCACTCCCTTCAACATATTCAAAACTCTGCAGCTCGACTAGTCCTCAGAAAGAAAAAAATCTGAGCACATTACCCCTCTCTTGCGATCTCTCCACTGGCTGCCTGTGCCACAAAGAATAAACTACAAGATCAGTACCCTCTGTTACAAATGTCTCCACAAAACAGCACCCTCCTACCTCTGTGAATGTCTCCACCTGTACACCCCTTCTTGTTCCCTTCACTCTGCTGCAGATACCTTGTGCTTACAAATACCTAGATTCAAGCAGTCCACTGTTGGCCGTCGCTCTTTTTCTGTTTCTGGTCCATTGATTTGGAATGGCCTCCCTATCTCTCTTCGCCAAAGACCTTCTTGTGACACTTTTAAATCTGGCCTCAAGACATATTTGTTTCAAACCTAAGAATTTCCTCTCCTGTTTCATTTCATAGCTATCCCTGCTTTTCAACAGCCAAAGATTCCATCACCCTGCCAAAGTGTATAACGTGTGTGTGTGTGTGTGTGTGTGTGTGCATTTGGACTTGTTAGAACTATTACTTGCTATTGGTTGCACGACTGTGTAAGAATGAGTTGAGCGCAAGCGCTTTGATTTGTCTGTGCAAGATACAGCGCTATATAAATTCCATTTATTATTATTATTATTACTGGGTTACAGAAGCATACACATGTGCACAGTGCACATGTACTGGGAAAGAGGGGTCTCTTCCTTAACGTAGGGGTAGTGTTAACCTCTTAACTGCCCAGTGCAAGTGCACCCTATATGCCAGGGAATAAAATTCTTATGTACCACTGCTATGTTCATATCCCTCTTACTCAGAAACTACTACATGAATATTCCTGAGGGTGTACCCAATGACAGTATATATATCGTAGATTACTTCGAGGCAAGCTCAAATTAGTTAGCATGATATTTCACTGCAAAAATATATTTAAATTGTAAAAAATCGACCAAAAATACGATTTCTTCATCACCACTGTCATTCTGAGTACCCCCCATCTCAATAACGTCAAACATAAAGTCTAGGCCAAATCTCATTCATTGCTTTTTAAATACACGATCTCCTGAATCATAGGCGATCCTTTTCATCACTGTTAGGTAAATCTACAGTTTTATTTGCCACTTTTACAGCTGTGTAAAGTTATTGATGCCTTCAAAAAGAAGTGTCAGCCATTTTGAACAAGAACTTCCCAAGCAGTCATGCACAAAAACACAAAATACGAGCTAAAAAACGATCGTTTTTGCCACGGTTTTTGCAGCTGGATGCTGCCAAGCAACAGGAGAGTGATCTCTATTAATTTTGGAGTTCTTTCCCTTTAACTGTAGTCAAGGAAGCAGGCTTGTTTACTTTAGTTTGACACCACGGAAATTTTCAGGGTTCTAGGCATATAGGGTGCACGTTTAGCCCCGGAAAATTTCCAGGGTAAGGCAGTCTAGTGGTTAAAGGCGCTTTGTGTAAGCGCAAAGGTTTCAAGGCAAGTAACACACAAGAGTTGGAATGTCCGCGGCAAAGTGAGACTGACAGACAGATAGACAGTAAAATTTTTTTTAAAACAAGAAGAAAAAATACATTATTAAAAGAAAAGGGGCCACGTCAATTTTCACACACACACACACGCACGCGCACGCATGCACATGCACAGTGACAAACACATGCATGCACACACTCAAAGTCTGTGGCATTTTTTGTTTTTGTTTTTACAAAAAAGAATGCAAACTAAAAACACATAATCATTGAACTTTTTCCACCAATTTGTACAGTTTATTTCTCTGTTTTTCAAAAAAAAGACATTAAAGGGGATAAGGGATGGGGTGAAAGAGAATAAAAGAAAAACAAACAGGACACTGTGTTCTTCAGTAACACTGATGCAAGTGCACTGAATACACCAACAGCATTGTTGAATGTGAAGAGAGAGAGAGAGAGGAGAGAGAAGAGAGAGAGAGAGAGAGAGAGAGAGAGAGAGAGAGAGAGAGAGAGAGAGAGAGAGAGAGAGAGAGAGAGAGAGAGAGAGAGAGAGAGAGAGAGAGAGAGAGAGGAGAGAGAGAGCATAAAAAGAGAGATTCTGAAAACAAACCGCCAAAAAAAAAGCTTCAAAAAGAATTTGTTTTCCATTCCTTTCATCTCTTTCTTTTCAAGCAGTCACATTTGTCTCTCAAACCCTCATGCACACTTATTAGTTCCTCTTTACCACACACACACACACATGATCGCACACACACACACATGCGCACGCAAACACACACATGACATTGTAAATAAAAACAAGCAAAACAACCACCACCCCCCACCCCTTTCACCCAAAAAGAAAAGAAACAAGCCACACACAAAAAATGCACATTCCAAACAAAAACTAAAAACAAAACCAAGCAGTTCTTTTTTTTCCTTCTTTTCAGCAAAAAAAGCATGCATACAAAATCCAACAGCACAACTCTTCATGGACTGCAAAAACACACAAAACAACCTCTTTAAAAAAAAGTAACAATACAGCTCAGCAGATCTGCTCGACCCTTAAGAAAAAAAGACCAGTGGTTTCGGGTTAAGTTGTTTTTTGTTTTTTTTATTCAGGCTAGATGAAGACCTCAGTTCTCATTCGTTTACAATTCATAATTTTTACTTTAGAGCATTTCTTTCATCAAGTATGTTTGGTTGGGTTTTTTTTAATGTTAAACAAGTCAATCTCTTCATTAGGGAGGAGGGTGGGGGTTGGGATTTGTGAGGAGGATTGCCTGGAGCATCTCTCACTGACGTCATCCTGGTGATGAACCAACGTCCACTCTACTGAGCATGCTCCAGAGGATAGGCCTGTCAGCATCGATGCCGTCACTGCCAACAAGGGGAAGGTGGAGGTGAAGGGTTGGGGTTGTTTGTATTAGCACAGATGAAAGTGATTGCTCTTACAATTCTCAATTATTTGTTTTTTCCCCTTTGTATTCTAGAACACGTTTTATAAACCTTATTCCAGATGCACCACAATCACTTTAATGATCAATGTGAGAGAGAGACAGAGACACTGAGAAAGAGAGCATCTTATTTATGGATTTTGCTTCAGTGGCTATTAATCTTTACGTTCGCGGGACATGTACTCAAGTTCTTCACAAAGTTCAAAGGAAACTGCTATTTTTAAAAAAAATTTGGAAGATGTAACTGTAGATTGTATCCCTCCGTAACAAGTAAATGCAGAAATTCTCCCCACTGCCCCAAAACCCAGCACGATGTAATCATAGAATACTGCTGATATATATATATATATGATATATAGACAATCCTCTCTTTACTTCTCAAGGACTTATCGCGTCTGCTTTCAGCTGACTAGCTCAGCACCCCAATCCCTTTGATACAAAATAAAACCCGTGATTGATGATATCCTTCTCCTGCTTTCAGGGTACTAAGTCTGATACATAATTGTCTTCAACTCTTCATAAAAAGAATGCATCTCTCTTCTTCAAGCATTTTAAAGTGAGAGAGACAATGACAATGACAATGACAAATTTTCTGCGTTAAGACCTAATATCCTGAAAGAGATTCCTACTCACTATCAGAAAGCAAAATATTTGAGCCTTATGGCCACCCAGAACGTTTCAATGATTAGACAACTAGCATGGTTTTTGTTTAAAGCTTTCAAACTAAGAGACAGTAAACTGAGTCTCCTGTCCACCTAGAATTTTGTAACTCTTGATGTTAATCATTTATGCTTGTATGTTCTTTTCACTTTTTCCTGATATACGCAGCCTTGTGTTTATAGAGATTTATGTACCCCATGAAAATGGGCAGAGGCCTAAAGTGAGAGAGAGACAGAGAGAGAGAGAGCGAGAGAGAGACAGAGAGAGAGACAGAGATACTGACACGGACAGCTAAGGAAAAAGGTATGCATGAAAAAAACATGCTGATCTTTTCATGTTTTTCATTGCACACTGACAAGAGTTAGTGTTAGTATATGCCTATGCACGTTGAGGTATAGGGGACGAGGGGTGGGAGGGACGTAGCCTGTGGTTATTATCTCTGTCATGGGCCTGTGCAACACACACATGTTGAGAAACAAACTGATGCCCCCCCCCACAAAAAACCACCTTAAAAACCGTACTTCATCAAATGCCCTCTTCACTGGTGGAAAGGATACCTCTCGTACTTCATCAAATGCCCTCTTCACTGGTGGAAAGGATACCTCTTTCCTCCTAGCATTTCTCACCTGAATAAACTGTACACATGAACACAGCAGATGTTTTTTTTCTTTCAATTTAAAAAAACAAACAAAACAATGGACAAAAGCCTACACAGAGGCGTACACACTTCAGCCAAGCATTTCCCAGTCACTGATTTTCAACAAACACCAAGCATACGCCAAATTCTCTCCCCTTCAATTCCACTCCAATCTTTCACAAACGTTTGGCCCGCAATGATTCATGGAACTGAACACCAATAATTGTGGTCTCTCTCTTTAAACATTAAAAAAATAAAAACCAAAACAAAACAAACGATGGCTCTCTCTCTCTCTCCCTCTCTCATGATGTGCGTAAACTCAACACCATGCACAACAAGAACTGAGAACAATGAACAAACAAACAAAAAACAAACGCCTGTCGGTCAGCGACGCTCGCGATGCCGATGGCGGTCTCTGTCGTAGTCTCTGTCGCGATCCCGCTCCCGGTCACGCTCTCTGTGTTCTCGGTCACGCTCACGATCGTGGTCACGGTCACGCCGCTCACGTTCTCTGTACTTGCTGACCCCAAAGGTCGTCCTTCGTAGAAAGTCGTCCACGTCTTGCTCGTACTGCAACACAGCATGTGCAACTGTCAGTTTCCTCCACTCTCGGCTGCTGTCCAGCCCAGCCCAGCTGACCAGTGTGAATGATAGCAGGAACTGACTGACCACACTTGGATTAGGTAAAAGGAAGGGGCAGGGCACTACATTTAACACTTTTGACTGAGTGATGTTGGATTTGTGTACTGGTGCATCATTTTAGGTCCATAATCATCACAACGTGTCTTTTCTTATTTTCAAAATCAATGATAATTACCTAGCTAATAATATTTTTTGCCCTGACATCTTGCAATAAATGCATATGTCAAAGAAATAAAGATTAGCCATATCGAGAGTGCTTATCTTTCAAAGACTGAAATGTTCCTTGTGTTTGTACACCTCCCAGTGCCACCAGCCTTCTCTGAACTAAAAACCTAGCTACAACAGGATCCAGTTTTCACATTCACAGGACCCACCCCAAAGATTGTCTCAACCGATCTGTGCTGTGCATGCCTCCAGAAAGTTCAAGTAGACTGTTTAAAGACATCCCACAACACACTTGTGTCTTTCAGAAACCTACTAAAGACAATTAACAATATTCATAATCAAATGGGGTACTATGGCTCTCAATCATATCCTCCAAAACTCTTATCAGCCCCCCCACCACCACCACAAAACATGGAAAAAAGAAGAAACAAAAACACATGATTTTAATCATCACATTTACTTTTCAATGTGCATTTTGTTTTTAAAGTACATTCATGTTCTTTATTTCCCATGTTTATCTGTATGCTGTAAAACAGTACCTGCAACCTGTGAAAAGGAAAACACACAACATCAACAACAGCATAATCAATGTATTCTAACAGTTGCTGAATCTGACTTTCAACAGCACACCTCGATTTTGGACTGCAGAAAAATCCATTAGCTATCATCTCCATCATTAGAATTCTTCTTTCATTGATACAAAAGTTAATATAACACACAAATAAGACCAACAGATTTGTTAACAAAAGGCTCAACTGTTAACTTAAGAAGACAATATGCATTCACACAAAAAGAAATCTCCCCCAACACACACACACAGAGTTTTTACAAAAAGGAAAGAAGGAAGGAAGGAAGGTAATCCCCCATTTCAGCACCTGGGCTTTATCACAGTTCTTGATTAAACCATTGAAACTGGGGGCAACAGCAAAGTGAGAGGCTGTATGACCAGTGGCTTTCCCACTCATGGAATTCCACTTTACAGCTTAGTCTTTAGTGATCGACTATGACTCTGACTAGGAGGCTTGACTCGCACAGTCCTTATGGTCCTTATGTGCTGCAGCCCTGGGGGCTGGTTGGCCTTTGGAGAACATCTCCAACGCTGACTGTCCTTATGCCCACTTGGCCGAGAGAGTGGGGATGTGCTGTGGGCAAGGCATCTCCACTATAATCAAATTTCTGCCCTATTTCCAAAACAGCAGCTGCCTCCTCTGCTGTTTTGGAGGTCATCATCAGACATGACAGACAAACATACAAGGAAGGAAGACAAGAAAGAAAAAGAGAGAGAGAAGCAGAAAGGACAGAGAGACAGAGAGAGAGACGTACGGATCGTTTGCTGTCCCTGTGTGATCTGGAGCTGGTGGCTGAAGATGAAGCATAGTCCTGACTCTGGTGCTCGTGCTTTCGCTCTGTGTAGCTGGCATAGGACGTTGGTGGTGGCTCGTAGAACGTGGGGGGCTGTGGACCAACATTCACCACAGAACTTACATCACACCATCTCGCCTGCATGACTCTGCTTCATAATAATAATAAATGAAACTTATATAGCGCTATATCTTGCAAAGATAAATCAAAGCGTACATCACACCATCTCTCCTGCATGATTCTGCTTCATAATAATAATAATAATCATAATAAATGAAACTTATATAGCGCTATATCTGGCAAAGACAAATCAAAGCGCACATCACACCATCTCTCCTGCATGATTCTGCTTCACGTCATCGCTTCTCTCTACAGGTAGGACAGAATAGTGTCTGCAAGCCAGTCCTGAGTTGAAACTTGCAAATAAAATGTGACACTACACACATTTCTGTATTGCCGAGATTGTGTTACCTAGCTTTGTTGCTACTTAAGCTTTGTTACTGATTTTCACTTTGAACTACGTAAATCATAAGACAACAGTGCTCCACGCACAGTGGATTAAAGGCTACACATACTACAAAAACTGTCTGTATACGAATGCAGCAGTGAGATGGCCTATTCTGACATCTGCTGGTTCCACTTTTATTCTGGCTATACACTTGGTTTCTCCATCAAATATCAGATATGAGCACTGGGGGGAACAAAAAACAACAGGCTTTCCAGTCACAGTCCATGAGGCTACAGTACAAAGAGTAGCTTTAAGTTTCTTCAGCTCATTCATGCCCAAAGCTTTTTATAATTATGCAGGAGTAACCAAATTCACTTCTGCTACTTACCACCCGGAAAATTTCTGGGGTGTCGAACCAAAGCAAACAAGCCTGCTTCCTTGACTACAGTTAAAGGGAAAGAACTCCAAAATTAATAGAGATCACTCTCCTGTTGCTTGGCAACATCCAGCTGCAAAAACCGTAGCAAAACGATCGTTTTTTAGCTCGTATTTTGTGTTTTTATGCATGACTGCTTGGGAAGTTCTTGTTCAAAATGGCTGACACTTCTTGTTGAAGGCATAAATAACTTTACACAGCTGTAAAAGTGGCAAATAAAACTGTAGATTTACCTAACAGTGATGAAAACAATCATGTATGATTCAGGTGATCGTGCATTAAAAAAAAAAGAATGAGATTTGGCCTAGACTTATGTTTGACGTTATTGAGATCGGGGGTACTCAGAATGACAATGGTGATAAAGAAATCGTATTTTTGGTCCATTTTTTACATTTTAAATATATTTTCGCAGTGAAATATCATGCTAAGTAATTTGAGCTTGCCTCTAAGTAATCTACGATATATATACTGTCATTGGGCAGACTATCAGGAATATTCATGTAGTAGTTTCTGAGTAAGAGGGATATGAACATAGTAGTGGTACATAAGAATTTTATTCCCCGGCATATAGGGTGCACTTGCACTGGGCAGTTAAGAGGTTAATTAAGCAAACTTGTTCTAGACTGACCGGCCACAAAGTGCAGTGTTTTCCCTTCCCTGGAGATGTTCCTATACACAGCGACAGGAGAACAGCGAGGTCTCTGCTGCCTGGAGCAGCGGCAGCAGCAGCAGCAGCAAGAGAAACAACAAACACTACAGTGCACACTGTTGTCTACAGAAACTGCCGCCTGCCTGGTTTGTATTGGCACTGAACGGTGTAACCCCAGCAGCTTGAAAACACAAACCCTGGTCAGGTTCTTGCTGCTCAGCATTACTGGCATTTCCCATGCACTACTGAAATGTTGATCCCGCAAGAAAGTAAAGTAGCCAACAACCAGCCACCTTGGCACAGTAGTTAGGGCCTTGCCGGGTTATGGACAGGAAAGTCATGGGTTCAAATTCCTTAACAGTCATAGGGATTTTTGGGACTCCGGCCGGCTCCTACCCAGAGTGAGTGTTCTGTGCACTCAATGGAAAAACTAGGACCACACCGTCGAGTTTCATCCACTTTACAGATGCGAGTTTGAGAGTGTTGCTCAAATTACCTGACCAACACTGCAATTTTTTTTTTACCCCGCTTCTCTCAGTTAGTGTTGTAGAGAAATGGCATAGAATGCCAAGAAAGATTTTGTTTTTTTTTCAATCTGTGGATCATGCATTCTTTGACATAATCATCACCATACCTGCAAGTTGTCAATTCAAATTGCTTCTAATGATCAGAACCAATTTAAAATATCAGATCAAAAATCTGTTTTCCCCAATGACTTCTAATACCATGCATTAGCTTTTGTTTAGTTTCAATCAAAGAGGTACATAGGTAGCAGAATAAGCCTGTTCATTGCCTGCCTGTCAGCTGAAAGCTGTCCACAGGCTGTCACTGCCAGCAAATTGTTGACGTGTGCTACGTTGTGTGTGGCTGGACAGTATTATTGTGATCTTCCTAAATGGATGAATAAAACATCAGCCAATTCTAAGACATGACCAAGAGAAAATAAAGTACTCTCTTTACTATTGTCCAATAAAATGAAAATGCTTTAATGTTGTTGTTGGGTTTTTTTAAAAAGCATGTGAACCTTTTTCAGCTATATAAACTTGATTCTCACAGAGTTGTTGAAAGTTTTACCATACAAAATTCCAAACTCTTCCCCCCACCCCCCCCCCCCTCCCCCCTCTCGACATTATCCAGACCCTCTCAAATCTTCTGTTCAAATCCACATTTGGAACAAAACTCTTGGTGTGTGCCATCAAAATGGGGTTGGGGGGGGGGGGGGGGGGGGGGGGGATTAAAATCTTTCACAAATTGCCAGCAAAGATGGAATATTGCACGCCTCCCAGACTATCTATTATTGCTAGTGAATGCATCATTTGTTGTAGTTGTTGTAGAGTGCTCCCCAGCCTAACCACCCACAGTACGCACTCTGTCGTCACACATGGGCATCACAGCAAGACCGTAACAACACACACACTGGAGAAGAAGTCTGTATCATATACGGCAGTTTTCAAGTAAATTGCCATATACGCAGCCGATCTCTGACTTAAGATGATATCACACTGAATCAACTGGCTTTTTTCCTCCTCCTTATTTCATAATGTCTGAAGTTTCAGAGTTTCTGTACTGACAAAACTGACCCTGATGAATTTTCACAATCCATCATCAGTAGCTAGCAGTGTATGATTTGTCATTACTATGTAGGTTCTCTGAACACTTCCCCAAACTTGAAATTTAAGCTCCATCAGAAGCTAATTCTGTCCAAATTTGATACTATGTTGTCTGCTCATTTTCCTAGATCAAAAGTTCTCCAGTTTTTTCTTCAAGCAGTCACTATCACTGTTAAAGGAGGGAATTATATCATATCTCAGTAACTGTTTTATCTGCTACATCTGTCAACAAAGGATTTAAGGGGAACCATGAACTTTCAATTTTAATTTTGATTTCCACCACTAGCTCTTTTTGTGTTCTGGTTACTTTGTTCTTGATGTTGACAGATGAGCCATCTGCAAATTCTAGGACTCTTCCAGACCCTACAGGCCAAAACTGATCTGTCCATGACTTTTCTACAGGCCAAAACTCATCTGTCCACGACTCTTTTACAGGCCAAAACTGATCTGTCCATGACTCTTCTGCAGGCCAAAACTGATCTGTCCATGACTCTTCTGCAGGCCAAAACTGATCTGTCCATGACTCTTCTGCAGGCCAAAACTGATCTGTCCATGACTCTTCTACAGGCCAAAACTGATCTGTCCATGACTCTTCTGCAGGCCAAAACTGATCTGTCCATGACTCTTCTGCAGGCCAAAACTGATCTGTCCATGACTCTTGTACAGGCCTGGAAAAGATTTTCCCAGTTTCCCCAGGACTTTCAAGACTTCAAGGACTCTCTATGAACCCTTTCTTCACCTCAGCAATACCACGAGGGAGAAAAAAAGACTTTAAAAAAACAACCAACAAAAGTCCGTTATTGCATGTCTGTGACTGCAGCTGTGAATATGTGCACCAACCAAGCAAGCAACCAACCAACCACTAGTTTCAAGCACTCACTGGTGGAGCATAGGACGGCATGGGCTGGGGTGGAGGTTGCCTCATCTGAGGAGTGTAGTCTCTTTGGTAGTCACTGTATGACTGAAACAGATAGGTACAGCTCATAAACTCCTTCCTTCAGGGCATTTTGAACTTGTTCAGCATGGGCACTCTTGCAAGCTCCTACCAGTCTCGTGAACTAGCTCCTTACAGAAGAAATCACTCACTGGAGCTGTGCACAGCAGCTTTCAGGCCGTGCAGCGCATCTTGAGCAAGCTGAACCTGGCAGGGCCCCTTTCTTTATCAAGTCAGTGTGCATGCTGAACATGTTCATATCATCCATACCTCCAGCCATGACTGCACTTCTCTTCTACAACAGACGGATGAGTTTCTGATGTGTGCACAAGATGTTATGTGTGCACTGGCACACAGGGCCGTGGTATACAGTCTCACCCGAAGGATTTGCAGCAGGGCATGGAGACAACCAGAGGGAGAACCCTTTCCAATGGACAGCTAGCTCAGTGAAGACTTGACCCTGAGCCCTCAATCACAGAAGATCATGAGAGTGATACTATAGCCACAAGGCCACACTGCAGGCTTTGTCACATTCTGTACCACATCCTCGCCTGACACTATGCTGAACCTACAAAGATTACATACATCCAGCTGGAACCAACTTCCACAAATCGGCTTTGAGTCACCGACTGTGCCATTTTATGGGTTCAAGATTTCAATCTCACATTCATGTGTCAAGCATTTTACAATCTGAAATGAACAGTGTTATACTCAAATTACACGGCCTACTTTGGTATCATAAAAAGAGGTACATACCACTGTCTTTCACCCTAAAATCCTATCCCTGAGAAGTATTATTCTGTAAAAAAAATAAATAATAATAATAAAAAAAAGACTGTAAAAGGACAACAAATCTGCAGGTGGAAACACGAGGGACTCACTTTCTTGTAGCTGGGTGGACTGCTTCCAAAGCTGGGTGGCTTGTGGTAGGACTGGAAACCACTGTCGTAGCCTGGAGGAGGCCCCTGGAAACCCTTGTAACACACATCACTACCATGGTCCACAACGTGACAACGACAAAAACCATCCCCTAGTTATTCATTTTCCATCACGCCTCTGTCAAATTTGACAATGGTGTACGCCCTATAGACTACTGGAATAGGATTTATAAACATTACCCCTTTTTGTTTCCAGGTAAATTAGGGTAAATAATTTTCAGGACTGCAAATCTACTAAAGATTCTGTCATGTTTCCCAACAATTACACATTCAACTGCAAATCAATGTATAAAGAACACACAAAAAAGAAAGAAAACCCACAGCACAAAAGAAAGTCCTACAGGCTTCCATAACAAAAATGAACTGTTTCCGTTCCCTCATTTGAACAGGCATCACATAACCCCAGGTGGAAATGGTCTATAGAAATAATGATCACAGAATCTCCCTCCTTCTTCTACATATTTTCCCTGCTTCTGTTCCATCCAGGCACTTTCACAGAAGGAACATCGTCACCCTGCATCAAGACACATTTCTAAAGACTCTCTTTTCTGACTGTTCACTTTTCACCACAGCAACCCATTCTAAACGAGACCTTCTGTTACATACATAAACTGCTACAACGCTGAAAAAACATCCAGTAAATACAGAAACATAGAGATTATCTAAAAATCTTAAAGATAAACAAACAACAAACCCCGTTGGAAAATCCATCATATCTTGGACCTCCGTATCTGCCCCCTCTGAAACATGTCAAACAAAGACACTGCATGAGTTGGCGTACATGCAGAACTGTGCACTCTCACACTACTCATTTCAGTATTTTGGTGATAATGTTCAGTATTTTCCACAGTTTCAGTATTTTCATACCTGGTATGTGACATGTGTATAAAATTCACAGCAAAAAATAAAGTTTTTCTCTTCTTTTCTTTTCTGATTCATTTTCCTCATTTGTTTTTAATTCTTTGAACTCATTAGTTCACAAGTTAAACCCTCACATTACACACAAGTTCAATAAGACTTTTGTTCTTTTCCACCATCTAGCAGATCTTAACAGGTCTGATGATCGGATCTTCCTCAGAACTAGTAAGCTTTCAGAAAGGAAGATATCAAAATAGGTGTGTGTGTGAGTGTGTGCGTGTGTGCGCCACCACAGAGAGAGAGAGAGATATAGAGAGAGGGAGAGGGAGGTGGGTAGAGGAAGATTAGTGAAGAGAGGAGTGGGGGAAGAGTTTGAGAGAGAGAGAGACACACACACATACACACACACACACAGTTATGCAGTGTATTTTTCTCGTTTGGGGGGAGAAGGTCTATTTTTGTTGTTGAGGTTTTTTTGTTTTTTGGTAGCATGTGAGTGTGTGTGTGTGTGTGTTTGTGTTGTCTTTCTTTTTTTCTCTGTTTCTATTTTTCTTTTGGAGTTAGTTTGATCATTATTGATTGTGGTAATAATGTAGTTAGATAATACTGATCAAGTTGTTTTTTGTTCCTAGATACATGGCTTGATGAAAAAAAGCAAATGCATTGCTTATTCAATGTACCATCTGGAAATAAAAATTTGACTTGACTTCATTCACACACACACACACACACGCATACACCATACAGAGAGATATATATTATATGTGTATATTCTTACCGAGGTGGACGATCCATCCGTCTGTAAACTGTAAGTAGAAAAGTAAAATATTACTGCACTGCATACTGGTCATGATTAGTCTATCACAGAAGTAAACTATAGTGCCTCCCTCTATCTTTCCTTTCTTTTTTCCACACAAAATGTAATGTGCAGTCTATACACAGCTTTGAGACCCAGTGGCACAGCGGTAAACCAAATTATATTTAACAAAATACGCAAAACTGTCCTTTGTCTCATAAAAGGTCCAGTCATAGGATTCAAGCAAAATTTGGAAGTAAAGGTTTCTCTCACTTTTTGCAAGCAGGTGCCCCTTTGTCAAAAAGGGCTTTGGCTGTAACTTTTTTCAACTTTTTTTTTTTTTTTAAAAGGGGGTGAGGCTATGGTCAGCATTGGTTAGAGTGAATCTAGGCCATGCACAGAGGATTGAGGCCACGGAGTGACCGGCTTGACTGATTGTCTGGAGTTCAGGTAGAACATCAAAAGATCCAAAATGCCCTGTGGGGATTGCCAGGGGCATGTCAGTACAAATAGCACCTCCACTTTCTGGATAATGTGCTAGGAATTCCCTCTTTTTTCTATTTTCTTGGTCCATTCTCCAGCCTTTTTTTGTTTCCAGAAAGACAATAACAAATCTCTCCCTTGCCAAAGTCCGATGCACTGGGCCTGACTTGTCAGGCACTTAATGGCAGCATAACACTAGTTGCTGTCTGAGCAGTCAACAGAAAGGATCCAAAAGATTACTGGGAGAAAATTCAGAGGAAGCTCTTTCATGGTAACATATGGTTTCTGAACTGGTGCTGAAAAACATTCTAAAATTCAATTTAGCTGGAGTATTAAAAATTCAATTAAGCTGGAGTATTAAGTAAGGCCACACATTTTGTGTTGTTTAAAATGCAAGTCCCAAGAAGAAAAAGAGCTTGACGCACATCTTTGTCGACCTGGAAAAAGCTTTTGATAGAGTACCCAGAAAGGCAATCCAATGGGCCTTGAGGAAACAAGGTGTACCGGAGCACACCATCTCAATGGTTATGACTTTGTACAAGAACTCCAGATCAAAAGTGAAAACTATAATTGGTACTCAGAAAGCTTTGAGATAAAAGTAGGAGTGCACCAAGGATCAATATTTAGCCCTCTGCTCTTTATCCTTGTGATGAATGAAATATCCAGGGAAGTGGAGAGGCCAGAAGAGATCTGGGAACTGCTGTATGCTGATGACTTAGTACTGGTAGCTGAGAACAGTGATGACGCTACTCAAAGATTTGGCAATTGGAAACAGATATTAGAACGCAGCAGAATGAAGGTAAATGTTGACAAGACCAAAGCAATGACAGTTGGAGAAGACCGCGGAACACATAGAGACCAAGGCAAATACCCATGTGGTGTCTGCCACAAAGGTGTAGGGAACAATTCAATCAAATGCTCCAAATGTCAATATTGGTGTCACAAAAGATGCTCAAAGCTAAAAAGTCTGAAGAGGAGGACGGAGTATTTGTCTGCCCCAGTTGTATGAATAAGAAGGGTGAAGACAATACCGATGCAGGAAAGGAGGAGCTAGAATTCGAACAAGGGAAGATAGAAGTGGTAGACAAATTCTGCTACCTGGGAGAGATGAGCTGCGAAGCAAAATCTGAGTTAGCTGTCAGAACCAGGATTGCGAGTGCTTGGAAGAAATGGAAAGAATTGGCAAGTCTGCTCAGAAAGGAGAAAATCCCACTGGAGAGACGCTGTCTGATATATAAGGCCTGCATTAGACCTGTTCTCCTGTATGGTTCGGAGACGTGGGTTTTCACAAAAACCGTTGAACGTTTGTTGAAGAGCTGTGAAAACCGAATGCTACACTACATGACAAAGATCAAATGGGAAGACAGGATCACGAATGAAGAACTATGGAGAATGTGCAAAGTTGATGATCTGAAGTCTGTAGCTAGTACCAATAAACTGCGCTGGTTTGGGCACGGTCAACGGAAAGCAGACCACCACATCATAAAAAGAGCAATGAACTTCGTAGTGGATGGAAAGAGACCAAAGGGAAGACCTAGCAAAACCTGGGCTGCCTGTATTGCAGATGATTTAGAGAAAGGGGCATAAATAAGGAGGAAGCTCAAAACAGAGAGAGATGGAGAAGGCTCATCAATGTCAAACCTCCCCTGGGAGAAACATGACGAAAAAGGAAGAAGAAAATGCAAGTCCCAACAATAGTGAAGCTGGCCAGACAAACTGCTACATCTCAATCAAAATCCTGATAAAATGTTAATTGGTCTATACATGCATATTAATTTCTCATCCAGAACTTATAAATTAGACTCTTCAAGCTCAGGCTACCATAGAAATCATTCATAGAAATCATTTGGCTACCATAGAAATCATTTGGCTACCACAGAAATCATTTGGCTACCATAGAAATCATTTGGCTACCATAGAAGTCATTAAAGATGGCTGGCAAACAGACAAAAACTGAAATCCGTGAAAGTTTCAAAAACTGTTCACATTTGGACAAGAAACTAATCTATCCTTGCCAGCATCTCTTTTTTAATCAGCACAACTATACTGTATTGAGGAAAAGGTCCAGCTGCCATGGCACAGTGGTTAGCATGTCAGGTTACTGGCTGGAGGGTCGGGGTTCAAATCCAATGAAGTGTAGGGGTCTTTCAGACACTGGCTGGCTCCTGCCCGGAGCGAGATTGTGATAGGCTCATCAGGGAGACTGGGTCCACACACCTGAGCTTCCTCCACTTAAGGGAGAATGTTGCTCAAATTGCTTGACCAACACTACAGGCATCTGTGTCTCTGGAGCCCAGCTCACGTTTGGATATAAATGATGACAGGAAATGTAAAGTACAACCCTGTCAAGTAGTCTCAAAGCAAATGTACTTCCATCGCGGCATCATTACGTCATCCTCATCAACACTGACCATCACACAATCAATCAAAACTGTCTATGACGTGGCGACAGCTTGGTTGCTCTAGTCTTATGGAGACCTCAGTTTCAGTTTCCCAGACACTTCAGTGCCTGTGTTGAGTTAGAGTCAAAGCTTGTGGTTGTAGGTTCAATGGAGGAGATCATTGGACAGATATTGTGGTGGTCACTACCCTTGGTAGGCGTCTCACTCTGGCTCCATGACTAAGCCATCGTTGCTGTCAGTAGGGGGCTTAGGAGGTGGTGTCCTGCATATAATAGCTCAGAAAGGGGCACTGCTGACCACCATCAAAGCGACTCTGCAGGGCCCCATTTGGCTTGTCACCCTACAGTGGTGGCCAGACATTGTTCAGTTAGTCCCTGTGACCCTGAGGGCGTGACATGACAAACCTCGGCATGGATGAGGCAG
Source organism: Rapana venosa (assembly GCA_028751875.1). NCBI lineage: Eukaryota > Metazoa > Mollusca > Gastropoda > Neogastropoda > Muricidae > Rapana > Rapana venosa. The sequence goes on from CM054140.1 coordinate 73,828,426, forward strand.
AGAGGTCAAGGTGAGTGGCATGGGGACAGTAGGATGGGAGCATCACAGAAAAAAAAAGGAAAAAAACCAAAAACATACCCCAAAAATAAAACACAAAACCCCTTTGTTGAAATACATCCATTCTGATTGTATGTCAAATGGGTTTCATTCTATTTTTTTTTCTATTACTAACATTCATTTTGGGGGGGTATTGTGTATTGAACAGGAGCCCAGGCAGCATTACACTTACCTCCACGGTCCATGTTGCCCCTCATCTGTTTGTGCCTGGGTGGTCCTCCATAAAATTCCTGTCGATCATCTGTCCTGCGCCTCCTTGGTGATGAAAAGTGGTGTGTAAAGTCAGTGAGCAGGTCACAGGTACAGTCATGTCAGCAGTCCAGTCAGTCACACACACAAAGTCAACCCACCGTAATCAATACCAACAAAAAATGTACACAGATCAAGCCATCACATATGAATAGAACAGCAAAGATCAGTTCAGAATATGCAGCATAAGTTCAGAAAACACTGGTGTCATAGATACATAAGACACTTCCTGAAAGCTTAATCTGAAACTAAGTTTACCAGTTTGGTAAACATGTAAAAATGATGTGATGACACACACATAATTATGATGATTCTATTACACAATCCCTTTTGTGCAAACATGATAGTCCTAAGATTTTGTTTGCTTGTCCCTAAACCTGCATGATGCTTCAGCTTCACAACGAAACAAAGCCTAACTCTGTATGGAACACCATCTATTTAGCAAAAGAACTGTTAGATGCTCCTAGGAAAAAGTTGTTCAACTGATGATACAACACTGAGCAGTGTGCCTTTAGGAACATTCATTTTCTAAAGCAACAGATGGAGATTTGTATAGATCTGATAACTGAATACAGCATGACAGCTAAATGGTGTGACAATCAAGGGTTCCTCTCTGTGTGGAGCTTGAATACAGCACGACAGCTAAATGGTGTGACAATCAAGGGTTCCTCTCTCTCTCTGTGGAGCCAGCCCATGGCTCCTACTTCAGCTGTACCTACAGGCTTACTATGAACAGTCCTACTGTATCACCCCACCCTCCTTTCCTTTCCTTTCCTTTCCCTGCCCTTCTCCTTCTTCTATTCACACATGTGGGTAGTACGGAAAATGACTGGACACTTATCACTAGAACACCTGTCAAGTTAGGCAAACACAATCATGTTTTCCCGTAAAGCATTGCTGCACAGTAATGGAATAAACCTGGTTTTACTTTGAAAATCAAAGGCACCAAAATGAACTTAAGTCAAACTACACCAGAAAAACAACGAAAAAGGTATATCTGAGGGGAAAAAAACAGTAATATTTATATAGTAGATAACAGTTACCAACTGACTACAATGTGAATCATAGAATTACTGGCAAGTAATGCAAGTTTATTTTGTTAGTGTTTTTTTTAATTCAGCAGTCTGTGGAAAGTTTTTGGATTTTTTTCAATTCAGCAGTCTGGTTATATCAAAACAAAATGATGATGCTCACTTTTCAATGCCATGTAGATCTACAAAATAAAACTATTACATTTTGTACCAATTAAATGGATGCTGATTTACAAACTATAAGTGATACAACATTTGTGTACGAAACTTTATGATACGAAATAATGAAAATATTATCCAGTTATTATGAATTCAACAGAGTGCTCAATATTCTAAATAGAGATCAAAATAAAATCACACATGAAGAGACTTCCTTCTCAAACAGTCCCTAGACTGTGTCCAGAGCTTTAGAAACAGGCAATGACTACCAAACTAGACTACTACAGGCAGCTAGCTAGAGAGAGGAGAGAGAGAGAGACACACACATACCCGTCCGTCCATGCCTGGCAACAGTCCACCACCACATTGCTTGTTTGCACAGGGAAAAGCTCCAGCATTTGGAGGAGCCCCCCTTTCGCTCGCTTTCTTTCTTTCTTTCTCTCTCTCTCTCTCTAAAATACATATGCAGTATCACCTCTAGGTCCATGATACCTGACCTTTTTTTCTTTTTTCTCCCCCAATTCCATAATTTTCTATCACAGATCGCACAACTGTCTCTTTTAGTCACAACCTACACAAATGTCTTTGGGGGGGAAGTTTCTTTCGCAAGCTGATTTTGGAAGAGAAAAAAATCACTGAGCAAAATAGCTCAATTGTCTTTTTTGAAGATTTTCATGCACACGTTTAATTACTGGAAATATTTACTCTTCTAGATTACTTTTTTAAAATGTTCAAAAGAAACCACTGTGAATAAAACTTTGAGTCCTTGGAAAGAGAAGATGAAGAAGAATGTAGATAAAGCTTATGTAGCCTCCTAAGGAAACTGAAGTAGGTCCATGTGCTTATTCCTTCGTGGTAGCATACACTGGAAGGACATGGGAACATACACCAAGCCCCACACACAGTCCTTGGCTAAGTGTATGTTTGTATGTATACACACTGACCACAATACCAAAATGACAGGCATGAGATTGTGATGTCCTCACATCATCCCAAAATTTTGATTGCCTTGGAGACAAAAAAAAAAAAACAAGAAAGAAAACCTTAAAATGAAAGTATACCACTGAACAGAACAAAACATTTTGTCTCTCGTTTATGTAATAATAGTAAATGGTCTTTCAGAATCTCATGCCTGCAAGAGAGAAAAAGAACAATACTCCCTGATGCTTGCTGGATGTTTTCTCGTCATTTTGTCTTCAAATGTCAAGTCGTCCTTCAAAACCCTTCACTAGACACACACAACTGTAGCAGGCCTTTGCAAGAAAAGGCACTTGGGAAAAAAATGTCTGCTGAGGCAATTTTAGAAAGAGTTCATAAAAGGAGAGACTATCTATGCAAGAGCATGGTGCTTTTTCATTTATTTTTTTTTATAATTGTTATAAATGTCCAGAGTAGTCAGATATAAAATAAGAATACAGTAATATGAAAACTTCAGATGTACTGGTGGGTTTGTTTTTATTAGGATTTTTTTTGGGGGGGTATCTTCATCAGTTCACTTTATTTTTGTTGATTTGCTTTATAACCTCATGTGATATGATTTCAAATAAAGAAATAATCTACTGTGATGAAAAAACATTAAAAATCTTATGTTTTTCAGAAGCTGATCCATTTTTATCGAAAAGTCCTTAGAAAAAGAAAAGTCCACTGAATGTTCATAAATTCTGAACATTCACTTTAGTTGTTAGATAATCTGTTCAAAGAGGGGCACACCGATCCCCATTTACCGGTTAGAAATTGTGAGAGTCGAGAAATATCTTACTTTCACTTTGTACGACCTATCTGAGGTCTTTACTTTTTGTCCCCTGCAGAAGAGGTTATTTCCTCACCTCAACTGCCCTCACCACTGTCTTTTTGCCTTCAACCGTGCGCCCAACAGGCAAATGTCTCTTTTTTTTATACTTTCCACTACGACAGATGGAGAACAGTCCCAAAGAACTAGCAGAGCCCTCAGACTCAAGACGACAAGAAGAAGAAGTAGGGGGGAATGGCACGACACATTTCTCACACAGCAGCACACATCACGTCACTCCACGGCCACGACGGCAGCAGACCGCGCAGATCGGTGATGCACAGGCTGTATGTCGCCAGCAGCGCTAACCTGGGGCCAAAATCAGGACGCCTCATGAAACGCCCGCGCTCCGCCGGTCCTGCTGCCGCTGCTGCTGTGGACAGCGGGGGGGGCTGCTGCTGCTGCTGTGGGGGGGGCAGCTGCGGGGGCCGGCGGGAGAGAGAGCGCTCCATGTTGTAGGCGTGGGCCTTGCGCGCCTTGCGCACCACCGTGCTGAGGTCCAGGTTCTCGTCCACAGGGAACAGCTTGCACAGCGCCTCTCCGCACCGAGGGTCGATCTCCTACATACAAGGGGAGAGAAACAGTGAGGAGCTAGGAGGCTGGGAGGAACCGTACAGCACAGGGAACTATCTACAGCACACACACCCACCCTTACTTTCTTGTGGATAGGGTGGGCTCCGCTGCAAGGTGTGAGATACTAACATCACTCATGACACTGTCGGTTTCCTTTAGGTAAAATAACAATGTAAATGTATGGCATTTCTAATTCCAGTCATGAATTCACAACTACAACACATCCGAGAAATTTGAATTAAAAAGAGGGCAGAAGGCAAAAAGTTCCTGGGAAAGGTAGTTGGCTAAAAATCCTGTCTGCTGGTCAGTGCTGAGTTCCTAGGAGAGAAAGGCATACTTGTGTGTGTCTGCATATATGTGTGTGTGTCGCTTGTATGCACATGTATGGCCCTGTTTGTGTGCAAATGCCGATACATAGAGAGAGAAAGAGAGAGAGAAGAGAGAAGAGAGAGAGAGAGAGAGAGAGAGAGAGAGAGATACAGAAAGACAGACAGACAGAGAGAGAGAGAGAGAGAGTGGAGTGTGTGTGTGGTGTGTGTGTGTGTGTGTGTGTGTGTGTGTGTGTGTGTGTGTGTGTGTGTGTGTGTGTGTGTGTGAAGGCTTTTTTTTAATTAAACAGTCAGAAACAAAAATCAGGTGAGTAAAACTTCATGAAGCTGACATCAAAACTTATTTTCACATTCTGTCTCACATCAATTTTTGAATAACTTTTTTGAGGAAACTTACAAGAAATATGAGGGTACAAAATATGCAATGAAATGTGCCTAAAGAATCCTGTAAAAAATAAGCTGGAAAAAATCTTGCCAATAACAAAATAAAGAGTGAGACAATGCACATAACAAAGAAATATAATCTACTCCGACTATCATCCGAAACAGAAAAAAGTAAAAAGGAGAAAACATAGTGACCACACACGCACGCACGCACGCACACACTCATGCAATGGGAATGGATGACAAAATTCACAAAACTGCATACACATAAGGAATGATTATTAATAAAGCACACAACTGCTCATTCCATTATCCTCAAAGTAAAAGATTTTTTTTTAAATAAATAAATCACATAAAATACACACACACACACACACACACACCTGTCCATCTCGACCAATTTTGACTGGCTTGTTGTCATTCCAGGGATTGTGCAGGTGGTTCGTTTTAGTGAAAGACAGCTCTCGCCTGGGATGAAGAAAAAAAATTCACCGCAATATGCAGTTCACTTCAGCCTCTCCCTTTCCAAAGTGAATTGTTGGTTCACTTCCACAGATCACACATTCAAAGGGAAAGGGGTATACAAAGCAAACTTTCACAACATTACTTTCAACAGTCTGAACATTCACATTCAATTACACTACAAAAATTGATGCTGAAACTCTTTTATAGTTACTAATTACAATATAACCCATCTATCCATTAAATTATTTAAATATATTTTTAAAAATTATGACATATTGTCTACAGTCTTTAGGTCCCTGATAACGGCACAACCTGTCAAACCACCATATCAATACATAACAAAATATAACAAAAAATCCACAGTTTCAGACGTTTTCAGGTTGCTGACATAACAATATTACCTATCAATCTACCACATCATTACATAACAAAAATCCAGTTTCAGATGTTTTCAGGTTGCTGACACGACAACAAGATTACCTATCAATGTACCACATCATTACATAACAAAAATCCACACTTTGATGTTTTCAGGTTTCTGACACGACAACAATATTACCTATCAATGTACCACATCATTACATAACAAAATCCATGACTTCAGACGTTTTCAGGTTGCTGACATGACAACAACATTACCTATCAATCTACCACATCATTACATAACAAAAATCTATGACTTCAGATGTTTTCAGGTTGCTGACACGACAATATTACCTATCAATCTACCACATCATTACATAACAAAACTCCACATTTTCAGAAGTTTTCAGGTTGCTGACAGGACAACAAGATTACCTATCAATCCAGTCCAGTTTGAAGACTCCACTGAGAGCACGTGCCGTCATGCCAGGGGGCAAAACCCAGCGTATGGGGGGATGATCTTTGGTGGACTCCGCGGCCAAACGGGCAAACCCTACAAGCAGACACACACACACAGCCACAAAAATCACAGTTTTTATGCACAACTGATACGCACATACACACCCCTCCCCCTCCAAATAGATAAATAAATGCATACATTATGCTTTCACTACACTATGTGTCCCTTCCTCTTAGGCCCTTCCTTTAATTCACATCACATGTTAACCTAGTACAGAAAGATTTCAGGCCATATCAAGCCACTCCTTCAGTGCTTTGAGCAAAAATTGTTGTATGTGCTGCTGATAGAGTAGTCACAACTCACATCAGTCCCTACATTACAGCTGTTGCCAACCTTTGACAATCCCTAAACGGAATTTGGTAGGGGGTGGATTTGGGAATGGGGGGGGGTGCTTGTCTCCCTAGTGAAAAAAGCAAGGCTCTGGGGGTGCAGCCCCCTGAAATGGGAGCATTTTTAATGGTCCAAGGAACAAACTTTTCATTCCCCAACAAGAGGATATAGTCAGAAAAGAAAAGTGCGCCATGCTTTTAACCAAAATTACCACAGGTGGAAACCAAAAAGTACAATGATCACTCATAACCTCTGCTTTCATGAAGTACAAAATCAGAAGATAAAATCCTTTACCAACAATATGCACTAGTTGCATTGATTTTTGCTGCTTTTTGTTTTGAAGCAAATGCAGTCCAGGCAAAAAGTCAAATCACTTTTTTTTTTCTTCGTATTAATCATAACCAATATAAACGAGAAACATTTTTTTTCTTTTCCTATAAACCATCACAAACCTGTCTGTTTTTTCCTCACCTTGGAATTTGCCACTCTCCTTCACAGAGAAGATCAAGATGACGTTGTCGCACTCCTGCAAATAAATCATAAACATCCATCATTGCTGTGCAGAGCAACATCCTTACATCAGCATCTGTCCAACACTTTTCTCCCAATCACTTTAATCTTCCACCTCCCAAAAAACGACAGAATAAAGAGAAGCCTTTACATAACCGCACATACACTTTACATTTCATGCTTGACTCAGTGGGGACTTTTCAACACAGTTAAAAAGTGAAATAAACAGGCAAGCGAACTTTATGAATACATATACAACATAGAAAAAAAATCTGACTGAAAATTACTCGGTGCTCCAAAAAACTATAAAGGTCTTCACATAACTGTAATACCACACCCACCCAGCCTTCCATCAGCAAGTCAAAAATGTTGTTACCCTATGATATATTATCCCTTTGATATATTAAAAGCATGCCTATCCCACAAAACACGGGTGTGTTCTGACGCCCTGTGGCATCACGAAGCTTACCCTTAATGCTGTTAAGCCTGGATTTCATCTGAAGGTGTGGAACCAACCCCTTAGGCTCTGGCTAGCGCCACATTCTCAACATTGTTGCCTTGATAGAAATAGCGAGCTTCGTAACAGGTACTTCAGCTTGGCCAGGTGGCTCTCTGACACTGAGGGACAGCCACACACTAGGTACCAGAGATCAGTTTTCCACAATTGTCAAGCCACTCAATCAAGCAATAATACAGTAAAAACACGCTTTTCTCGCTCACCCCCTGAATTTTACCAAGCTTCACAAACAATTAAGGGGTAATGGTTTTGCATTCAGTTTTATGCTAAAAATTTAAAAATCAGATACAGAAGTGTAGCACAAACAGTAACAATTAATGATTTAAAAATCTGCAAAGAAAGAAAGAAAACAAAATATGATTTCACAAAATGTTCTAGTGAATTGTTTGTTTATTTTCATAACTCTCTCCTCTTGTTGTTTGATTATTAAATTTTCTTTTCATTTTATATTAAAAAAATTCCTGTGAATTCTGATACTCGTTCTCACACCACTTCCCCCCCCCCCCCCCCCCCCTTTCATTTCTTTTAACATTGATACAAACATTTTCTAAAACATTTCATTTACAAGCTAAGAGCTCCTTTTCTAGGTCACTACATAATACACAGAAGCTTTGTTCACTTACGGGTAGTTTGTTCTTTCTCTTCTTCCCTGCTTTCCTCCACTCCTCCCCCCTCGCTCACTCTGTCCCATTCAATGGGGGAAATCTCGCGTCCATCAGCGTAAGACTTCTTCTTTTCCTCTTCTGGCTCTGACATCACTGCACACGGATGTACAAAGGACCCAGCATGAAGAAAAGACACAACAGGATTGCTGCACGACATTCCAGTCAGTGGTCTGTTCACCATTTACTTTTTACTGACAGTTTACCAGCACTGCAACGCTAAGCTTTGATTATCAACACCCCATTCCTAAATAAAAACATTTCATCTTTCAAACAAACCTATCATATTGATACTTTTTTCATGGACATAATTTGTTAAATCTGTAACTTTTGAAATTCATCTTATGTCTGATCTCATTAGGCAAATATTATTAACGTAATCTGCTTTCATAAGGCAAATATTATGAACATAATCTGATCTCATTAGATAAATACGAATATAATATGATCTCATTAGGCAAATATAAACATAATCTGAGCTCATTAGATAAATATGAACATAATCTGATCTCATTAGGCAAATATGAACATAATCAAGGCAAATATGATGAACATATTTTGACAATCAGCTGAACATCAACAGTCCACAAACTTCAGACGACTCACCTGCATTGGAATCTGTGAATTCAGAAACTGCGCTGCCCGCTTCGCTCTGTATGTCGTACGTGATGCCCTCTCTCTGAGTAGCGTCCTCTTTGGCAGCCTCCTCCTCCTCCTCTTCTTCGGCGCTCAGACTGAGGTGCACCTCCTCCTCCACATCCTCCTCCTCCTCATACAGCTCTTCCAGGATCTCCTCTTCCTCCTCTACTTCTGATAAAGGGCAATAGAGTTCTAAAAATAGATTTTAGATAAAAACAGGTATGTTTATTACACAGAAGAGCCACAGTCTCGTCAAATAAACATCAGATAAGAAGGAAGTACAAAACATCACATATATACCAGTTGGTTTCTAAAGTGGCTACATACCAACTTTCAAAGTAAGACAATTTGTACAACTTCTCTGTTAACAAACAAAGTCCTGTACGAAAAATAACAATAACATAAATAGAATTACATTATTCAATGATCTCCATCTTCTATCACTTAGTAATAGAAAAATTACGAATGACAGAAATACAGAATATATGCCTTTAAAATAGGAACAAAATACATTTAAACACTTGAACACACAAAAGAGATGAACACACGTATAGGTGCATTCCCCACAATACCATGAACGATGAAATCTGCAATGCAAAGTTATCAGAAATTGTAACATATTGGTCGTGATTAAATATCACCAACAAAATCCTGTCACAGCATTGAAGACAGTGTGATGAAGTGGTCTGATTGTGGTTACTGAAGCAAAAATATAAGAAAGAAAAAATCTACAAAAAAAAAAAGTAAATTACCCTCCACATCTTCTTCTTCCTCCTCCTCCCTCCTCCTCCTCTGGCTCTGGCTCTGGCTCTACCTGTGGAACTGGCTTTGCCCTGGTCTGAGGTCTAGCCCCATTTCCCACAGCTGCCCGCTTACCTGCACACCATCATTCCCAGCTGCCTCCTGACTTACATCACTGAACCTACTATCACTGGAACACCGACCATTACACAGAACACACAAAACAAATTTCCCTTCCAGTGTTACCAACTCTCAACCAGTTACACAAGAAATGGATACATATGAAACTCATGAACGACTGTTGTTCCATGCAGGAAAACACAAGGATCCAGCGGGTCTGAGATATAAAAAAATACAAAAAAACTGACATATAAATTTATACATGTACATGGTACATCTGACTACAACACAGAAAGGCAGAAATCTACGTTGTGTTATCTGGAGCTGCCTTTATTCAGCAGCGCATGTTAGTTAACACTGCTACACTCATTCACATCACCATGCATTTTACTGCATGTCCTACATGTATGCGCACATAACTGATTTGTGTTATTCGGAGGGGGGGGTTCTTCTACTAAATCACAAATTGAAACTATTTTTTCTGCCCCCCCCCCCCTCCCCCCTTGATTCTGTTATTGGCTTTATCTTTTTTTTCTCCTGATATTGGTGTTGTTCACCAACATGACCTTCCTCTGAGTCAGTGTGGACTCTCTGTCAGATGACTGTTGACCAAGACAAATGAAAAACTGACCTGTAGTAGCAGCAGCAGCAGCAGCTGGAGCTGGTTTGCCCTGAGCGCTTGGCTTTCTGGCTGGTGCTTTCTTCGGAGGCGTGGGGCCATCGTCGCTGGCAGCAACCGTCCCGACATCCTGAGCCTTGTCAGGGGCGGCACGCTTTCTGTTGCTGCGTGTCACAGGGGCAGCAACTGTTTTGGTTCTGGCTTTGCCGGTAACTGCCGGCTTGGTGGCAGCGACTGTTTTGCGTTTGGCACGACCTGTTTAATTAACAGTCAACAGCTATCATCAGCTCTAAGTCTTTAGAATCCTTTGTCGCTGCTAACGTTTTATGCATCCTGCTGTGGAAAACACATTTTCAACATTTAAGATTTCTGGGCATAGAGTGAGCATGGTGATGGGCCAACCTGATATTTTAACATTTTTATGTACTACTTTATCTTTTCATACAGCCGAGACCCCTTGTAGTTTGAGACAAGCAGTTCTGAACTCATACAGTTATCACACAGTTTTCAGTGAAAAAATAGGGTTTTTTAGCTGGGTGAATGGATTCTTTCGTTTTGGGTTTGGGGGGTTGTTTGTTTGTTTTCTTTTTTTTGATTTCTTCCTTTTGTGAGTGTGTGTGTGTGTGGGGGAGGGGGGAGGGGGGGGGGGGAGGCGCTGGTTTTTGTATAATTTGTTTGTTTGGGGGGTTTTGTTGGGAAGGGAGTGGTTTGCTTTTGTTATTTGGTTTTTTTGTTTGTTTTTCTTTGGGGTTTTTTGTTTGTTTCTTTGTTTGGGGGGGAAGGGGGGTTCCTGTTTTGTTTTGTTTTTTTCTTTTTGTTCTGTTTGATTTTGAGGAAGAGGGGGGCAAGTTGTTAGCAGCTGCTAATGTCTAATTCATACAAAATAACAAAGGGATTAACATAAACTAAGAGCCCACTCAATTTTTTTTAAATATATACTGCTTGCATGATCTGCTATTCTGTGTTCACTCCTAGTCCTATGGCTATAAATAATGAAATTATACTTAAACTGTAATCGTATAAAAACGTATACTCACCACTTTTTTCTGGCACCAAGTTCATTTCTTCTGCCAGTTCATCTTCACCAGCATTGCCATCAAGAATGTCGTCCAGCACATTCACCTCACTGTCACCTGTTCAAGGAGGAAAACAAAACTAGATCTAGCCATATTTGATACAGAACTTGGGACTTATTTGGTCATGCTGGAGAGTTAAATGAACTTAAACTAAAGCACACTTCACACACACACAAACACTGACACAGTCCCCCCCCCCCCCCCCCCCCCCTCCTCTCCCTCTTCCTCTCTCAATCTCTCCCCACCCTCTTTCTCTCTCTCTCTCTCTCTCTGAAGGATTTTTTCCTCACTGGTTTCTGTTTGTTTGTCTACAACATTAAAAAAGACATGTATACAAAGCCAATTGAAAAGTTTATTATGTCTACTTTTGAAATTGTTACACAGTTTTTCAACAGATGACTGTAATTTTTTTTAAACATATTTTCAAAATATATTGATCACTGAATCATGAATGCTGAAAACTAAAGTTTTGAAAATTAGGGCTGCTTATCTTACAAGTTACATGGCTTGAACTGTTCATCAACTAGTCCCCTTGAAACAATGTGATGATTTTTCACCAAAGTTAAGTTCCCTGAAGTTGGCTGAATCCATCTTATGTAATTTTTTGCATAGTACAATTTTTTTTTTTTTTATCCCCTTGAAACAATGTGATGATTTTTCACCAAAGTTCCCTGAAGTTGGCTGAATCCATCTGATGTCATTTTTTGCACAGTACAATTTTTTTTTATAATCATAACAGTATTAACACTGGAGAGCCCGAAATCCCAAAGAATATGCTTGTCCATGTGTCAAAGAAAAATAGCCAACACACTCAAACTAGGCAAAATTATGATCAAGGTAAGCAACTGTCTTTACAAAAATGATTGCCCTACAGGCCAGAGTACTTTCCCTTCAGTTCAACATCCTAATTAGGCGGAATCTTAACCTCTTAACTGCCCAGTGCAAGTGCACCCTATATGCCGGGGAATAAAATTCTTATGTACCACTGCTATGTTCATATCCCTCTTACTCAGAAACTACTACATGAATATTCCTGATAGTCTACCAAATGACAGTATATATATCGTAGATTACTTTGAGGCAAGCTCAAATTAGTTAGCATATTTCACTGCGAAAATATATTTAAAATGTAAAAAAATCGACCAAAAATTTGATTTCTTCATCACCACTGTCATTCTGAGTACCCCCCATCTCAATAATGTCAAACATAAGTCTAGGCCAAATCTCATTCATTGTTTTTTAAATACACGATCTCCTGAATCATAGGCGATCGTTTTCATCACTGTTAGGTAAATCTACAGTTTTGTGTCAGCCATTTTGAACAAGAACTTCCCAAGCAGTCATGCATAAAATTACACAATAGGTAAAAACGATGTTGTCAGCCATTTTTGCAGAATGTTGCCAAGCAGTCATGATAACCACATAATTGAGCTTCTTAACGTATAAGGAAGCGGTCGTTTCTCACGGTCCTCTGCAATTTCTGGATGTTGCGAACAGGAAGTGACTCCACTAAATTTTCGTTCTTTGCCCTTGAAATTATCAAGGAAGGCAGTCTAGTTTAACTTCAGGTCAGAGAAAGCCTGACTAACCTTTCTTGGTTGTATGGCGTACAGGATTTCACTTAACCTGAAAATTTTTAGCCGTGGTAACCTGTTTGTTGGGTTTAAGCTTCAGATGTCACAGTAGGAGAACCTATCAACCCTTCATTGGAAAGTAGGGACCAAGTAGAATTGCACTTAAAAACAAAATTAGCTGCTACCTGTGTATTTAGGGATTTTACACACTTATGATTGAAAAACTAAGGTAACACCTTACTTATTTGAAATAGAGCCAATTCATGGCACAGAAAAACAAAAAAAGGACAACATATGTGTTAAAGAGAATTCAAATTGAGAATAAACTCCACTTTACAGTATGGCACACCTCACCCACTACTTTTATCAACAACATCCCTTTCATCACAGACACAGAACAATCACTCAAAAGGAGAAAGTTAGACATTGAGGACTACAGTGAAAAGATCCACTTTTAAAGTTACAATATATGTCACTAGCCTATACTTCACAACTGACTCCTTTAGGGTGGTGTCAACAACATTCCTTTCCAGATCATCATCACTCCTAGTAACCCTAATCACTCAAAGGACTGGAAGTTAGACACTTGAGGGACCCTACCAAGTGAAAAGGAGGCACTTTTCCCTAAAGTTACAATAATATGAACCTGATGTTGAACCTGACTTATGCAAGGCCATGATGGTGGCTTCCTGGTAAACTGTGATGGCCCATTGGTAAGGGTTAAGATTTGGCACAACCTCAATGAGCTAAAGGAAATGGAATCTTACAGAATTATACTTATCTAGGAAACATGCTACAGTGGATAAGGAACTACCTGACAAAAAGAACTCAAAGGGTAAGGATTGGAAATACCTTCTCAAGGGAAACTGATGTGAGTGGTATAAATTTCAACAAGACAAGTTTACAAGTTAAATCGTGACATTGACAAAAAGACTTGAAAACATTCACGGAATGGTCGGACAAGTGGAATACCTTAATAGCTTGAATGTTTAATGCCCCAAAATGCAAGGGACTACATAATTGGAAAAGCAAATCCACATAAACTGATAAAGAATACATAATGAACATCAAAGAAGAAATTACAAAGATACGGATATATCAAAATGTGAGGAGGAAAGGTATATTATAGATGTGGCATTTGACAAAAGGGTGTTATTTGACAAGCATGTAAGAGTGTAAACAAAGCCAAATGAATGACTGGAATCATAAAGAGAGCATAAATTTACCGTCCTAGACAAGGGTACCTTTTTGCAACTATACGTAGGTGAGACCTATTCTGGAACATGGGAACACGGTATGGTACCCAACACTAATTAAACAGTCACAGGCCCTAGAAACTAAGAAAAAGGTCAGAGAAAAACAACAAAAATTATTCTTGAAATAAAAGACCATTCATATTGAGAGAGTGAAATACCTACAAGTTGTGCAACCATTGAAATACCTACAAGTTGTACAACTACCATGGCATCATTGAAGGCAAAATGAGTGACTGAGAGGGGATCTGATATTGATAAAGTTACTTTACTAGTGAGTGATACAGACATACAAGATATTTAATGAGTTTGATTACCTGAATAGAAAACACTTTTTTCTAGACTCCAAGAAAGACACAACTAGAAACAGCACCAACAAGACATTTATTAGATTTAAACAACACTTTAGAACAAGGACAAGGAAGTGTATAAATTACTGATTTTAAGTGATTTAGCAATAGAGTAACCAATCATTGGAACAGACAAACAAATTATCTCAAACGAGCACCTAGTACAAATACCTCCAAGAACCTCATGAATACTCGTAGACAAAAATGAAATACTGAAACTAGTGAAAGTGAAATGAAAAAAGTTTATTACTTTGATTAAAAACAAATTTTAAAAAAAGAGACTGGATTTAGTAGGTAGCGGCAGCCCCCGGCGAATACTGTCATCACTGCTGAAAAGTGGCAAATTTTCGGTCTTTTCACTTCCTTATTACTCCGCTTCTGTTTTACTGATTAAAATACACTGTATAGTGTATATCCGAAAAAAGTTCAATCTTTCTTCTTTTCATTGAGTGCATTTTTATTTCTGTGGCTTGTGTATCGTCAATACGCAAAGCGTGTGAATGAGGTGTGCGTTCCGCTAAAAAACGTTGCGCGGCCGCCATTTTCGCGCACATGGACAAATCTTCGAAGAGACATGACCACTTTGAATCCGATGCGTATTCGCGACAGACAACTATTGTCACTATATTTTGTATCATTGTGTTCAGATTTTATTGTAGAATACTAAGATGGGTGAAAGTTTTTTCATATCTGGCCAATTTTCGCGAAAAACGAGATTTTTGGCGGTACACGATCTCCGACTGCAAACTCCGAAGAACCTGTAGCTTAAAATAGCCAATACTCAAGATGAAAATCAAACTAGACGACCTATTTGTACTAATTTGGGAATGGGTTAATGTATTCATGGACTGTCGTTCACCCGCAAACCAATAAAAGCGAAGTGTTAAAACTGCGGAAAGTTCGTTAACGCAAGGGCAAGGACGAACGGACATCGCGAACCGATCTTTAACCGATCTTGTCAAGGATCGACGAATTTTTTTGATTTACAGGGTAAATTTCATAAATGTTTCAATCTAGATCATCGATATAACAGTTTATTTATACAAAGATAGCGTGGTTTGCATAATAATTCATGCGATCGTTGAAAACGAAGACTTAGAAAAGGACTATTACGATTGTTGTCGATCTTCCGACATGTGCGAACCGGAAAGAAGAAATCATGCCTGATTTCATCAGATATTTCCACAAAATCACTTCACAAATTTACAATGATTGTAAAATAAGATAGTTTGAACGTATCTCTATACAATGTATTTTTTTTGGTAAGGTTACATGGTGAAATAGCGATCGTATTTAACGATTTGCTGAATGACCAGTCTAACCAAGAGAAGATAATCCGAGATTGTCGTGACTCCGTGATTTCGTGAAGCAAACATCACATCGTCCCGTTTTTTGTTTTTGTTTTGACCAATTCACACTTAAGTATCAGTTTTGGTGAAATGAAAGTGGAGTTTAGTTTATTTTCTTTGTTTAGTTGTGCTGTGGGATTTTTGAGTTACTCAATCTTTCCATAAATTAATAATAACAATAATACATGGAACTTATATAGCGCTATATCTTGAAAAGACAAATCAAAGCGCATGCATTCAACCTAATCTTACACAGTCATGCAATCAATGATAAATGATCAATAGTTTAAACAAACAGATATTTACAAACATAGTGCGCTGCAGACAAAATCTATGAAATAAAATTTCAACAGTCAAATGTTTTACAAAAGCACACACATACACTTACTTAGGTCCCATACTTTAGCAGAGTGATAAAACATGGGTTAGTGAGGGTGGGATGGCTCTGATATGAAACAGGAGGGGGGAAATAAATATGTCTTGAGGCTGGATTTTAAAGTGTCATAACTAGGTTTCTGGCGAAGAGAGAGAGGGAGCTCATTCCAGGTGGCTTAGGAGTTCGGTGGGCTTTAAAAAAAAGTTAGGGCATTTTAGGGTTTTCGTCAAAATTAGACCCCAATATTTGAAACATTTGGTCTAGTATAGCCCTAGAAAAAATTGGGCATAACCTATGTATGCATATCTTTTAAGCAATGTAAAAATGTAGCCATAAGATGCTATCTTATCCAACCTGTTGGACCTCAAACATGGCTTATCGTGCAATTTGAGTGAACCGCCAATCACATAATGAGGCAATTTTAACAAAGTATATCATTTTTCCCCTTCAGGATAGAGAGCTGATTCTTTTTGTAGGTATTATTAGTATTATAGACATTGTATTGTGTGTGATTGTAGTGCTTTCCACAACAGGTCCTTTCCAAATAAGGCTTCCATACAGTTAAAATGGCCAAAAAATGTACCACCATCTTTAGAACCCATAACTTTTGAAAAAATAGAGATAGAGACATAATTCTTTTTTTGTTGTGTTTGTTTTTAAAAGTTCTTTTCAAAAATACCATTTTTATGTACACAAATGCTATATAAAATTTTGGCTGCCGCTACCTAGATTTAGTCAACGACCAGACCAACACAGGAATAAGAAAATCTCAACGAAGACAGAAACAGATTAAAAACTGAGGGGGCATAAAAAGCCAAATCTGCTAAGATGTGTTTGAACAACACCCCAAATACTGATCATAATTCTAAAGGCTAAGGAAAGCAGTGATGTGCTTCCCCCATCTTATTGACCGTCTGGAACTGGAAATGGAACAGAATATGTCTACCAATATAACTTGGAAACTAAATGTTAGCATCGTTGGATGCATCAAAAGTTCGTACTATATTCCCTAAATCGGAAATCACTGCAAGGACGTTAATATAAATTATGATCACAACACAATGCGTTTGATTTTGTGTCCTTTGTCACTCGTGTATGCATCGCGTCGTGTGTCACTGCATAGGCCTGAATAATCAAATGTAATTTTCTGTTGATTTCTTACCTTGCCAGTGTTCAGCACTCATTTCGAAATAGATATTGGTAGATTTACACTTCACTTCAAATTAAATCAGATTTGATCGCGTCAAGGAACAAATCATAGGCCTAACACAACAGTATTTCATGCAAACGTATTCTCATCCCGACACAGCGGCCATCTTGGGGAAACCTTAAGGCGGCTGGGAATCTCGTTCGCAATCTCGCTTGCATCAACGAGATTTTTTATAGAAAGTAACGCCTCACGTCTCACGCGTTAGGCTAGGCCTAGGCCTAAGCTTCACGTCCCGCACTTCCTGGGCCACAGGAACTCACGCTTCACGCGTCAGTTCTCTACACGTTGACTGTGCCAGAATTTAGCCTGTTTGCTCAATTGATCAGAATCAATATTTGTTGTCTGTTTCCTTTTTCGAAAATGGAATGTTCTGAGGAAGAAGGCTTCCTGAATTTGCTCATGCTCAGCAGGAGTAGGAAGAGGAGACATTAGCATGATTATGGTGCCAGGGCATTTCTCCCTTTGAGAATTCCACAGTATCATTATTCCATCATCTCCTGACAAAGAACTTTTTCCAATTATGCATGTCATACAATACATACAATATCCTAACAGATTGTGTGTGTGTTGTTCATTTTTTTTTCATTTATCCTTTTATTTCAAGGATAATGGAATAAGCACTCATGAGGTTTTTTACATCCAGCCCCCATGTGTATGTGGATCAGCAAATTTTGTCAATCCACCAGCATGCAATAGACTACTCTTCGGAATGGTGGATATGATTTTAAAATGTGTGCAAGATGTTCTGCATATATTCAAACACAGGTCCTCGGTTTATAGTATCGTCTGAAGGGCTCTCAGGAGAGTGGAGTCGGCACTGATGTTAACTCCAGGGGAGAAAAATCCCCTTAAATGGGTGTCTTCATGGTGGCCCAAACCTGGGTTCTGTGTGCGTATGCGCATGAGTGTGTGCATGCATGTCGCTGTGCGAGTCTGTGTGAAAAACCCAAGCCGAGTTTTTCTTTTCCTAACAAGGTCATTTTATTTACTAACATCAACTGCAAAGGTCAGACACAAAATATCAATCATTGGTCATTGGCCAGCCACTCCAGACACATCAGTCCTGATAGTGTTTAACCATACCCAATTCATTATCATCATCTCTGACCTTTGTGTACTTTGATTTCTTACTCTTTTTTAAAATCATACCCATCGTTTGCTTATTGATATGAGTTTTTTCTTTTTTTTTTTTTGTTGTTGTTTATTAACTCAAAAAGGGTTAATGACAATAAATGACAGAGCAGTGTGACACATTACATATGGCCTTAAATCAGATCAACCTCAGGATCAAATGCATTTACCATGTAAGCTTAACACCCCCCACACCCCTTTCCACCCATCCTCCATTTCCCTCTCATAGCCTCTGCTCCTCTTTCCCATTCCCACCCTCACAATTCACTACCAGTGTCTGCCATTGCCTTCATTCCAATATGTATATATAGTGTCATTTTATCTTCGATTCTTTGAGATTTGTTCATGTTGTTGCTGATGTTCCACTTCAAGTCTGTTGTGCCAACAGCTATCAATTTCCTAAAAAAGAGCTTATTTTGTTATGATTTTTACACACGCGTGCACACACATGACATAAATCTCTTTCAAAGTCTGTTGTGCCAAGAGCTAGCTATCAATTTTCTCAGCCAGCTGAATTAAGTACAGTCTAAATTATTTCAATACTAAAACTTGACTTTCATATTATCTAAACATCATTAGCAAGTGCAAAGGACAAACATGACGATGCAGATTTATGCAGTTGATCTTCAGTTTTAAGAAATACTGCTTTGAACAACATACTGCCAGTTAGGGTGTGGAGACCCACTAAACATGTATTAATGAACACTGACCGAAGCACAGAGAAATACAGATCACAGCATGCAGAGGGGAGGGGCGTTTCCTCTTTACACTTGTCTTTGTGCAGTCTAGCGCTTGCATTCAAATCATTCCCACACATGCCACCATCCACAAATAGGATTAACTAACAGATATCCCAATTTACACACACACACACATATACACACCAGAATCACAGCAGGGTGATGGAGATGGAGGTGGCTGTTGAGAATTAGGGGCAGATATGAGGGGGAAGATTTTAGGAAGGGAAAAAAGGCTGGATAAAAAAGATTAAATTTACATTTTGGCAACAGGAAAGAGGAGAATATTGCAGGTGATTGGACCAGAAACAGAGAAAGAGCAACAGCCAACAGTGGTTTTTCCTCAATTTAATGTCGCTTCACTCAAAAGTGATATTTAGAAGAGAGAAAAAAACGCTGAAGAGTTATAGAATTGTGTCACATTTAGAGGATGTGTGCGAGTATGTATGTGGGAACACATGTGCATGAGTATGTTCTCTCTGTGTGTATATGGGCATGCTTTCATGCATGTTTGCGTGCATATGTACATACATACACATTCACGTTACAATGCTTGTGTGTGTACACTTGTGCTTATGCACGTGTATGAATAATGGTGGTTGGTTTGAATTTGGGTGTTTAAAAGCACAAAGTATCTGCAGCTGAACGAAGGGGGCAGGAAGGGATGTATCAGTTAACACTAACACTCTTCAACACAATATCATAATAAAAAGTTAAACATATTTCATATTCTTTGAACATGTTATTTCCAATAGTAACAATCAATTACATCACTAAGCTGCATCTTTAATAGAACAAGAGATTTTGTTTTCCTTTTCACATATGTATCTGCACCAGTGAGTGAAAAGGAGGCTAGATTTCTGGACTGATGGTAGCAACAAATAAAGTTACAAAGAAAGTGTTGATCTCTCAAAAATGGTCCTGAAGATAGGTCAAAAAGGTGGAATTCTGCCAAACAGAAGATTCTCACGTCCGACTTACATTGTGTAAGGAGTGCTTGAATGTACTTTTGAGTATTTATCTTTTGCATGCTTGTTAAATTATGACAGGCATTTGAATATATCTGAATGCATCAGAGTTGTTCACATAATATTTGATGGACTGAGTACATCTGAATGTAAAGATGGGGAGAGAGTAAGTCAAAAAGAGGGGGGAGGGGGGAGAGATTATATCATATATAGATAAAAGATATATATGCATCTGACATCTTGTGCATGTACTCTACTTGTAAACAGTCATTCATGAATGGAACTCTCAACACAAGCTTTGGTCAAGTTTTATTTATGGTCTTGATTTTTGCACTTATTTGTATTACTTTTCATTAAGTCTTGACAATTTTTTTACAACAATAATAATAATGTACGGTATTGATATAGCATTGAATCTTGTAAAGCAAACAAACTGAAGATTTTAAAAGTAATTCTGAAATTTTAAATTTTTCGCTGCGAGCCGGCTACCCAACCCTAACTCCAGCTTCTTTTTTATTGGCTGAAGGGGGAGGTAGGCTTTTCCCAATGCTCTGACCAGCAGTGACACAGTGACTGACCCACTGACTTCCTTTTGCTTTTGAATTTTTACATCACTTGAAATATCTTGGATCACAATGACGTTCATTCCAACATGCTTTTAAAACACAGATGTAGCAAAAAAAGCACAGATGCCCTGAATATAAATGTGTACAAAACATCAGCTTCCAAGTTTTAAGGAAGAGGGAATTGTACAACGCTAGCATTTCTCTCACTATAAGTCAGTTGGGTAGTCAAGTGCCAGTGGTGTGTGCTCACCACCTAATTTTGTCCTACTAAAGTATAAATTCATCAATGTTGCTCAAGACCATCATAAAATACATGAAAAAAATTAAAGCAATACTGGTTACAGAAAACTTGTGCCACAATTAATTAATCCACTCATTCAGATGGGCATCACAAAAAGATGTAGGTAATTAAACTGGGTTGTAAAAGTTACCACACCATGCATTTCCAGTTGGGATTCTTGAACAAGCTTCACTGGGTTTGGGGCAAAAAAGGTCTTTTTAAAAATAAAAAAAAATAAAGTGCACTGACAGAGCAAGGAAGTCATTAATAACACTTGCAACACAAAAAGCAAAAAAAAATAGCATGCCACTGGCAAATGGGGTTTCCAATTCACCCTTTCAATAGAGTGAAGCCAATGGGAAAGCAGCTTCAAATGCAATGTATTTTAAAATATACAAAGTAATTTTGACCCTGGAATAGTGGAAAATAGGGGGGGGGGGGGGGCAAACAAGGTGGAGGGCATTATCTGTACAAGTCTACCAGATACCATGCAAAACAATTTTTTCAATTTCAAATTAAGAGGTAAACAGTTATTTAAGCTTTGTCCTTCAGGTTGCTATGATGAAAAAAAAAAATACAGACAATAAGCTACACACATACACTATCCTTCATTTGAAGGTTTAACATGTGGGTATGGCTTGGAATGGTTACATTCAACTAAGCTAATTACACAACTGCTCAGATTAAAGCTGAGAATTTTCAAACCTCCAAAATAGATTCTTTAACATTAAAAAAACCAACAAAAAACACAAATCCACGTTGCTGAACATGTAAATCTAAAAGCATGCAATATGTCTGGAAGAAAATTACGAGAAAGTTTACTGGGTCACACAAAACAAAATGTTTGCTGTTTGAGCCAAACAAAATGGGAAGTCAAGCAACCCAGTGGTGGAGGATAACCACACCACAAGCACACATGTCCCTCTACAGCTGGGAAAAAGATGAGCAAATACGTCTTGAGCAAAACCATAAAAAATATAACAGTCACCACAACCTTTATCAACAATAATGTCAGGCTATGCTGGAACGATGATCTGCAGGTACAGTGGGTAATGCAGCAGTCAACTCTACATCTACAATGAAAAGAAAAAAGGCATCAGCACTAAACTCCACTTTCCACTCAGTATTCAAATTGAGTACATAAAAAAAGAATAAAAGGAGTATCAACTTTTGGTAATTTTTTTTGGGGGGGAAAACTAGACTGTTTCAATACAAAATGTGATCGACAATCTAACTAGACTGTTTCAATACAAAATGTGATCGACAATCAAAAAAAGTAAAGGCAAGCACTTTAAATACGAGACAACTGTCCACCAGCATTCCTTGCTTAGATGCACGATTTTTCTTCTTGCAAAAAGGGATTTAAAAGAACATTTATAAAGCCAAGAATTTACAACCACCTTCTTAAAAAAAAATACCCACACACATACATGCTAAACCATTTTTCAAGTTTTACACAACCCAGGTTTCCTTAGAGCACACAAATAAAAGCAAGAAAAAAGGCTGAAAAAAAAACAACCACATGTACCACACTGTATTATCACAGTGATCTGCGAGAATTGAAGTCACAACATTTGCTACACTGGAATTTATAAGATACACAAATTTGAAATAAAGTTCCATACATGCAGAAAAGCAGCACAACTGGACATAAATGATGCAATACAAAGGTTGGACAAATGCAAGAAAGCAGACAAGAAATGCAGCAATGATTACTGATTGATGTAAAATCTTTCATTTTAGTCTTGACAATGCAACCAGTTTTTTTTTGTTTTGTTTTTTTGCGGGGCCTCCGTTTTTTCTTCTTCTTTATTTCTTCTTTCATTCTTTTCTCTCTTTTTGACAATTTTTTCTTTTTTTGCATCCAATCTCTTTTCCTTTCAGATTTAACACCAAAACAAAAACATTTTAAAAAAATTTTTAAAGGCTGTGGTAGAGTACATTTTGTGCTAACAATGGACCCACTAAGAAAAGATGCCTGCAGTCTTGTACACATAAAATGAAAGGCAAAAACACTTTTCTTATACTAGATTTTGTCCATAAATAATAGAAAGAAGCCTTTGTAATGCTAGGTTGTTTAAAAAAATGAAATAAAAAAGATGTACACCGATTTCTGTTTTAAAGTAGAATACTTCCATTTCTTTTTTAATGTGATATTCCACTTTTTCCTCTATGTCCATCCTTTTCCAAACTTATAGCAATTTTTTTCAAAGTTAATGTAGGTTACAACAGCAAACCCAGCAATTTAAACAGGTTTCTTTAAACCATACACACATACATAATTTAATTCCTGTTATTTCAGCAACTGCTATTTTGCACTACACCCTACCCCCCCCCCCCAAAAAAAAAAAAAACCAACACCCCCACACACAGAGGCTGCACCGATGTCCAATATCCTTCGGATAAGACTTTAAACTGAGGTCCTGTGTGCAAACGAACACAGACCATCTTGCTATGCACATGTTAAAACCTGTTCTGCCTTTTTGGAAGTGTAGCTCATTTGTGCCAGTAGGAATGAATGACAAAATTAACAAAACTGCACACTAAGGACTGGATGTTAAGATCTTGAGCATTTATTCCATTATGGTCAATGTACAATGAATGTATAAATAAAAAATGTCTGAATAAAAAATGATTTAACTGGTGGTAATAAAATACACCCGTTCTGCATTTTTTTTAGTCTAGCTCCTTTGTGCCGATAGGAACCGATGACATAATTTTCAAAACTGCATGCACGCATGGACTGGATGTAAATAAAAGCACTCGAGTGCTTATCCTATTATTGTCGATATAGAATAAATGTGTTCATGAATTTTTTTTTAATTTAAAAATAAACTGGCGATGACAAATACCTGTGGTATACCATTCCATAGATTTGCTTGCTCAAATCCTTCACACACACATGCACACACACATTCCCACTGACCAGGTCATACTTTCTATCCCTTTATAATAATGCCCCCTTTCTGTATTGCATCCTAACCACCTGCTAGTACCTTCCCCTAATTATCATCAACGATGCATCCTAGCACCCCCTACTGTTTTAAATTAACTAAACTTTTTTTTCTAAAATTCACCAAGTGATTGTTCAAGTACACATTCCAAAACTTGCACACTACTTTTTAAATAAACTTTTTCTAAAACAGGTCCCATCCCCTCTCTCCCCAGAACATTGATTAGTTCGACTACCTATCCCCTTTCCCAACCCCTATATACCAGAAAATTCTAACCCAAATCCCCACCCCATCCCCCCACCACTATCCTTTCCCCTAAAATTCTAGCAACCCTATTCCTGCCAACCTGTTGCGCACTGCGCTCGTGATCTGATGGCCTGGGCTTGAGCCCACCTAGGTGCTTGTTCATAGGGATTTTTCCTTTAGACATGCTTGTACGAGACGATTTTTCTCATTCATATCAACTCCACTCCCCCTAAAAGGCCTTTAGACAGGACTATAAACTGAGGTCCTGTGTGTAAACTAATGCAGAACATCTTGCTCACTCATTAAAACCTGTTCCGCCTTTTAGATAGAGTAGGCCTGTGTACGCCGGTGCTAACGGGTAACAAATTTTTACAAATCCGCATCCACAAAGGGACTAGATGTGAAGTAGCACACAAGTGCTTATTCTATTATTCTCGAAACAAAAGAGAATATACCATGTTATCCACCTACCTATTGTGTCCACATGTGGGGCCAGGGTTAGGGTTAAGTGTTAGGGTTAGTATTAACAGTTAATAACAGGTTAAGGGTTGTCCGTCAGCTGGTTGGTCTGAAGGCATGTGGACACAACAGATCATAGACAAAATGGTATGCAGCTATAGACAATGCTGTGTACCTCAAAATGGTATGGACTTTAAATGAGAATGGATTAAATGAGCTTCTCTGAAGTCTGAATTTGTCATCGGAGGCCAGCAGGCAGACCTCCTGCAAATTTACAAGCATAGAAGACAATGGCACTACGCATTCCACCTGGTGAAGGAACACAGAGAAATCGATCACCGGTCCTATCAAAAGCTCTGGCAACATATTGGACTTCAGTTTCCACAATTTTCCAGTTTTGTGATCATGATTCCGGCCCAAGACGTTTTAGAACAAGCTGCCTCCATTTTATAAAAAATTTAAGTCCGAAATAAGCCATGTAAGGAAAAAAATCACCAGCCTATTTTCTATTTGTACTGTATAAATGTGCATCCATATCCCTCCTATAAACACTCCTTTCCCTTCCTTGCCTCTCCTTCCAACCTGGTGTCTCCTCCCATTAACCCCTTTATAACACACACACATTAACTACCCCCTTTAAAACACACACACACACACACACACAATCTAAGAATTACCCAACACTAACATTTTGTGCAATATGAAAATGTCGACTTTTTTAAAGCATATACTTCCAAGACATCTAACTGTTGTACCCTATATTACAGAATGGTATACCAGTGGCAGATCACAGATTTTTTCACTTATCTGAGACTTAATTGCTGTTCCAAATCTTGCAATACTTATTGTCAGTAGTGGCCAAAATAACAGCAATGAACAGTCAGATGCCTAAGTCTTCCCACAATGTGACGGGGAATTGAACCAACCAATTTTGCCAAGACAGTCGGGAGATTCCTCCTTGCTCTTTCCAACTAGATGTAAAAATGCACACAAGTGCTTATTCATTATCCTCTAAATAAAAGAATTTGATTTGATTTTACCTGATTTCTGATTTTCAACTTTCATGTTTTTGTTTTGTTTTTGTTTTTTGACATAGACAAGTCCATAAGCACACAGGTCTGACAGGGTTAAAGTCTCTTCCAAAAGACTCGACATCCAGTTTAATTTTCCCCATCAAACCCAGAACCTCATGATTTCCTTGTTAGGCAGGTGAACATCTAAAACATCCTGCCACCTTTTTTTTGTTTCAATATATACTTTTTCTCATTTTTTTCCTACCACATTTCTACTCACTTTCACTGCCCAACAACCGCTCATATACCCATTTATCAATAACTGAAAGGTTTTTTTTACAATATACATTTTTAAAAAATTAACCACAAAGCAGTGCCAGCAATAACAGTATCAAAAGATATATTATTTAAAAACTTTTTTTTTTCTTAATCACTGAAAAAAAATATTGCCAGTCCCACAATGCTCATTAGGATGAGAACACTTTCACTATGAATGATTTAAAACATTCGTTCAAATAAAATACATCAATTTCATTTCATACCCCCCCAAAAAAAAAATCGTTTAATACTTATGGAAACTTTTTTTCAATCTGCCAGATTTTCTCATTTTCTATCCTTTGGAAAGGTAATTCTACTCTTTCATTTCTTACGATTTACTACTTTGCATTAGTTACATGCAGATTGTAAAGAATTTTTTTCTGTTTATAATATTGATTTTTTTTCCCAGACTTCTTGTAACTTTTTCTCACTTTTGGATTTTCCTCTTTCTTTTTAGATTGTTGTAATACTATTTCTTCCTCAATCATTTTTTTCTTCATCTTTGTTTTTGTCTTTTCCAGGTAATTAGAGCTTTTACACATCTCTTCATAGGCAACAACAAAAGCTTAAAAAAATATATTAAAAAACTACTAAGCCCAACCTCCAGAGCAATAACTGCTCCCGTGTGAGATAATGCATGTATTCTAAGAATGGTTACCAACTGACTGCATTTGTCTGGGTTTGCAGATGCTCTAGTGAGCTGATGCATGCAGTCACAGTGTGTAGTTAGTGACTACACCATAACTTCACTATATTCTATGTAGTTCAGTGCTTCATGAAAGTCAGATCATGCTTGCAATGCATCATCACCTAATCTGCTGGTGATATACATTACTGTCCTGGTCTTCCTTGAGGTGATAACTGTTCTCCATATGGCAATGATGTCCAGTATGTAGTGATGAATTCTTAAGAGTTCTATGTAATGGTGACTTTCTGATCCTTGCAGTGATTTTGTTCTCCATACGGTGATGATGCAGTGTTGACTTCTAGTCAATGTAGTGGTGAATTTTCAGTCCTTGCAGCAATGTCTTTGTCCTTCATACAGTGATGATGTCGAGATAAATTCTTAGTCCTCCAGGTAATGGTGAAATGTCTAGTCCTTGCAGTGATGTCTTTGTCCTTCATATGGTGAAGATGTGGCAATGCATTCTACATAGTGGTGAATGTCCAGTCCTCCTTGCAGTGATGGCTTTGTTCTCCATACGGTGATGATGTAGCGATGCATTCTACATAGTGGTGAATGTTCAGTCCTCCTTGCAGTGATGGCTTTATCCTCCATAATGCAGTAATGTCCAGAATGTAGTGATGATGACCAGGATGTAGTGATGAATTCTAGTCGAAGTAGCGGTGAATGTCCAGTCGTTGTGACACCTTTGTCCTCCATACGGCAATGATGTCAAGGATAATAGAGTGAATAGTCATGTAGCAGTAAATTTCTGGTCATCCTTGAAGCTATGTCTTTGTCCTCCATATGACAATGAAGTCCGGGATGTAGTGATGAATTCTAAGTCTTATACATAGTGGTGAATGTCCAGTCCTCCTTGCAGTGATGTCTGTGTCCTCCATAAGGCGATGATGTCCTGGATGTAGCGATGAATTCTTAGTCCTCCACATAGCTGTCAATGTCCAGTCCTTGCAGTGATGTTTTTGTCCTCCATACAGCGATGATGCAGTGCTGAATTCTAGTCAATGTAGTTGTGAATATCTGGTCCTCCTTGCAGTGATGTCTTGCTCTTCACATAGCGATGATGTCCAGGATGTAGAGGTGATTTTCCAGTGCTCCTTGTAGTGACGTCCTTGTTCTCCATACAGCGATGATGTAGTGATGAATACTTTAGCTTCCAAATAGTGGTGGATGTTCGGTTGTCTTTGCAGCGATGTCTTTTTCCTCCATACTGCGATGATGTAGCGATGAATTCTACTCAACGTACTGATGAACTTCTGGTCCTTTCAGTGATTTTGTCCTCCATACGGCGATGATGTAGCGATGAATTCTACTCAATGTGCTGATGTCTGGTCCTCCTTGCAGTGATGTCTTTGTCCTCCATACGGCGATGATGTAGCGATGAATTCTACTCAATGTGCTGATGAATTTCTGGTCCTCCTTGCAGTGATGTCTTTGTCCTCCATACGGCGATGATGTCCAGGATGTAGCGATGAATTCTACTCGATGTGCTGATGAATTTCTGGTCCTCCTTGTAGTGATGTCTTTGTCCTCCATACGGCGATGATGTAGCGATGAATTCTACTCAATGTGCTGATGAATTTCTGGTCCTCCTTGCAGTGATGTCTTTGTCCTCCATACGGCGATGATGTCCAGGATGTAGCCATGAATTCTACTCGATGTGCTGATGAATTTCTGGTCCTCCTTGCAGTGATGTCTTTGTCCTCCATACGGCGATGATGTAGCGATGAATTCTACTCAATGTGCTGATGAATTTCTGGTCCTCCTTGCAGTGATGTCTTTGTCCTCCATACGGCGATGATGTCCAGGATGTAGCCATGAATTCTACTCGATGTGCTGATGAATTTCTGGTCCTCCTTGCAGTGATGTCTTTGTCCTCCATACGGCGATGATGTAGCGATGAATTCTACTCAATGTGCTGATGAATTTCTGGTCCTCCTTGCAGTGATGTCTTTGTCCTCCATACGGCGATGATGTCCAGGATGTAGCCATGAATTCTACTCGATGTGCTGATGAATTTCTGGTCCTCCTTGCAGTGATGTCTTTGTCCTCCATATGACGATGATGTCCAGGATGTAGTGGGAATTACCAGTCCTCCATGTAGGGGAGAATTTCAGATCCTCCATGCAGTGACAAATTCCTGGTGACAAAAGGAAAGAAATTTTTTAAGTTTACTTTTTAAAAAATTGTAATTCCAATATTTTAATTCTTGTTAGGCTAGGCACTCATCTTTGTGAACAATGCAACCCAATCAAGGCTATGGAGTCCCAATACACTGGAGTGGGTCAAGAAAACTTTCTAGACCTGATGCAACGCTCGCGTGCTGAAGTAACATACATAGCAGGACTTGGGCAATAAAATGGTTTGATTTTTTACATACGTTTTGAATGTCGATATATGTTTCAACTCCCCAAACAGAACTAGGGTCTTATGTCAATATGTACCAACAAATATGCCACCTTCTTCTGAACTGACATTTCCACACTTAAGTCAAAGTTATGGCTGGTATACCTATCCAGTCATTTTGTTTTCCCTTAATAGCATAATTTTTCTTCTTGGTGCAAAGTGAAGTAACCTGTAAACTATGTTTAATGCAGACAAGTAGCTTCCCTTGGATTGCTTAGGAATAAATAATATTTATATTATGAAGTCTACGGTCCCCAGGGTTGTCTAAGTTAAGTTAGGCCTTTTGCCGATCAATCTCTAAATGTGCTTATTGCCCACATAGACTTTTACTTAAATGGCAGGATTTTTTTTTCTGAAGCCTTTCCCACCCTACCTGTGATGTACTGAAATCTATCGTTATCACTAAAAAGCAAGGTCAAAATTAGACGTACCAACTACCATGCCCTGTGTTACCATCACCTTTAATTCCCTTCATGTATATACATATGCAGAAGATCTAACATGAACGTTAAAGATCCCATAACTTACATCAGTGTTTGGTGGGTTATGGACACACAAACATATCCAGTATATATCCCTGAAGTCAGATTGTAGCTAGCTTCATGGAGGGCAAAAATGGTCGCATATGCAAAATCTCACTAAGGGTGAACCTCGGAGCTCTAGCGGAGGAACAACAAAAATAGTATCTGCTATCTTATATATAATACATTAGGATCTTTCTTTTCTGGGTTTGGTTGGGGGGTTTTGCAGGCAAAATGTTTACACACAATTACAACAGCTAACAATAAATCTTGAAAACTTTTTTTTTAACTATGATTTAAGAGTTTAGACTTTTTTATAAAAAAAATTTTCAAAGACACCCATATTTTGCAACTCCCCCCCTCATAAAAAAAACAACTTTGGTATCATGCATGAATTTACCCTGTAACTTTTCTATCTACCCAATAATGTGCGGGCTCTATAGACATCAAAGGGATGCAACTACTGAATGGGCTGGAAGAACAAATTTTGGTGAGCTAAGTCCCTTACTTCCAAAGATTGTTGTACTTATGTGGGGAAAATATATATATAAAGGTAAATATACCTTCAATAAACAAAAAAAATAAGTCCTCAAAATCATGGAAGCCCATTATTGTGAACTGCTCGCATGGATCAGAGAGTCTGGGGAATGTATGTAACTAAATTTTTCATAAATAAAACTCCTAAAAAATAAGCAATAAGCTAAACCTTAATGTTACATAAATAAAACTAAAAAAAAAAATTCCAATTTACTCTGAAGAATTAATCTGGACCTCTTAATGCATCTGCATAAATACTTTCAAGCCACAATATTCTGGATAGTCAAGAGGCATGTAAAAAGCATCTAAAAAATATGTCTCACCTGCAGGTTGTGGAGAAGTGGAGAATATGTCTTCCTGGCTCCATTTCAGACAAAGGCAGGACGTAAGTGATGCATGGAGCATGGCAGCAGAGGCAAGCTGACTGGCTGCTGTTTCAGGGCAGTGCGTTTTGCTGATGAACTTGGCAGTGGACATGTCCCCACGTGTATGGTGGTACCTGGTAAAACAGACATCATCACAAACATGAAGGAAAAAAAACTAGGAAAAAATCCAACAAAAGGAGGTAGGAGATAAATGTACAAATGATTTTAAAAAATGGTGACAAACAGTCCATAAGTGCGAGGATCACAGTGACAAAACATAAGGCCGAGATTTCTTAGAGCTCTTCCCCTTGATTTCTGGTCATTAGTGACTGGATATACATTTTTTTAAATTGCATTGACATTAAGGTAGCTTTTTAAAAAATAGAGAGGTATATATATTACTCAAGAACTTTTGGTTCGAAATGGCAGATCTTTATCATCGTCTACCTATAACTGCATAGCTCATGAAAAAGGTAAAAAACGACCAGTCCAGAAATAATGTCTTTTTCCCCCAAAAATTCAGACAGCATGACTAAGTTGTTGAGAAAAATTCTAACCTTGATTTTTTTCCACAGGTGAAGTACACATTCTTCTGGTTGCAATTCACGCAGGTAGACACGCCTTCATAAAATGGGCAGCACTCCTACCAGGCCTTGGCACACAGGACGTCACGATGCCCGACTGATGGTGGCGTCTTGACCCCAACAGTTCTTGACCAGATGGTTCCTGGTAAACAGATTCCATCACAAGGATCAACACTGGGAAAAAGAGTAACAAAAACAACTGAACTAGACATGACAAAACCAACAACAGTGACGAACGCAGTCCCCTTCATTTTTGAACAATTTTTTTAAGGAAATTTTCCAGAAATATTTGAATATTTCAATATGAAATTTTGTTTTTCTGAATAAACAGATTATAACATTATATTTAAGCCTTGCCCAATTTACAAATACTGTCATATAAAAAAAAATAATAAAAAATATTTTAAAAACTGTCAAAGAAATCAAATCTTACAAATCAGTGTTCAGAAAGATAATATAAACAGCCAGAAACATAGTAATGTTCCTCTTTAAATGTACATTTGGGAGGGGGGGGGGGGGGGGTTGGTTTAATTGCAAATACCGTGCCAATTATACAAACCCTTCATTCTAGATATTGCTACCAATACGTTTGCTGCTGCCAAGACTGAAAATACTATTCACTTCAGATGCAATATATTCTAGTCCTCTTTAAAAAAAAAAAATTGTTATAGCCCCTCCAATCACAAGGATCATACCAGGACTGCCACCATACAATTATATCAAATGTCAACCTAAAAAAAATTTAACGGTATAATACCTTCAATTTTCCATTCTTATAGCACAAAAAAAAAATTGACATTTCAAGAGAAAAGCCTGTGAACTTTTCTTTAGCTGAAGGCTTACAACTATCAAAACTCTTGTGTACGAAAGAGGCTCAACAGCAACACTATGTACTTACAGCATCTTGAAAGGAGGAGTTCCCCAGCTGGCGGTCACAATGCCGAGGTTCCATGACAGGTGCCGCGTTTCAATGGAACACAGGTTGCCTACAATGCCAACAATGCTCGGTTCCCCATAGCAGGATTTTGATAAGTTCTCCTGATGATGCCAACATTGCTGCAGGGTACCATTCCCCCAAACGTCAGTATGATCCACACGATGACCTTACCACCCCATTAAAACTCCCATGGAAAAAAGAATATGAAGGAGGCGATTCGGAAACAAACGAAGAGGAGATGACGGAATCACGATCCCTTATGAAAACCGAGTCGACGGATATTTCTTGAACGCAAGGATCACTGTCACCATGATCGCTCTTCATCCTCTTGCTATTTATTTACTTTTTGGTTTAATTCTATTCTTTAAATTTTATTTTCACTTTTCCTGGTTTTTGCTGCATTTTTAAAATTTTACTGCATTTTTAAAATTTTACTTTAACTTTTAATTCATACTGTTTACTTTCTTATCCAATTTATTTTAAAATTCTATTCTACCCTATATTTTATTCTACCCTATTTTTTAAGCAAGAGGTGTTGATGCAATCTAAAATTTGGCGCCCAGTGATTGACGGACGGCAACTGTCAAATCGCGCAAGCCTGAAACGCAACTTGTGGGGCGGCAACATTTAATCAGATGACGCGAGTCGCTTCCCTTTATGAGCAATGCAAACGTGCTTCACAGGTGGTTGAACGGTGGATCTGAAGTCAGAATGTGTTGGCTGAGGCCAGCAGACAGACATCCTGTACAAGCACAGGGAAAGACCAGGCACTACGCATCCTAGCTAATGAGGTGATGCAGAGAAGGAGAAAAGAACTGTGTATCTGTGTGAGGCTGCTGCATGGCTGGTGCCTTGGCATTTCTGCCATATGTTGAACGGTGGATCTGAAGTGGGAGGACGTTGGCTGAGGCCAGCAGACAGACATCCTGTACAAGCACAGGGAAAGACCAGGCACTACGCATCCTAGCTAATGAGGTGACGCAGAAGAGAACGGCGGATCTGAAGTCAGAATGTGTTGGCTGAGGCCAGCAGACAGACTTCCTGTACAAGCACAGGGAAAGACCAGGCACTATGCATCCCAGTCAACAAGGCGACGCAGAGAAGGAGAAAAGAACGGCGGATCTTCTGCAATTGCTCTTCTGATTTTTCTGTCAGGTTTACATTGTAGTCATCGCAACAGACTGAAATGTTTTGTTGGTGCTGCAGTTCAGTCTTAGATAGTCATTCAAGACCACTTGCTCTGGGACAATAATTCCCAGCTCTTGTCACAAAGCATACTGGCTTATGTTCCAGATCTCAAGCGACAAAGCCCTCAGGGCTTTGAACTTTTCATCCTTAATTCTCTACTCCCTATCCAGGGGCCCAACAAAGTGATAAATCCCCATGCAGACCTATTCAGTTCAGAGGTCTGGTACCCCAGCAGTGGCATCTACCTGGAGCCCTTGTTGACAAGGCCCGCTATGAGTACTAAGGCATTTGCTGGCTTGTTCCCTGCACGCAAGGATTAAGGGACTAAAGGCACGAGGAGCACATTCTGCTGAATCTTGGGCAGATGAAGGAACTGGAACTTGTTGGCTGGTCCTTTGGTGCAGCTTCTGCTTCTTGTGCATGCTGGGCATTTATCTGACAACAAAAGGACAAATAATGCAATACTCATAGGGGAGGGAAAGAATGTGTGTGAGAGCATGTGTGTGTAAAGAAAATAATGACAACCAATACATAAAGTGATAATCTACAATGACTAACGAATTGCTTTAGAGGGCTGGGGAAAAATCTTCCAAGTGTTGTGACTATGCAGAATTGTAAATTACTGTATTATTTTCCCAGTTACTGAGTGACAGTGAATGAGCACTGAGATTTTGAGTTTTACAGCTATAATCCATTTGCACAGAGAAGATATTACAAGGCAAATGGCATTACTCGATGAGTCAATTCATATCAAATAAGTTGATATCCTGTATTTAAAAAAAATACCAAAAGTTTTAAAGATAAATTTTTCAAAAGTTTGCATGTCTTTAAAAAATTGGACAAATGAAAAATTATGTATAAAAACTACCAATATATATATTTTTATGTTTACCCAGTAGTAAAGTCACCAGAATTTCTTGAAAATATATACCCATTTTCAGTCAGCAAACTTTAAGCATATTAAGTTCCACTTATTTTCTAGGCAGGGGTTTTTTCATAATAATAATACATGGAATTTATACAGCGCTTTATCTTGCAAAAAACAAAATCAAAACGCTTTCATTCATCCTAGTCTTTCACATGCAGCCAGTTACAATTAATAGATTTTTACAAATTCAAATGTAAACACACACACACACAATTGTATTTTTACAAATTCAAATATAAACACACACACACGCGCGCGCACACACACACATTACCGAGTGAATAAGAGCTAAGTTTTTTATTTGGGGTTTTATTTTCATTCAGAAAGCTGACTGGAGTCAACAATCTTTTTTTAAATGTTATCTTTATCAACAGTCACACTGAATCATGAAAGTAATATGTAAGCACAGTTATAATCCATTAGCCCACAAAATATAGTACTTGGCAAGTGGTAGAGCGATATCTTCAGTTTAACGTCTATGCACATTTAGTGATTTAAGATGGAAATTCATGAATAAGTTGAAATCCTAAAATTAAAAAAAACAAAATTATTTTTTCAAAGCTTGTGCGTCTTTTAAAAAGGTGAACATTCTAAAAACTGTATACAGCTATCAAAAATATATACTTTCATATGCGCCTATCCAGTAGTAAAATCAGAATTTTGTGAAAATACCCCTTTTCAGTTGTCACTTCCTAGGCAGCTAAAAGGTCAATGGAGGGCAAAAACAGTTGCATATGTAATAATCTCACTATTGGTTTGTAACTGTGCGTGTATACATTTTGAAATGAACTCATCGAGACTCCTTTACTAATCAATTAAAAAGTTAACTTGGGTTTTTTCATTGTGTTCAAACAATTTTTTTTCATGGTTTTATCAAAATAAGCTTTCATAGCCATGGGACAACAAAAACTAAAAGGCAATCCCTATTTTATTTCAAAAGATTAAATCTAGCATGAAGTATTCTCAGGGACCTGTGAGACCCATTTAGTTTCATAACCACCAAATGTATCTTTATCTCAATTTTCCTATCAAAATAAACCATGGCTGCAGTCTTGCTATACCATTGGTTAATTACATTGAAGCCACAACAGTGAATAAAACTTCCCCTTTGTCACTATAAACACATAAATCGGTCTTTACCTCTTACCTCAATTTCTTCATCTCTTGGACACCACCAAAGCACTGTAGTGGGTTTAGCAGGCTGTCTTGTGTTGTGGACAACTTGAATCTGGTGGTCATCAGGGCACTGTAGTGGGTTTAGCAGGCTGTCTTGTGTTGTGGACAACTTGAATCTGGTGGTCATCAGGGCACTGCAGTGGGTTTAGCAGGCTGTCTTGTGTTATGGACAACTTGAATCTGGTGACACCCATCCCTCTCCAGCTTACAGGGACACTGCTTGGTTCCCTGTCACATGAAAAAAATTGCATTTGGTTAGTGGGAAAAGTTTTTGACTGTATGCAGAATTATAGATTAGTGTATATATTTGTTTGAAGTTTGGTTTTTAGTCAGAAAGCGGACGGGAGTGGACAATTTAAAAAAAAATAAATTAACGTCATCGTTTTCAGCAGTCATACTGAAACGCGTAGTTAAGTAATGTGTAAGCATAGTTATCCATTTGCCCAGAAAATTATATTACTAGGTAAATGGCATAAGTTAATTCATATAGAATAAGTTGAAATCCTTAATAAATTTTTTTATTAATTGCATGTCTTCTAAATTGGAAAAAAAAAGAGTAAAATTTATTTACCTTTCAAAAATATATACTTTTAT
Organism: Rapana venosa; assembly: GCA_028751875.1. Lineage (NCBI taxonomy): Eukaryota > Metazoa > Mollusca > Gastropoda > Neogastropoda > Muricidae > Rapana > Rapana venosa. The sequence continues at coordinate 73,864,264 of CM054140.1, forward strand.
GTGCGTCTATCCAGTAGTAAAGTCACTTTTTTTTTTAATATAGACCCATTTTCAGGGATAAAACCTAAGCAAACAAGTTTGACTTGCCTCTCATTTCCTAGGCAGCGAAAAGATAAACAGAGGGCAAAAACAATCATATGTAATGATCTCACCATCGGTGAACCTCAGAGCTCTAGCCACGGGGAGTGGGGGGGGGGGGGGGGAACCATAACTCGAGGTTTGCTACTGTGCATGCATACATTTGAAATGAGCAAATTGTGGCTCCCTTCCTGATGGAAAACAAAAGGACCGTTTATGAACTTAATGGAAAAACCTTTCATTAAGTTCATAAACCAAATAAGCTTTCATAGCCCAGGAACAAAATAAAAGGCAATCCCCATCTTATTTTAGAAGAATCTAGCATGAAATATTCTCAGGGACCTGTGTGACCTATTCAGTTTCATGAGAACCAAACAATTGTATCTTTATCTCAATTTTCCTATCTACATCAAATACATGTCATAATAAACCATGGCTGCAATCTTGCTATACCACTGGTTAATTGCAGTGAAGCCACTACAGTGAATAAAACATCTTCCCCCTGAGTCACTATATAAAAAAAAAAAGTCTTTACCTCTTGACTAGACTTCAACTCTTTGGACATCACCAGGGCCCGCAGTGGATTTAGCAGGCTGTGTTGTGTTGTGGGCAGCTTGAATCTGGTGACACCCATCTCTCTCCAGCTTACAGGGTCACTTGTTTTCCTGCCACAATGAAAAAACATGCATCAGGTACTGAGGTAGGTTGGGAAAGTATTGGTCTCAAAAATCCTTAACAGAACATGAAGGGCTGAACCAATAATTATGTTTTTCTAAAAAACCACTATAACAACTGATGAATTGCTATGAAGAAATTGCTACCAGTTTGAACAGTTCACTGCTGTTAACTTTTCTCTCTCCCAGTGTACCTAATATTGAACAGAACGAGGTGTGTGGTCAGTGTTGCGCTGGTGATTCGACAGCCTACATCTAAGCCACCAGTGAGACTCCATAAGTCCATTCAAGGCATTTTCCCCCCCTGGAGTTACCAGTGCCAACTCTACTCCCCTCCAGGTCCTTGGACGAGATTCTGATGGTCCATGTGCAGACACATGCAGAACATTTTACTTTGAGCACATGTTAAAATTTGTTCTGCCTATTACTTCAGGCCATTTGCGCCAGTAAATGGGATGACAGATTTTCTTTTTTCTAAAAAAAAAACCAAAAGCATGCACACTGGTGTGTTTCACAGCCCTAAGTCAATCATTATCTGCCCTAGACTTTACAACCAACTAGTTTGGATGCACACCCAAGATTTTTTTCTTTAGAATTTTTTTTTTGGAAGGGCAGTCTCACCATAAATTTGGTCTGTTGTTTGTAGAGCCTCCCCACTTTGGGTTCTCTGACATAAACATTAAAAGTTCATAAATTATTTCATCAAAAAGGCCGACTATCCTCGTGTTTTCTAGTGTTTTCGAACTTTTATTCTTTTATATCGAGGATAATGGAATAAGCACTTATGTGCTTTTTAAAGTCCCCAGAAACCCCAGTCCCCGTGTGTATACGGTTTTGTACATTTTTGTCATCTATTCCCACGGTTATGTAAGGCTAGGCTTACCTGACACTTTCACGGTGACCGGTCTGTCCGACGAGAGGGAGGCAGAAAGTGAAGTTAACCACTTGGATATTTAAAGGCAATGAAAAAATATAGGCCTACCAAACGAAGAAGGCCTAATACTGTAATAGTCTATTTTCGAAGACTAACTGCTCCTGGACAGCAGGACACTTAGGCCTACCTTCGGAAGTGAACAGCAAACTTCTCCAACGTTACTGCACAGCTCCTCTGCAGCTGAGCGAACTGAACAGAATTCATGCACGTGCTAAACCAGCGCAACTCTAGGCCTACGTCAAATTCGCGGGAGAACAATTTTGACCAATCAGCGACAAGAGCTGACGTTTGCTGCGATTTTGTTTTACCAGGCTACTTACAGCACGCTTTGAGCAAGGCAATTATGCTTTCAGCAATTTCACAAATAAAAAATTGGAGGCGCTGACATCTCTCCACCCCCCACCCCCACCCCTCCCATCTAAAAAAAAACACAAACTTTTTTCACCTCTTTTTTGTACTTGATAGTACTCATACGGATTCCAATCTCTCGGCTGTGCCCACAGGAGGGTGCATGTATCAATCCTGTTGGCTGCAATTGCCAACACCTCCCTTCCACTTCTCTTCTAATTTCAAACACTTCCCCATCAATGTCAAGTATTGTCGTAAAGATAATCATCACACCTTATGTGTGCTTATGCGCAGACAGATTTTGAATAAGATGACTTCTTGTCCTGTTACAATCATGAAAGGTATCTACTATGTGAGAAGACCTGAAATAATTCCTGATTTAACCAAACTCTTTGAACTGAAAGTTGGAGAGGGGGGGGGGGGGGGGGGGGGGGGGAGGAGCAGCAAGTGGAAATCTTTCCCTGTCATAAAATTACTTATTTTGCTTTTAGACTTGAATACAACCAAAAAACAAACAAACAAACACACTTGCAAGATGTTTTTGTTCTATTGAAATAAGTTGAAGTGGACATTTATGCATTCAGTTGCTAATGAAATGAAACTAAATTGTGTCTTTTGCATCTTGCCTTCACAAAGTCAAGCAATGTTGGGTGTTTTTTGATTTTTGTTTTGTTTTGTTTTGTTTTGGTGGTGGGGGGGGGGGTGCTTTGTTGTCCCCCCCCCCCCCCCCCCCCCCCCCCCCCCAACACACACACACACACACACACACACACGCACACACACCGTTTTCTAATATGTTAAAAGGGGAGGCATGAAGGTGCCTTCTGGCTGTACTGAAAAGTTGTGTTTAGACACTAGTCCACCCCCACCTCCATGGAGATTGGGGGGCATCTCAGCACAAATAGCATCTCACCTTTAGAGAATTATGTGCTGGGAATGTTCTCTTTATCATTGTAATTCCCCTCTTTGTTTCTGCTTTATTCTTTTTCTTCCTGTCATCTCCTGTCTGTTTACTTACTATGATATATTCAAAGACATTTTTTTGTGATTTCTTTTTTATATCATTGAAAGCTCTTTTTTCCCCCCAAGGAATTTGGCAGTGAAAGACACCTTCGATTCCACACCCTGTTTGATATTAAAAACAAACAGAAGCTCACTAAACTAATCCTTTTTTAAACTTATAATGGATGTGAATGTTCAAGAGTCAATTGTTGTACTATACTATTGATTTTACGGGTTGAATATTTCTGTTGGTCATTTTGGTTGCATGGTAACTGAACGTCTGTTCTGCTCATTGCCGCTGGGAAGAAAGCATTTAAAATTGCCATTTTCAAGTACTCCCAGTGGGTTCTTTATTTTCAAAAAACAAAATCTTGTTCTTGCTCTTGTCACTGCCTGCTATCCTCGTTATGTCGTCAAAAAACAACAAAACTGCATGTTCGAGATCATCAGCTTAGGAACACAAACAGTACACTGAATCTGACCATTTTCTTATTTGTTGTAGTATGTTTAGATACAGGCACGCACTGCTCCTTATCAAAAAATTCTGACAACACATCATTAAATATAGACTGGTCAATAAGTTTCCTCTCAAATATTAACTTTATCTAACGAAGGGATTTTTTTGATTTTTTTATATTTTATTCTTTTATATCGAGGATAATGGAATAAGCACTTAAGTGCTTTTTTACATCCAGTCCCCGTGTGTATGCGGATTTGTGAATCCTGTCATCTGTTCCCACCGGCACACAATGGCCTACTCTTACGAAAAGCGGAACAGGATTTAACATGTGCGCAAGATGTTCTGCGTGCGTTCGCACACGGGACCTCGTTTTATAGTCTCATCCGAAGGGATCACAAAAGTGCGCACTTTCTATATCCAGCCTCAGTCAGAAAATTCAGCACAGCCTTCTGAGATCCCCCCCCCCCCCCCCCTCCCCCTCTATCCCAACACACACACACACACACACACACAAACGAATTGGCACAGGGATGACACATAGGAAGTGGTGACGGTTGGTTAGTGGCACAATCCCTAAATCGGACAATTCCCCGGGACTTAAGTACAATCACACCAAACCAAAATCAATGCGACCAATTGCCTATGTATACATGTATGTATGTATGTAAGTATGTATATATGTATGTATGTATGTATGTATGTATGTATAATACTGGCATGTGAATACTGGCATCAGTATGTGTTTTCTTTTTTTTTTTTTTAAAGAGAGAGAGAGAGATAAAAATCCCCAAAACACACACACACACACAAAACACAAAACACACACACACACACACACACACAAAGACTTTTCGAAAGAGTAGGCCATATTGTGTGGGGGTGGGAACATATTATGACGAAATTTACAAAACTGCATGCATAAGGGGACTGGATGTAAACAAACCACATGACTGCTTATTCCATTACCCCCGATATAAAAGATAATACTAATAAAGAAACAAACAAAAAGCCGCTAGTAAATGTATAGGCACACTAGGGTCCAACAAACCAAAAACCCCACTAGCACAGGGACAATGATTCACAGATACAGCCACATACACGCACACACACTAGGTCTAATATCCACAGTCTCTCTCTCTCTCTCTCTCTCTCTCTCTCTCTCTCTCTCTCTCTCTCCTCTCTCTCTCACACACACACACACACACACACACACACACACACACACACACACACACACACACACTGTATTCGTCAGTCATCAAGGAATATCCCACATTCCACACCAGTTCGATCGGTTACAAGTGTGGTATATGTGTGTGCGTTTCGATTTCATCTTTTCACAGAGTACTTTTTTTCCTGGCTGCTCTTGTATTCCAAACAGAGGCTCATTTCCGATGCAGGTTTGGTGACTGGACATCGGGCAGGCTGCAAATTTATCCAAATTTGTTTGGCTGAGCAACGTTTGGAAGCAGGTAAATCTGCTTATGACTTAAACTAAAACATACCTTGTTATATATTTTTGTTTGTGTGAGTAATCAGAGCAGGCTAATTTGAGAGCGAGTGTGTGGAAACTGTCCAAATCGACAGGATCAGGAAGGAACATCTGAAGCCTGAAAAAGTGGCAGTGATCATCTTACTTATGAAGTAGGCCTGTGAAGTCTGTGGGGTTTTATACTGATCGAAAGCTGTTGTGATGTATAACTGAATACTTTATTTATTAGAACTGGAAACCAGCATCTTTTTAGTAATTTACAGAACATTTTTAGTGCTGAAGGACGATGTTTGGGCTGCACATTTTTTGTTGTAGACATGGGACACGCCCTGAATTGGGCTGAAATGCAGCGATTGGCCATAGGCCTACCCTGTTCGTAATAGTATGCTGATTAGTTGAATTGTTGATGGAAACGGGAAAATTGAAAAAGAGAAGAAAACATTTTATGGAGATTATATCACTTATTATTATTATTATCACTATCAGGGTAGCATAACCAAAGTTCTGAATGCATTCCTAACTTAACAAATAATATCTTGGGCAGACATTGAAAACCTAGGGGTACCTGTCCATCATTCAAAGAGAGTACACTTCCTGGCTGGTGGTATGGATGGCACAAAATATCCAGCCTGCAGTCTTCATGCAAATAAGACCAAGAAAAGAAACAAAGAAAACAAAACACACACCCAGAGGACCAGACCAAATCTTTCATTGCATTTTAATATTTTATGTGCAATGGCAACAGACTCCATGAATTGCTTGGAATCATTGGATTATAATGCTTTATATATTTAAAGATTATAGTACAAGTCATGATAATATAAAAATCTCTTGTTAACTCGAAAGATTAAGCGACCTGAGTAATATATGGTAGAGGAATCTGGATTGTGGTATGTAAATGTTCCACTATTTCTGTCCATGTTATGACTACTTTCTTGTGGGTTTTACTTTTATAGAGTAACTTATATTTTATACCCCTTCTCCCTTTGTTGGCAGTCATTAGCGTAGGCCTAATCAGATATTACTTTTTGCAGAAAGAGCAGAAACGAGCTGTGCCAAACTGTTTGGAAGTGGAACTTAGTTGAAGGTATGTCAATGTGGTTTTGTTATTTGCTTTTTTTTAAATCTTACAAAACATTTTTCAGTCAGAAGATAGAAGTCATTAAGAACCATAAAAATTTGTTTAGAGTCTTATCAGTGATATTGATACTAATCTGAGACATTTATGGAGTGCTTTTTTTCAGAGATAGCATAAAACACTTCACACAACTACTATGATATTGATAATGCCCTTTCGTTCGTAATGTATACACACACACTTCAAAACAAAACTGTAATGGCTAATGGTGAGGTAAAGAAACTTAATTTTAGGAGGTTTTGGAGAGATACCTTCAGACTTCTCTTGAAAGAAAAAAGGGAAGAAGAATGACAGAGATCCTGGGGCAAAATGTTCCAGACAGAAGGGGTGGATACGAAAAAACATGCTGGCCAAGAAGTCTGTGTTTATCTGAGGTTTTGCACAAAGAGATGGGTATCAGAGCTTAACAAAGTTGTGCATGCACGTATGGTTAAATCATCTCAGTGGTGTACTGGTGTACTTTTTGTGATTTTGTTTTCAATACATAGGTATTCAGTATGCCAGATATTCATTAGGATCCTGTTGGTGTTGTTGGGTGGGGTGGTTAAAGCCTTACCCAGTGATACCAACAAGTGATACGTGCAACCAGTGGAGTGAAGAGAAAAGTGGGGTGATATGTATCTTTGCTCTACAAATTAATCTGGCAGCAGTGGTTTTGAACTTTTTGAAGTTTCTGTAAAAAAAAAAAGGTATTAAATCACTAAATGAACACTGAACATCCAGTATTTTTTTCTTGCATCACAGTTTTTTAAAAAACAGATTGTTCATCGTTATAGTTTGGCCTTGAGTACCTTTGCAGTCTTTTGGAGAGTAATCCTGTGGGCTGCTGAGAGATGATGTTGATTGATCATCATAGTATTGATAATGGAAAATTTAGTAAACACATTTGTCCAGACAGGGTGTTTGAGTACACAGCACAGTCTGCACCATCTTTAGAATGGCAGAAAAAAAAGAAAAAAAAAGTATAGACACAGCCATGAGAGCACATGACCATACATGACATAAGCATACACATGATCTAGATGATTTGTGGTCGTAGATGTGTTGTTTAATGTGATGCTGCTTTATGGATGTTTTGCATTTATGTTCTCTGTTGTGTAGGGAATCATTTTTCTTGTCTGTTGCAGCTTTCTGCTTTCTTTACTTTTACAGCTTATGTTACTGGTGTTTATGGAACCTTTTTAATGTGCTTAGGTGTGATGGAGCATGAATTTGTTTGCTGTGCATGACTGAAATTACGAAACGTAGTTTATACATAGTATTGTGATGCTAGACTTCCGTTATTAGAAAATAAGATCTGTCCAGGAAAGCCATTGAAGCACTGCTGCGTGAAAATGAGGTGGAAAAAGTTTATTTCTGAAATCTTGGACATCCATGTGCATGTACTTGTAGTCGCCCATCAGAAGTGAATGTGTGTGGATGTAGGATGTCACACGGTACTGTGTACTTTAGATTAGTACATAACTCAGCGTGTCCTTTGTCCTCGCTGGCGAAAAGGAACAATTGTCCACATGCTTTTTCCACTGGTAATGTGATTAATTGATTACCTGATGCTGTGGCGTGGAAGCTGCACAAGTGGTAAGTCACAGAGGACAAGGCAGACTCCACCCCCCACCCCCACCCCCTGCCGTCACCCTCACTCTCTCTCTTTACCAATCAGGCAAGAAAAATAGATTTCTTTGTCTTTTCAGACGTCTTTTTGTCAGTTGTACACCACATGCTTTAGGCAACCATTCACGTTTAAAGAATGCTGAAGGCATTTTAGTTTGTTAAACCATCTTGCAACAATAAGTAAACTCTCTTGCCTTGAACACAGTAGCCCTAGCAGATTGACCTATGTTGATGTATAAAACTATTCCCTGATATCTTAAAAGAGTGAATTAATGGTTTAACAGTTACTACGAATAAAGAATGAAAAGTACCAGGAGCTTTCTATTGGCTCTGCTTGAGTGAGTGACAGCTACATACTAGTTATTAATATGAAGGCCATATTTTTGTATTATTATAGTTAGCAGTATCCAAAAGTCGTTATTTTTTGTTTTAAAAAATAATTTCAGTAGTTTGTGAAGTTGTTTTTTTTTCACCATTTCTAAAGTTGCAATTTTGAGTTTAATTTTAGCATTTATCCACTTTGGCTACACCTGACCAAAGACTGCAGGAAATTGCCTGTAAAAAATATTGAATTATTTGTATCCCCATTCACCTTTATGTGGAAAGGACAAATGTCGTATTATGTTCAAGTAAGGGATTATTTCTGTTCTCTCAGTAAATGTACACTTAAAAAAACAACCAAAGTGATACTTCAAGGATAATGAATAAGCACTTGTGTGCTTTTTTTTTTTTAAACATCCATTCCCAGTGTACATGTAGTTTATCAGTTTTGTCATTTGTTCCTACTGGTAAAAAATAGCGGAACAGGTTTAACTGTGTGCAGGATGTGTGTGTGTGTGTAAATGTTGTGTTGCATACTTCTCATAAAAAGTATATTATTTGATTATTGTTTAATTATTTCAAGGGTCTGTGGTACATTCAGATAAATTATTATTGACATGCTTATTTTAGATTTGAAATATACTGTGTTGAAGGTACATTTAAACTAAATTAAAGAGATTTATTATTGACATGCTGATTTTTAAAATATTCTGATGTGAATTCAATGCTAACAGTCAGTTTTTCAGGGCCACTGCTGTGTTAAAGATTGTTCTTCAGTTGCATGGGGAAAGAAATGCATATTTAGTAGAATGTTATGTTGCTCATGTAGTATGATTTGAATTTGTACTTCACTTAACAACAGTTGATAGTCTGCACCTAACAAACATAAATGTTGTCATGTTCTCTAAACCCCTGTTTCTGTGCATGTATTTTTGTTTCACTCTGTTTTGACTCCACCTTTAATGTTGCCCACTTTTTATCTTGCATAAATTTTGTTTTTCACTCATAAGTTTTGACTTTTCATTTAATGTTTTTTTAATGCCTGATTTATGTTGATAGTGTTGTATGGTTTTTAGTTCTCATTTTTGACATTGCTGTTGTGTACAGGACTTTTGACTTGAGTTCAGAGTTTGTTTTTATCATTGGTGTTGTAATTTGTTTGCTTGTTGGTGTGTGCACAGGACTGCATTTCTTCTCCCTTACTAGCCACCATGCCAGTTTACTCCCGTGACTCTGACGCCATTCGAAAATTGAGTTGGGAGCTTGAGCATTTGAGGATACAGGCCCGCCATCCTCATGTGAAAGTTTCTGAGACTGTTAAGGATTTGATCAACTACTGCATGTCCAACATGGCCCGTGATCAGCTTATCAACCCGGAAAAGGAAAACCCCTTTAAGCCCAAGAAAACTTGTGAAATTCTGTGAAAAAACAAACCCCATATCATTATGATCTGAGGGCTGTATGAGATGAAACAATGGGACTTTTTGGATGGAATAGGGATGGGTGAGGGTGGTATGTAGGGATGGGTGAGGGTGGTCGTCAGTTTTTTCCTGAAGAGGAACAACATTTTGGAATCTTTTAAGTAGAGAGAATTTTGAAAGAAAATTGAATATCCTTCCTTTTTTGCTTTTGTCATATATACATTTGATGCATGTGTATTTTAGATTTGATGTAATTTTTCATGTGAACAAGAAAACAAAATTCTTAGAAAGCAGAGAACTGAATCTTTACTGTTGCCCCACCAGTGTTGTGTCCAAAATACTTGTGTTTAGTGTAGAATTAAACTACTGACATACTTATGAAAGGAAACCTAAAAGAAATAATGAATTCAAAGAACTTTCTCAACTTGTTTACAAACATGTAATTTCAGTTGGATGGGAAGGCTTTGTGATTTCTGTTCACAGTTAGCAGTTTAAAGATGTCTGATTTCTACTTACGTTTGTATGTTGTCTATGTTAGTTGTCATTAATTTGTAGTCACATAAATGACATTCTTTTTCATCAATGTGCATGGAACAGTTTGTTGTTTTAATATTTAATGGCTAAACAACTCCCCCCCTCCCCCCCAAAAAAATTATAAAAAACCCACAAAAAAACCCACCCCCAAAACAAGTTGGTTCTGAAGATAAATTATTAATGCATACTTAGAGTTATTGTTATGATACTGATAAATGCCATTTGAATGTTTCAGCAAATGATTTTTTTTCAAAGTCTCAGATTACAGTTGTAAAACATGTTCAGTTTTTAAAAAAAATTAACAAGAAAAAAAACGAATATAAAAATGTTAGAATGATAATAGTTTTACTTTGTCCTTTGAAAGTGTTGGGACTGAAATGGGCTACGAAATCTCTCATTTGATTTTAATGGTACACATGTCCACACAGTAGAGATTTTGTTCTGATTGTGAACAAGTTCTGGTGTTAGAGTAATTTGGAACACTATATTAATCAGTTTCTTCTTAGTGCAAGATTTCAAGGATTTATCAGTACAGGTTTGAAATTGAGTGGAAAGGAAGGGAAATGCAACATAAGGAATACAAAAAGTTCTTTCAGGTGGTTTTTGTTGTTTTTGTAGGCTTACATCTTTTGTACCGTAAGTATGATTGCCGTCACCGATTGTGTGGCAGTGAGGGGAAAGTTTGATGCAATCCTCCTGTGATTTGAATTACTGCTCTGTGAGATGTGTTGCAGTAAAGTCACTGCCTGTGCATGTGTCTTCTTTCTACTGGATTTGTTTGATGGGGGTGGGAGGTTAGAGAGCTTTTCTTATTTCATCCTGCTTCTTATTTTGACAATTTATAAAACCATTGCTGATTGAAATTTTGTTTCTGTGTTTGATGTTGTCATCCTTTTACTGCATGATTGCTGCTGTTGTGTGCTTCCTGTTTATATGTTGTTAAATAAATGTTTTTAACAGCATGTTCAGTGAACTTTCGTTGTTGTGTTATTTTGTGTTCCTGTTTTTGGTACTATGTTTTTGTTTAACTCTATCCGTACTGATATTGTCCAGGCACATTCCTTTCTTTTGATGGACAGTTTTCACTTATGCATCTAACCAGTTTTAACTGTTGTGTTTTATGATGACCATAAAAATCAGTATGAAGAACTTGTCAAGATTTGCTAATGCTGACAACTGGACTGTGCTCATTTAAAACATGGGGATATCAGTATGGAGAGAGTGAAACTAGTTTAGTTGTTGTGGCACATAACTGTTCTGATGTACCTCTCTTTCTCTTTCTTTGTGTATCTGTGTTTTTTTGCAAATTGTGTCTTCTCTGTTTTGTTTGTGTAAGGCACACAAGTATGTGCAAGTCACATGCACACATATGGGCATGCACACATATGTAGACACATTTTATGTCTTAATGGCACACGTAAAGGAAATGGTTACTGTTAAAATCACTGTGGATAAAAAAAATTTTATGTAATCATGCTGCACCAATATTCATATCATTGAAATATGCAGAAAACAGCATAGATTGAAAGGACTAGATTATTTATTGTACATTGGTATGTGCATGGCTTACATAGTTTAAAATTCCTTTAGGAGATGCATTTTTTACCCTAACATGACAAGTGAGGAAAAGTGTACAATTTGTAAGCGCTTCATACAGAACAGAAAGGAGATATTTTCATCTGAATAGCCTGAAACAGTTCTAACTGATTCAGAACAATAGACAATGTGGCTTGAATGAAGGGACTACAGTAGTATACAGGGAAGCAAAAACCATATCACGACTGGCAAAAATCGGTTTAAAAAAGAAAGAAGAAAAAAAGGTGGTGCTGCTCTTGTAGCACTATGGTCTGCCTCCCTGAGGAGAGCACCCTGAATCTCAGAGAAATGTGCCATGACTGAAAGTAGTATACAATACAAGTGCTTTTCCTGGCAGTGTGACAAATGCATGCATGTAGTCGACACAAGAGTCTGTTCTTTTAGTGCTTGCCATAATCCACAGGTGTGTTGCCCCACCCTAGTTTTGCCCTCAAAAAGTTATGTTGCATTGTAAAGCTTTTTCAGTCAGGCAGAATATTTCTCTGTGTTTGATTATTGTTTGGGGTTTGTTCCTCTGTTAAAGCTCTGAGGCTTGCCAATGGTGAGATTTTTGCACAAGCGACCGTTTTTGCCTGCTCAGCCGCACACTGGTAGCTGAGTTGTGTTGCAGCTTCAGGGGAGAGCATAATGCCGCAGGAGCAGCCCCCCATGGAAAGGTTGTTGACGGCATATTAGGTTCTCCGTGTCAGTAGACCTTGACAATCAGTGGGCAGCAGACTGCTGATTTAGATTCAAACATTTACCAAAAAGCAGTGCACAGTCGCCCTGCTTGCATACATAGAGTGCTAAATGAGAAACAACGCTGAAATGTTCAGTTCAGATAAGGAATATGTTATAAAATAAACATCTACAGTACAGTATAATACAGTTCAAAACAGATATGATTCAGTACAATAAACAATACCAGTTATGCAAAGCAAAACAGAAGACAATGCAGTGAAATAAATTATACAGTTAAGTACAATAAACAACAGCATGCAGTCGACTTTAATTCAATACAATGCTTTAAAAAAAAGTCTTGTTGCTTGAAGGCATCCATAACTAAATTCATGCGGTTTTTTTGACATGTGATTTTCCGGCTTTTGTTTTTCATCAACTAGAACACACAGGCTTTTAACTGAAAAGACGGTTGTGTGATGCTAGAAAACATGTCGGCCCTGTTCGCCTTGACTGGCCAGCCTGTACACAGCAAATAGATCGGGGTTTGTAAATAAAACACTGCATAATCAAACAGCAAACCCAACCAACTGGGGCATAGACATTTCATTGAATTGTGGTCATAATATGTTTACCTAAATTCACTCATTCTTTCTCCCCCCCCCCCCCCCCCCCCCCCCCTCCTCCCTCCTCTCTCCCACCATGCATGCATGCACACACAGAAAATGAAGATACAAAATTGTATTTTATAAAGAACAATTTTTTGCTGTCTTTTAAGTTGTCTTCTCAGTCAGCAAGACTGCTGAACAAAGCCCCAAAACTTAATTGAAAATGACTTCAAAGTCAAGACAGCTGAAAATGCGTTTTGCTGAAATTTAGAAGGGGATAGTCAGGTAAGCTTTCACTTGAACTTTTTAAGCTTGAAACTTGTCATTTTCCGTAGCTGCACAGCTGTTTTCTCAAAGCATTTTGTACAAAAATGAAGAAATATACTGAGAGTATTTTCTTACAGTAAATGCCCTGATATCATAAACTTAGGTAGTATGGAAAGGTCATTTTGGATGGATCTCCTACTTGGTTTACCAGCCAAGGCTCATTAATATCTTATGACTTGTTCCCTAAAATAGATAAAATAAAGCAGTCAGTTAAATGTAAGAAAGACGAGGAGAAAAAGAAGCAACTTACCCCAACTTTTAAGTTATACTTGTGTTACCGTTAATGAGGTCAGTGTAAACTACCAAGATCATGATAATAACTTTGTTTGTGTGTCAGGTTGTGTTGTGACTCAGGTCTCTGCGAAAGGTAAAGGAAATAGTGTAAAAACAAACTGTCATGAGACCTGGAATGGGTGTTGACTAGCAGCCAAGAGATCTGGAATGTTGCATTGAAACAGACTCTCACTTAACATTTGTCATCATTCTTTAAATTTTGAAATGAATAATTGCACTTTCATATAATATTTATAAAATAATTTTATATTGACCCGCTGCTGCAAGATGCACAATTTGGAACGTAGCTCCAGTTGTTTGACAAACACCACAGTTGTGCATAGTACATGTCATTGTGAAAGGGCGTTAACAGGATAGCCACTGCACCAAAACACATCCTTCCTGCCTGCCTTCATCCATCAGCAGGGAGAGATGAAGTTTAAGCTGAGACCTCACCTGCTAACAAGGATTGTTTTGGAAACTCTCTCTCTCTCTGTGTCTCTCTTTCTCTGTACTCTCTCTCTTCTCCATCTCTTCTCTCTCTCTCTCTCTCTCTCTCTCTCTCACACACACACATAGTTTTGTTACAAAGTAAATTTCACAGCTAACAAAAATGCTCTTCATTTATTTTTTTACACCATTTATTATAGACCTGGCTTTACTCTACAATTAAATGACTTTAATTAAACAATATACAATTACCAACACAAAAAATCTGATTCACTGAAATGTGTTGACCATCTTCAGGCCAGCAAACCAACATTTTCCTCTCCCCCCCCAAGGCTGTGGGAGAATACATATAATACGTATTTACTGCAGTTATCATGTTCGACAGATTCATTGCCCAAATCCACAGCTGTCACGATCGCTGTCACGCAGATTATTTATAGCTCAGAGCCCTTTTACTTCCCTGTTGCCATTCTCATCAGGATAATTAGTAAAGGAGGAGGGGGGGGGGGGGGGGGGGGGGGGGGGTTGTGTCTCGTGCCTCAGCCAAATTCACGACCATATGACAGCAACAGAAAACTGGGGAATGAACGTGATGGGAAGTATTGGTCTGGCATTGATTGGATAAGGGAACCGCCCCGTTCCCAGGGCAACAGGGTATTGATTTTGCTCCACCCACTGAGCTGTTTGCCGACAGGCAGTCTACTGAGTCACAGCGGCTGCTGTTTCACTCTCGTTCACAACTGTGGCAGGCAGCTTCACAGCCAGTCAAGGTTAGTTTTCATACGCTCACTTTTCCTCCCCTTTTTATCCTCATGAAGGTGATACCGATAGTACACACAGGATTACATTGCCGTGGCAGGAAGAAATATGAAGTAGCAGCACAGTTAAGACAGCACAAATGAGTACTGCAGAACAAATCTGGGTAGCGAAAGCAGCTCGCGTTTCTGCTGCATGATTTTTGTGTGTATGCTGCTAGCTAGACAGACATCCCCGGTAAATTGTGCTGGTAGGTTCATGGATACTTTCATCGCGTAGCTGTACTATAAACATCTAGACAAGAAGGCAAGTTTGTATTGGTTGATGCATTGTTGATTAATAGCTTTCTAGAAATGTTTACTGCAGCAGTTCTGGATCTTGTATAAAGGAGACTTTTATACTGAAGCAGCATCTGTTCTTTATTTTGTAAAGCTTCCTAAAATGTGTTCTACTCGAGTTCTTTGGCAGAGAGCAGCAAGAGATACAGCTTTTTAAAAAACTGATTTTGGTAACAAAGTGGGAAGTATGGTTGAATATTGGTACAGAATTTCAAGCCTTTTTGATTTTTAATGGACAGATATTGGTCTCACATAAGAAGACTTTGATAGAAAAACAGAGGATAGGAATAATTTAGCATTACAGCTACTGTTGTATTTGTATCATAGAAGGGCATGAGTAGAGATGTGTTAGGGGAGGTGTGAGGCGACCTTTTAGGTAAGGTAAAGAGATGGAAGAAAAACCAAAAGACAGGTGAGTTAGTATCTGAACATATAAGAAACAATAAGTAACTTCAAACAACAAGTAAATGAACAGGTAAACAGTCACCCCTGGACAGTTTTATCTTTTTTCCCTCTAAAATATGTCCACACATGTATACGTAATGAGAAGAAGAAGCAGTTATAAGAAGAAGAAAAAAGGAAGTCCTGATTTGTTCAGATTTGAATGAGTTTATTTTCGTTTTTTCCCTTGTCTGATACATTTTGAAAGAGGTGTTTAAAAACAGTGTTTTTTAGAAACTTTAATTTCAGTTTTATTTTGTCTGTGCATTACGGATATGGGTCTGTGGCAACCTGAGTAGGTTAATAATAGCCAGTATTTCAGCATGCACTGGAAAAACTATGCCGCCTTATTGGAGGACAGAGTCCACTGTGCAACATCACTGACAGTCAGCAGAAGAATCCGCTACACGTGTCCTTGCTACTATTGGGACTGCAAAGAGTGGACAGTGTGCCTCTGCTCATTCTTCTGCTGTAGTGGTTTTGTTAATTCATGGAAAGCATTGCATGCAGCATAGTTGTGTAAAATATGTCTTAGTTTGCCACATTACCTTTGCCACGATACTCTTCGTAGAAGGCATGTTAGCAGTTACGTTATAGCAATGGGCTGCAGTGTCAGTGTAGGCCACAGAGTTCCCATGGATGACAAGAAAAGAAAAAGTTCTCATGAGAGTGAAGCGCGTAATCAAAGACAGCAACATTAGGCTTTTTTTTTTTCGTTTTTGCAATTTTTTTAGGTTTCACTAGCTGGGTTCTAAGCTATCTTAAAAACCAAAAATTGAAAACTTTTTTTTTCTTTTAGGAACAAATTTGTGTGCATAAATATGTTTGGTACAGCACTTATGTGCATACACAGACATACATATAAAAGATATGTGTTTTTACGAATTAAAATTTGCCTGCAAACATGCTTGCATTTACTCTCTGCATGTATGTTCAGCAGATGTATGTGCACACACACATCCATCACACATAATATGTTCCATTTCTTTGACGTGAGCCTCATGGAATATTGTCTATAAGAATGCAAAGCTGGAGATCAAACGCAGGCAGACACATACATGCAGTTTAGACTGTGTGCCAGCTCAACAGCAATGGTTAATCTGAGTAGATTTTTTTTTATGAACTGGCTACCTCCTCATTGCAATTCAATATTTTCTATGCAGTCAGAAGTAATACCCCCACCCCCATTTTTCACACTTCTCCCGAAGATAATCGCCCATAAAATGTAAATAGATGCACCACAACATGGCATGGCTTTAGTCAATGCATGCCAGCTGTTTGCACCCTTCATGTGACAGTTTGGATGAAATATGGATGAGGGAAACCGATGAACATAGAAAAGCTCATTAGGCGTCTATATGCAGTATCAGAGTAGTGTAAATATACTGTTTGCTGTGGTGGTGCAAAGCTCAGTTGTCAATATTACCATGGCCCCCTCTCACCCTCCACTCCCTGAGAGCCCCCACCCCATCCCTCTCCACCCCCTGAAAATGACTTCTGAAGGAAAGTTTGTATGAATATTATGTATTCTCACATTGAAAAGTACATGAGAACTAATGAGGAATATTACAACAAGCAAAAACAAAGTAAATGAACTAGAAGCTGGCAGTGCTGTAAAGCAATCCAAAGATGACATATTTGAAACACAAACAAAACAAAACATAAAACCCATAACTGGATAACCTGTCAGTTTGATTCAAAAGAAAGACAAAGACTGAATGCTTTTACCACCATCAACACTCCTATCACTACCATAAAAATGACAACAAAAGCGTTGAAGTATTAAAACTGCTTAGAATGTTCTTGGTGGGTATGACCCAAACCACAGTGACACATCTGTAAGATAATTTTAAAAATCTGCAGAGGGCTGAGAGATGCACTGAAAAATCTCCATTCTTTACATGTAAAGAAATGATAAACAGCTGCGGCATTAACAACTACAACAAACTAAAATCTCCAAACAAACAAGAAGTAGCCCCCTCCCTCCACCATGAAAAGAAATCAACAAAAGGGGGGAAAATCCCAAATGTCAAAGTGTTGCAGTTCATTTGAGATGAATGCGAAGAGTTGAGTAGATTTACTCCAAGATTTACATCTGCAAGTTTTTGACTGTGATGTAGTTTGCAATGCAATATGGTGGAACTAATATGGGTGGTTTCCCACAACACGGGACCATCCCAGGTTGACCCTTATGGTTGGCCAGGGTTTGCATGCAAGGAAATGACAGTAGAGTTGGTTTTATACCCTGTTTTAATCCGTATATAGCTGCACAGTTTTATTCTGAGATTTAAAAGTTGACGAGGTGACAGCCCAGATATGGCCTCTGTGGTTGGCGGGGCTGTAAACAACAGGATTGGATTGGATTGATTAAGGGTGAGATGTCAGTCAGCATGGGTGGAATTATTGGTTGATGCTGTTCCGTTACAAGGTGAGTGTTTAAAAAAATATTTGTTTGAGTGTGAAGAAAAATGATGTCCTCTAACAAGCCCTTTTGTCGACCATGGTCCTGTGTTGCAGCTAAGCCATCACACTGACCCTTGACGGCATGAACAAGTTCCAGGAAGGGCTGCAGCAGCAGCGGCGACTGATCGAGCAGCTGCGCTGCGAAGCCCAGATCACGCGCATGCGAGTGTCGCAGTGCATCGAGGACCTGCAGAAGTACTGCGAAGCTCACATGGAAGAGGACTACCTCATTCGAGGCTTCTCCAAGCCCAGCGAGAACCCCTTCAAGGAAAAGGGCGGGTGCAGTATTCTATAGTAGCCGCCTGACAGTGCCGCGCTATAGCACTGAGAAACATGCATTTGTTTTCTTTGGAAAGGGAATTGCTGTCGGTGACACAGCATTGCTAGGCTAAGGGCATCAGATGTTGGGTGTTTTTTTTTAGTCACCAGTGGAAAATGATTTCAAATGGCTAATTTATGGACACTGAGACATTACAAAATTTAGGACACTATGTTCTCAAGGAAAGAAGATGTGATCATGTTCCTGAAATCCAGTGTTTTGTGTGGTAGCAGTCTTCATGTTGAATCCTCCCTTTTATTGTTTGGTTGTCTTTTCGAGGTTGGTGGACCATGAAATTAAACATGAAGTGACCAACAACAACAAAGAGTATGACAATTATGTGTCACAGTTAGAATTTTTATATTGTCTTTTAAAGAGCAAATCCCGTTTCTGAGACAATCTTTTGAAACATGTGATAGATAAATAGACGTAGCAGAAATTTGGGTGGAAATGAATGTCCTTTCTTTAGCTTCTTGTCAGAAAAGGATATGCCTTTTCCAACCCCAACTGTTTCCACATAAGATTTAGTGGTGGTTGCTCAATGTGGAATTCATGGCTTAATTTAATGCTTCCTTTCGTTTACCCAGTGTTATATACACTCACATTTTTTTCTCATTTATTTTTAATACGAAATCAAAAATCAGTGTTCTTTACATCTATTTATTTGTAATTAATTTATGATCTATATTATTATTTTTATTTTTTTTAAAGATGAACAAACGTCTGAAAGGAGGGTATTGTAGACATGTGCATGTAACTAGATAGAACTGAATGAAGAATAATGGTCAACTATCTGAAGAAGAAAAAGTTCAAAATTTTGTAGACAGTTACCTGGTACTTATGTTTGAATAAGTACTTCAAAAATTTCTGGTAACAGTTCATGGTTGTAAAACGCGAAAAACTATTTCTGTGAATTTCTGTTTCCTACTCAAGTGATATCACCTTAAAAAGTCACTTGACCACATCCTTTCTTTTCCAGCACTTCCATCTATTGTAAGAATGGTGAACACTGTAAGAACTGTCCATGGTATAGAATAAGGACCTACTCTATTGCTAGTTGTTGGCATGTGTCTCACAATGTTGTGAGCACCTACATACACACACACACACAAATCATGTAGAAAGCCCATCATTTTGTGTTATATTACTGTGCTCTACTTTGTAATAAATTTACCTTCTGTATACTTTATGTGGCTCATCACGGTCTCATGATCCTTTTTTTTCCACATTAAAAAAAAAAGTGAACAAATTATGTCTGTGCTTGCTTATGGGGTGAAACATTACTAAGAGTGATTTTTTTTCTTTCATGTCAAAGTTTGTTTTGAGCTACATTTGGACAAACTGCTTGGAGAGTGTATTGGAAAGATGATATCATCTCTTGAGGATGAAAGACAGATCTTGATAAATTGCAGAAAAGAAGAAGACATACAGAAAACTTCCTGCTGATTCGAGAAATCAACTTCCTTATAAAATGCTCATGTACGCAACTCATTTGTAGAGGATTGAGTAAGCCTCATTTTTAAGCTTTCAATTTCATCCTATTTTATGAGAAAAAATACTTTACCAGGAATCTTGTTGTTACTCTCACCAGCTGTCAACTTGCATGCAAATCGGCTCAAATCAGGAAAAGAATCCAGCGCCAGTAACTAAACGGATGTGTTTTATTGAAACATTTTTGAAAATACTTCATAATTTATAATGTTGATTAGTAGTCCTCTTTATTTGAGGTCCTCCATGAGGAGGTTGATGATGATGATGAGGTTTAGGTACAGGACAGAGGTAGGGTAATTGTACTGTGTGTGTGTGTTGGTCAGATGGACAGCTCACTCTCTGTCATGAAGGTAGCAGTATGATGCAGGCCCTGCAAGCCTTACTAACTTTACAATAGCGAATAGTGAAATGGGGTGGGGGGGATTCCTGCAACCTTGTGGTCATTTTGACCAGACATCCAACTCTGTCTTTTTAAACAGCTAGAATCCAGGAGTGAAATCGTTAACAACAACATTAATTGTCATTTTGTTGATCAGTTGTACTTGGTTTGATCACAAAGGTGGGTTTTTTTTTTTTTTAAGTAAAGCTTTTCAGAAACACACACACACAAAATCCAAATATTTCACAAAATCACTGTTGAGTTTTGGTTTTGTTTTTGTTGTTGTTACATTGAAAGGTGTAATTCCCTGGCAAAAAGCCCAAACATAAACATGGGCACTTTTTTAACACTGGAGGAAAGCTTATTCAGTTTTCTTGATTTTGTACACAAAAATTTGAAAACAGGATTTTTTGCAGTTTTACAGGAAAGTGAATTATCAATCACAATAGTGAGTAGGTGCATTGCAAATAAAGGAAAATGATCATTCTATTGAAAGCTGTTTATTTTTCATATAACAATAAAGACCATGTAAAAGAAATGATAAAGAAATCACCACCCATGAATAAAAATCAGTGCAGTAAGCAGGTATCACAATAATTCATTATATCTTTTGCAAACATTTTAATACTTCTGCTTGTAAAATCCGTTTTTGTAACGCATTCAGCAAACTCTAAATGAATATGTAGTTCACTTATTTAAAAAAACCAAAACCAAAAAACCACCTGTATTGGAGCACTGCTTCACAACAAGACACCAAAGCTGTACACATTACAACCCTGTTGAAACAATTACCTTTACAGAGTTGTAACATGGCTCGTACGATTCAGAAATTAAGGAGACAATAAAAGCAAGGAAAAAAAAAAAAAAAATCTGTGGCTAAGATCCTGCCTCAGCTGTGAAAAATAATTGGTACTTGAAGGGCAGGAAAAAATGGGGTGAGGAAAGGTTTGCCTGAAACTAATAATCAACATTGTGATTAAAAAAAAAAAAAAAAATCGGCAACAACGAAAACCCAACTTGAGATGGCAGGTCCTTGAAATTGCAATTCTCTTTCTACCTGGGTGATATGTCTCTCTTAAATCAAGTCAAACTACTTTATTCATCCTGAGGTGGGCAGTTGTAGAATACGACACTGATTGGCACGAGATAAAGTCTACTTTATTCATTCTGAGGTGGGCAGTTGTAGAATACAACACTGACTGGCACGAGATAAAGACTACTTTATTCATTCTGAGGTGGGCAGTTGTAGAATACAACACTGAATGGCACAAGATAAGACTACTTTATTCATTCTGAGGTGGGCAGTTGTAGAATACAACACTGACTGGCACGAGATAAACAAAAAGACCTTCGTTTCCCTGAGAAAGGAAGAGGTTACAGCCTGGACAGAATGATTTTTCAAATGTACCCTCTGTGTGTGATAAGGTGCATTTTGTATAGTCTTTTTATTAATAATAATAATAATAATATATGGAATTTATATAGCGCTGAATCTTGTAAAAAGACAAACAAATCGAAGCGCTTATTCAGGCTAGGCTGAAAACAATCTTCTGGCCAAAAGATTGACTGTGCACAATGCACAAGTCAGTCATGTATAAAAACTGATTTGACAAGAGCTGCCGACACCCCCCCCCCCCCAAAGCATGAATTTTTCTTCTCTGTTTATCTCCCATCACTCTCTCTCCCTCTCTGCTGTTCATAAAGACATGTAAGCAGTCACAGTGTTTGTCATGCAGACACAGAGCTGCATGCATGCACACACAAGTTTACACACACACATGAAGCTAATACTTGAGCCACAGTGCTGGGACTGCAACAGCTGCAGTAGGATACTGGAATACCGAAAGTATAAACCTTCTGAAAGATGAAGTACAGCTGCCTTTATGGCTGAATTGTGATTATTCTTGCAAACATCTACCAACAAAGACAGACAGGTACGTAGTTGGTCATAGAAATGCTCTGAAAATGCTTACTAAGATGAAAGTCTGAATATGCAGAAATTTGAATTAAAAACATGTGTCCTTGAGACCTTTGCAGCAGGAATAGAGGTGTCTGACGTATTCACATACAAAATAATTTTAAAACGAACGCAACAATAAATGTTTCTATTCTAATATTATCTTCAAAGTATTGAATGTAAAGCACAAGTAATGGCAGTTTTATATCAGAAATTGTAGGATGAAGAAGTCGTACCGACTATTATTCAAATGCAGTTTATGATTTTAAATGCCTCCCACCCACCACAAAACACCCAAGTGAACAACATCAAACCAAAAAGACCCCCCCCCCACCCTTCTCTTAAAAAAAAAAGTCCTCAACAGTTATGGCACAATTCTTCTGTTTTCTCTAGAAAACAAAGTTTAATGCACAATTTTTTCTTCATATTATATTTGCATCATCTCTTACGTTTTCTTCTTCTTGTTATTGTAAAACTTAACCATGAGAATCTAAACCACAAATTGTTTTTATTAAAAAGATGAATAAAACTTCCTTGAACATAAGTGGTAGGCAGCAGCTGTGCCTATTCACTGTGAGCCACAACATAGAATCACAGCCACGTTTTCTGACCAGAAATAAAGCCAACACTTTGTGGCTATTGCTTATGTGTTCACTGACTCCAAAATATGCCTGTGTATGCGGAGATAAAGTTTTGTGATCATGCACAAGCATGAACATAAAACCTCAACAAATGAACCAACATGACAAGATTAAAATAAGGAAAAAGATTGAACAAACCTTGCTTTCTGTATACACATGCACATAGGAAATGATTCTATAATTATCATTGAAGTTATTAAAAAAACCGAACACATCTGATTGAGTGTATAACTTTGCATAGAAACAAACAACTGCTACAAATTTCTGTTACCTGTTGACATGATTAAAAGGCAGATTTTCTCTCTGACTAGTATCTTTCCGAATAAGAAAAAAACACCCAAGCCCAACAACTCCAAATTCCCTTCTCTCGGTGTTTGTGTGAATGTGTGTGTATGTGTTTGCATGCATGCATACCTGTGTGTGAGTGTTCATACATGTGCTAGCATGCATACGTTACCTTCTCATTTCTTTCCCAACTTGGAGCCTGTTCAACCCACGGCTGCTCAAAACAGGAAAAACCCGACTCTTTAGTTGGCAGTTGGAACTTGCACCGCGCGGTCAGGGGTCCAAGTCTAGTGTTTCGCGGTGCCAGCACACATTCCTTCTTTGCTGTCTATTAGCGACTGGGAGAATTTTTATTTTAAAGGCTTTTTTATCATACGCTGCCGGATTTCCTACATTTTTTACAGTATTCATACTTTAGTGAACAAAACTTCAATATTTGCTTTACTTGTGGTAACGGTTGTACCATTTATTTTGGTTAACTATTTTAAACTTTTTTTTTTTACAAACACTGTGTCTCCCAAGAAACGAAGGGCTGAGTGTTGGCTTGTTCCTGATTTTCAGAGCAAGAGGCAAAGCATCTTTATCTGTGAGGAATTCTGTGGATTTTTCTTTTAACCAGACTGTTCTCTTTTGTATGTGCTGTTTGTATTGTGTGAACCTTCTGCTTGATGGTGTAGTTTGTCAACAGTTTGTTTATTTGTTTGAGTGTTACTGTGTTTGAGTGTTACTGTTTGCGCATGGTGTGTGTGTGTGTTTACGCATGGTGTGTGTGTGCACTCATGTGTGTGTGTGTGCATGCGTGCGTATATGCGAGTGTGTGTGTGTGTGATGGGCCACAGCACCTACATGTACACAGGTGCTTCCTGGCTTTGTCTCAGTTTCAAGTTGTTAGTTTTCTCAAGCACATGTGTGCCGTGCGCATCTTCTTGTTGTTACATGTGTGTGGTGTGCACGTGTGTGTATGTGTGAGTATAGGGCATGCGTGCATGTATTTGTGCCATTTTGTGTGTGTGTGTGCGCATGCGCTCATGTGTGTGTTTATTTATTTTGTTTATTCTTTTATTTCAAGGATAATGGAATAAACACTCATGTGCTTTTTTACATCCAGTCCCAGTGTATGTGCAGTTTTGTAAATTTTGTCATCCGTTTTGTGTGTGTGTTTTCTTTCTGCTTTTTGTTGTTGGCTGCTTTGATGTCAAAGTGTAGGCCTGTGTGCATTTTGTTCTTTTTTACACAACACAGAATTTCTTAACATGATCAGAAAATGCTTTTTGCATAGTATCAGAAACATCAGTGAAATAGAAACCTGAGCCATTTGTAAGGTATCTTTGTCTGATGACAGTGTAGGATACTGACATCTGTTTTTTACTGTGTTCTCAGGGCTATAATTATGAGCTGTACTGGAATTGGTTCATGAACAAACTTCAGCTGTAGCAAAGATACGGCTAAAAGCTGCTGACGTAGACTGTGTACGTGCTGTAACACCTGTCCAGCAGGAGTGTTTATAGAGAAGTCAGATAGCTGACACTGATGACTGCCCCAGACTCTCTCCCAACACTCTCCATCACCCTGCCTCTCACGCCGCTGGCCGCGCGCAGTAGCTGCTAAGGTGTGTTTATTTATGGCCTCGTTCTGCCAACAGGTTCAATGTAACAGCCCCCCAAAAAGGTTAGTCTGCATGCAGACATGTTCAATGTTTTCTCTATGTTCATTGTTTATATAATATAAATGTCTGCTTTTTTATCTTCATGTATGTTTGAACTGCTGTCACATCAACCACTATGAAAGAAAGTACATGGAGTTTGGAGTCAAAAGAAAGCTGGTTTAACTCACTTGGGACGGCCAATTCTCTCCCTTGCTTTTCTCCACAGACGGCCCATTTGTAATGTTTGTAAAAAAATCATAAAAAATACAAAACACAAAGTAAGAAAATAAAATTTTCTGAACTTTTGTATAACATACTGGGTTAGTACATATATAAAAATCGAAGCTCTCACTTTATTAAAACGCCGTCATGGAGACATAATCTGATCCCTTCTATTTTGCTTCTGACACATATGCAAAGATACTGGGCATGTCGGCTACTCTCTACAACTGCGAACAAAGAGCTCGGAACACACGGAATCACCCGACAACGCACTGCATTTGACGTTGGACAGGCTCACGAAGCTATGTTTAGCTGCACGAGTCATAGTATCATGCGGCCGCCACGTGAAAAATCTGCAAACAGCAAATCCGCTATAGCGGCGAGTTGTCCAAAACCGTGGCTTTACACCGATCCGCTATAGCGGACAGCCGTCCTCTGAGAGTTAAAGCTCATTTTAAAGAGTGCTTCGCTTGTCTTTTTTTGACAATTCACTGTGCAAGAGGATGTGTGAAAGACACAGGGGTAATTTACGGCTACAGTGCAAGTGGCAGGTGTGCACTGTCAGCACCGTTACTTGCTTAGGACATTGCCTTCAAAACATCAGCAGATGACTGGACACGTTCACTGGCTACACGTCACCTACACGTCTATTGCTTTGGACATTGCCTTCAAAACATCAGCAGATGACTGGACACATTCACTGGCTACACGTAACCTACATGTCTATCTGATTATCTGGTGAATTACAGGGACTTCAAACTCTGCCTACACACAGCCTTACACACACACACACTTACATACACATCCAACCCACACACATTGCGTGTGCACATACAATTTTTTTTGGGGGGGACCCACAAATTCTCTTTTTGTTATGTTTTCTTCCTGAGGGCTTAGTGAGAAGCTCGGTGTAGATCCGTTTAACCTCAGTAAAACAGCTTGATCTTCAGTTGTAGTCCTCTCTCTCTCTCCCTCACTCACTCACTCACTCTTTCTCTCTTCCTCTGTGGTGTAAGACAAACTGACGCTTAGCCTGGATCCCCTGCACAGCATGGATACTGACAGAGGACAGGGGGGACATGTCTAGGGAGCTGCAGCACACATCCCAGCAGTGGCAGAGTTGCTGACTGGCCCTGCACATCTGATCCTGATCAGAGACTGCTGTAGCTGAGGGCGGTCTCCAGCTCCTTCATCACACGCAGGCACAGCTCCTCCTTGAAGGGCAGGGTGACGCACTGCACCGCCAGAGGCAGTCCTATGCTCTCCTTCGTGTCGCAGCTCTGCACATCCGATAACACACAGACTATGATGCTTGTACATGCATTCAGGTAGGCACGCATCCACACATGAAGTGTATGCACACATATATATATGTACCGACATGCAAGAACAAAATTCACTCGAAGCACAGTTGTGCTCTTCTATCATACAGCATTCCCAATCCATTCTTCTTCAGTATCAATGTCTACTTTCCCCTGTGGGGATGCTGGGGGCCTGTCAGTATAAACAGCAACCCCACATTCCAGAAATTCTGTGCTAGAAATTTCCTCTTCTAACATTCACTTTGATTCTGCCTTGCTCCTTTTCTTCCTGTCACCTCCGTCTTGTCTATTTTCTGCCTTCTTGGTCCATTCTCCTGCCTTTTTCTCCAGAAAGACTCAAAAGATAACAAGTCTCTGTAATGCCGAAGTCGGATGCGCTGGGCCTGACTTGTCAGGCACTTAACAGCAGCGTGATGCATTTTCGCTCATATAGTGGAAACAACAGTTGCTGTCTAAGCGTGCAAAGAAGAAGAAGAAGAAAAAAACACATCTCTCAATCATCCTCTACAATGACCAGATAGTAACACAACACTCCCATGAATCATCCTAGGGTATTAGTCAAACTCCTATCAATTATTAAGCAACAGAAAGACTACAGACACAGTGTGTGGAACAAACAAGCAACAGGCTGCAGTCCTGCAATTCCCCAACTTACTTAACACACTGGGGATCCATCACCCAGTCCAGATTACCTATCCCATATCTCACTCCTCACACCCAGGAATCACTGTGAGACCATGAGAACACAATCGCTGAATAAAAGAAAACAAGATGAAAATAGAACGAACATGTAAAAAAACCCAACATATAGATGAAACACACGCTAACTTCTCATTCAGTGTGAAATTTCAATCTCACTGTAATTCCCAGGTGGCATGAGTAAGTCAGAGTGCGCATTCTGGGTGACCCCCCAGAGTGTTAAGCTGGGGAATGCACAACAACAACAACATTTAGATAAACTACAATATAAAACAAGACAAAATAAAACAACAAATAAAATAGCATAAAAATAAAATGAAATAAAGAAAAGAGACAAAAAAAATGTTGTTGTTCCTTGGCTAGAGCTCTGAGGTTCACCATCAGTGAGATTTTCGGGTATGCGACCATTCTCCCCCCATTGAGGCAGCTGGATTCCCTGACTTGGGGAATAAATAAAGTGAAACAAAGCCATTGTCCGATGTCCAACGTTGGCAAACCAAGCTGTGCGGCCCACGGGAAGAACTGGACAGGACGTGCCATTATTTTTCCCAAGCAACATCACAGCTTGTAAAAAGCCAACGAGAGAAGATGTCTAACTGAAACAATATATTTTATTTATTTATTTATTCTTTTATATCGAGGATAATGGAATAAGCACTCGTGTGCTTTTTTTTTTACATCCAGTCCCCGTGTGTATGCGGTTTTGTAAATTTTGTCATGTTCCCACTGGCACACAATGGCCTACTCTTTCGAAAAGCGGAACAGGATTTAACGTGTGCGCAAGATGTTCTGCGTGCGTTCGCACACAGGACCTCGGTTTATAGTCTCATCCAAAAGACCTTGACATTCAGTTCGAATTTTTTGGGTCAAACTGGGAAGAAAGGAAGGGCGAGGCTGGGAATGGAACCCAGAACCTCAGGGTTGACTTGTTGGCAGGCGAGCGTCTTAACAACAGGTTTCTTCTTCCTGCTGCTGCGCCTGGGTGTCAGAGAGAGGACACGGCAGGTGTGTACCTGCTTGAGGAGCCGCTCCTGCAGCGTGGTGGGGCGGTAGAGCTGGGTGTTGTTGACGTCGGCCACATCCTGTGCCGTCACCTTGCTGACCGGCACCACGCCCGCCGGGAAGTTGACCACATTGAACAGGACAGAGCTGGACCCCCCCACTGGCCCCCCGCAGCAGCAGCAGCAGCAACATAATAATAATAATAATAATAATTTATATAGCGCTGAATCTTGTAAAAAAAAAACCCAAACAAATCGAAGCGCTTGCACTCAATCATTTATACAGGCATGCAACTCTCCTTAAACATAATGAACAACAGATTTCAAATCCATGCGCGCGCACGTATGCACGCACGCACACACGCGCACGTACGCACGCACACACACACTCGGAACAACACTTAGAAGGTGAAAGATGCTGTTGAAAATTAGGGACAGATATTTGGGGGGGAAAGTCTCAGGTAGGAAATAAGTGTGTTTTGAGGCTGGATTTGAAGGTATCAAGTGAAACAGACAAGGACACAGTCTGTTATGTCCAGGATAATGAATAAGCACCCACGTGCTTTTTTTACAATCAGTCCCCGCCCTTTGGGATATATAAGAGAGAGAGAGATCGAGAGAGAGAAAGAAAGCGAAAGAGAGAGAGAGCGAGAGAGAGAGAGAGACAGACAGACAGACAGAGAGAGAGAGAGAGAGACAGACATTTCTGATGATTTGGTTTTTTGTTCACTTTCCCCTTCATTATGGGCTATGGCCTAATGAATAAACATCCGAATCCGAATCAGACAGACAGACAGAGACAGAGAGAGAGAGTGTGTGTTGGGGTGGAATTGAACCTAAGACTGTTTGAGTTTTCTGTCCGCCTGCTGGACAAAGAGACACAAAGCAGCACGCTGACAGTGACAGTATTGCCACATGCACGGTCAACATGGAAGAGTGTGTTGTGTTGTGTTTGTGTTGTGTTGTGTGTGTGGGTGTTGTGTTGTGTGGTGGGGTGGTGCGTGTGTGGTGTGATGTGGTGTGGTGTGATGTGATGTGGTGTGGTGTGGTGTGGTGGTGGTGGTGGTTGTGTGTGGTGTGGTGTGGTGTGGTGTGGTGTTGTGGCGTGTGGTGGGGTGTTGTAGGGTGTGGTGTGTATGCATGTGTGTGGTGATGTGGTATGGTGTGTGTGTGGTGGTGTGGTGTAGTGTGAGTGTAGTTTGTTGTTGTTGCTGCAAGTTTAACTACAGAAATCTACACACACACACGTACACCCCCCACCCCCCCCCCACACACACACACACACACCCAACACAACACAACACACACACAACCAAACAAACTCACTGGTCAGCATGCTGATGACCTCCTTCTTGGGGGCCGGGGAACAGAAGACTGGACAGATCACAGCGTCCAGTCCCAACTTGGTCCACTCGGTCACAAAACGCCTTCTGTACCTCTGCCCATCCACATGTACACACATCAACTCACACACAGAGGCTGAGATGAACAGGACTATGCCAGTTCTTTAGTTCCCTTCATGTATATATACACACGGAGAAGATAAAACATTCGTGTTATAAGATCCTGTGATTTATGTCGGTGTTCAGTGGGATATGGAAACATGAACATAACCAGCATTCAACCTGAACAGATGTTTTGAACCTCCAAACCTGAGCCACTTCCATCACTGCAATTCTCTCTGTCTCTCTCTCTCTGTGTCTCTCTTTCCCTTCTGTCTCTCTTGTGTTCCTCACCTTAAGCTCTGAGATTTCCCCAAGGTAAGAGTTTGCGGAAGTGACTATTTACCCACCATTAACCACTAGACTGCCTTACCCCGGAAATTCTCCGGGGCTAAACGTGCACCCTTTACGCCAACAACCCGGAAAATTTCCGGGGTGTCGAACCGAAGTAAACAAGCCTGCTTCCTTGACTACAGTTAAAGGGAAACAACTCCAAAATTAATGGAGGTCACTCTCCTGCTGCTTGGCAACATCGAGCTGCAAAAACCGTGGCAAAAACGATCGTTTTTTCGCTCGTATTTTGTGTTTTTATGCATGACTGCTTGGGAAGTTCTTGTTCAAAATTGCTCACACTTCTTGTTGAAGGCATAAATAACTTTACACAGCTGTAAAAGTGGCAAATAAAACTGTAGATTTACCTAACAGTGATGAAAACGGTCGCGTATGATTCAGGAGATCGTGTATTTAAAAAACAATGAATGGGAATTGGCCTAGACATATGTTTGACATTATTGTGATGGAGGGTACTCAGAATGACAGTGGTGATGAAGAAATCGTATTTATGGTCGATTTTTTATATTTTAAATATATTTTCGCAGTGAAATATCATGCTAACTAATTTTAGCTTGCCTCGAAGTAATCTACGATATATATACTGTCATTGGGTAGACTATCAGGAATATTCATGTAGTAGTTTCTGAGTAAGAGGGATATGAACATAGCAGTGGTACATAAGAATTTTATTCCCCGGCATATAGGGTGCACTTGCACTGGGCAGTTAAGAGGTTAAGGTAGCCACACTCCAACTTCAAGGTTGGAGTCTAAACCCGATACTAGCGTGCATCTATTTTCAACAACAACAAGAAAAAGGTCTTGTCCCACTACACACAATGGCCAACTTCTTCCAAAAGCGGAAAGGAGTTTACATGCGCACGAGATGTTCTGCATGCGTTCGCAAACGAGGCCTCAGTTTGCAGTCTCATGGGAAGGACTTGTCAGGATAGTGGAGTCAGTGCTGACGTTAACTCCCGAGGAAAACAAATCCCCTGGCATGGGCAGGTGTCTGAGAGGTGGCTCAATCCCATGCCATTTATTTTATATTTCATTCTTTTATTTTGAAGATAATGGAATAAGCATGCAAGTGCTTTTTTTTTAAACATCCAGTCTGTATGTGTATGCAGTTTTGTCAATTTTGTCATCCGTTCCCACCGGCACACAATGGCCTACTCTTTCGAAAAGCAGAACGGGTTTTAACGTGTGTGCAAGATGTTCTGCGTGCGTTCACACACAGGACCTCGGTTTACAGTCTCATCCGAAGGACTTTTAGGGGGAGTGGAGTCAGCACTGATGTTAACTTCAGAGGAAAAATCCTCTTGAACAAGATTCAAACACTCTAACCACTAGGCTATACCCCCCTCCCATAATCCCATGACTGTATTTGCAACTTGGATCTGAAGTTCAGGCCTGCGACATGATTCCCTGAACACTCACGACAACAGACTGTCTTTTCTTTCATGGGACTCTGATCTGCTTTTCTTGACGGCACTGATGACGACGACAGTTCTCCGAGTTAAGGTTAAAAGCAGAAGGAAAAGAGGCAGACCACCAACATCCCACACTGCCAACAACATCACTGAGGTCAGTGGTCTGGGAGGAGGCCTGCAGGAGATGGTAGAACTCAGCAGAGACAGAGAGAGATGGCAAACCCTGGTGGCACTCATACCGATGACAGTGGCAATGAGGCAACTAAAGAGAATTTAACTGAACAATGTACTTTAGACTACATAAATACTAATGAGTATATGATGATAATTATAAAGTCAGAAAAAAATGTACACACACACACAGATAATGAGATCACATGCACACACACACATACATTGATAAATGTCCTTCGGATGAGCCTATAAACTGAGGCCCCGTGTTTGAACGCATGCAGAACATCTTGCGCACATGTTAAATCCTGTTCCGCTTTTCAGAAGAGTAGGCCATTGTGTGCCAGTGGAAGCAGATGACAAAATTTACAAAACTGCATACACACGGGGACTGGATGTAAAAAAGCACATGAGTGCTTATTCCATTATCCTTGATAAAACAGAATAAATAAATAAATAAATAAATAAACACTCACCAGTATACACATATTATGTGAGCGCACACACACACATTGATAACCACTCACCACTATACACATATTATGTGAGCGTACACACACACACATATTGATAAACACTCACCACTATACACATATTATGTGAGCACACACACACACATTGATAAACACTCACCATATTATGTGAGCACACACACACACACATTGATAAACACTCACCAGTATACACATATTATGTGAGCACACACACACACATTGATAAACACTCACCAGTATCTCGTCAGCAAGATTAAACCAGGAATGTGCAGTCCTGGAAAAAAACACCCAAAAATCTACTAATTGACAGAAAGAGAGACAGAGGAAAGAAGGAAAGCAAGAGCGCATAAGTGCACACATGAGATGGAGAGAGAGAGAGACGGAGAGTGAGTGAGAGAGAGAGACGGAGAGTGAGTGAATGAGTGAGTGAGAGAGAGAGAGAGAGATGGAGAGTGAGTGAGTGAGAGAGAGAGAGGAGGGTGGGGGAAGAATGAGCAAGGTACAGACAGACAGACAGACAGACAGACAGACAGAGAGGAACAAAAGCTTCCTCTGTCACTCGTGACCTACAATTTTGTTTTCCTTCTTGCGATTTTCCTATCAACACATCTGTCTGTTTCTGCCACTGCAGTTTCAAAGGGAAAGTGTGGTATCAGTAGAAAACAGTCACAGGGGTCACGTTTTCAGGCGTCTATGCCGTGGACCATCCTGGAGAACAAATTTCTCTGCAGTCAGTTTGTGCAGCACAGGTGGCCATACTTGCAGATTGTGCCAAGAGGCGTGCTATCTATCTTCTGGGCCACTCTCCTCCCTTACTGCATCAGTTTCTTCCTCCTCAACTTTCAATGTCTGACTCACTTAACATTTCTTGTTAAAAATGTTCTACTTCCAATACAACAGCATTCAATTTATCATCTAATCAATGAGATAAACCGTCTGCTGCAACCACGCTGCTATCCCATCTGTCAGTTCCCCCCACTTTCAGCTCCTCTCAGCTGCTATCCATTCCATCCCAGCTGGCGCTGATTATAGCAGAGAATGACCACACTTGGACTTGGTAAAAGGAAGGGGCTAATTTTACCCCTGGGACCTAGACCCTTGTGCTGGATTTGCGCGCTGTGCTATGAGCAAACAGCGTTGCTATCGCAGGCTATGCTTTCCATCTTCTTCCCCTACCACGTGCATGTCAGTTGTGATGGAAAAGTACTGCCCATGTGGTCGCCACCAACAGTCGGCTGTGGTTGTAACGGACAGTACAGGTATCTGTCACTGATGTCCGCTGGTGTCATGACAGGGTCAAGAAGGTCAACAATTCCCTGTGAGTATGTATATACACATGCAGAGGATCAAATATGTACATCTCTGCCTCTTTCCCCCCCCCCCCTCCCCACAAACACAGCACACATACACATGTATACGCACAAATACATATGTCCACTTACTCACGCATGCACACACACTCACACACCCAGACACAGACACACCCAGACACAGACACATATATGCACACGCACGCACACACAAACAGAAAGACTGAAGCTAAGTAAAGTCACGACAACACATCTACAGACAAACAGACAGATAGACTGACAGATAGACAGACAGACTGATGGACAGACAGACAGACAGACAGACTGACAGATTGGCTGAATGACTGACTTACCCATCACTCTTTAAAGTTGGCAGAATCCTGCCCATGTAAGGGTCCTGCAATTCAAAAGAAACATGTCATTATCAGTATGGTACCTCTTATGCATATGCCCGCAGAAGATGAAATTATGCACTTATCCAAGAAACAGTTTAAATAGAATGAAACAACACAGATTATATTGAAAGTCTTGGCAATTCAAGTACTCCCCCAACATGTGGTAAGCATTTGTTCTCGCTCAATACATGGTGGAAGTCTTCTTTTTGACTGCCCTGTCTTGAACTTGTTATATCTTCTTCTTCCTTGTCAAACGCTCAGACAGCAACCATTGTCTGTGACAGGAGTGGAAATGTCTCACACTGCGTTAAGCGCCTGACAAGTCAGGCCCAGCACATCCGACTTCGGCCTAAGAGAGAAATTGTTATCTTTTAAGTCTTTCTGGAAAAAAGGCAGGAGAATGGACCAAGAAGGCAGAGAGAAAATAGACAAGAAGGAGGTGACAGGAAGAAAAGGAACAAAGCAGAAACAAAGAGAGTGATCAAAAAAGAGGGAATTTCTGGCACAGAATTTCCAGAAGGTGGGGATGGTATTTATACTGACAGGCCCCCGGCATCCCCACTGGGGAGAACTTGCTCTGTAAAGAATGTGGTATTTGACATTTGACAAGGGAATCTGTTAGTGCATTCACTTGTAGACCAACAGTTGTTGATGATACTGCTACAGTTATTTTCATGGCTCCTATTAACATTCTCTTCTTGATTCATTCATGTTCTATTGTAGGCCTATTTTGCATTTAATTAATAATTTTTGTTTGTTTCCTCTTTTGAATTCTGATCTAATTTCAGTTGTTGTTTTTTGGTCATTACTTGCCTCGAGCTCCGAGTCTCAAGCATGGTGAGTGTTTGCTGCACACGCAGCCATTAGCCACCATTAAGGCAGCCACCCTGCCGTCAGCGCCTGGGATTTATCACAGTTCTGGATTAAACCACTGACGCTGGGGGCAACAGCAAGGTGAGAGGCTGTATGACCAGTGGCTTTCTTTCCCACTCATGGAATTCCACTTTACAGCTTAGTCTTTAGTGATCGACTATGACTCTCTGACTAGGAGGCTTGACTCGCACAGTCCTTATGTGCTGCAGCCCTGGGGGGCTGGTTGGCCTTTGGAGAACATCTCCAACACTGACTGTCCTTATGCCCACTTGGCCGAGAGAGTGGGGATGTACTGTGGGCAAGGCAACTCCACTATAATCAAATTTCTGCCCAGTTTCCAAAACAGCAGCTGCCTCCTCTGCTGTTTTGGAGGTCATCGTCGGACACGACGGACAAACATACACACAAGGCAGCCACACTCCGACTTGGGGGATGCTGTCTAAACACGACACCAGGGTGCATGTGTACAAAAACACCTGTCATCCGATCCCGACAGTACGCAAATGGTCTTCTCTTCTGACAGGCAGAACGGTTGTCAAGTGCGTGTAAGATGCTCTGTGTGCGCTCGCTCACACAGAACCTGGGCTTATACTCTCATCCAAAGGACTTTCGGGGCGTGGAGTTGGTGCTGAGGGAAACATCGTATGGAAAGGGCGTCTTGGTGATGGATCAAACCTATGCCGACAATGCTGTAACCACTAGGCCATCCCCGCCCCTTCACAGTTACAGTTCTTGTTCAAGTCCAGTATCACCAAGAGTAAACAGACTTCAAATGAAAGAACAACAACAAAAATATGCATGTTATGCATGGATAGATACATACACACATCACATACATACATACATACATACATACTTCAATGCACACATACCTTACAGACACACACACACACGTCATTAATTATAAAGTATGAATGTGAAAGAACAGGTCATATTGTAACCTGATATAATTTGTTTGACATTTTATAATTCTTTTTCCTCTCATTTTCTTGTAATCCAAACCTAAGTGAGTACACATGTATGTATGTGTTTATGTAATAATAATATATGGAATTTATATAGAGCTGAATCTTATAAAACAAACAAATTGAAGCGCTTGGCACTCAAATCAATTACATGCATGTAACTTTCCTCAAAAATGAATAACAGATTTCAAATTTATGCATGCGTGTGCACGCATGCACACACGCATGCCACACACACACGCATGCACACACACACGACACACACAGAGATTCTGACTGGTCCCACCTTTTTCTTTACGATTTTGGCTATCAGGGAAATGAGCCAGCGCGGAATCTTGGGCACAGTGACTGCCAGCCTCAGCCCTAAGTCCACATAGTCGTCTTTCCTGTCAGGAAACAGAGCAATGTCCGATCACAACTCTGTCATTTAGTCGTCTTTCCTGTCAGGAAACAGAGCAATGTCCGATCACAACTCTGTCATTTAGTCGTCTTTCCTGTGAAAACAGAGCAATGTCCGATCATAACTCTAGTCATTTAGTCGTCTTTCCTGTCAGAAAACAGAGCAATGTCCGATCATAACTCTAGTCATTTAGTCATCTTTCCTGTCAGAAAACAGAGCAATGTCGGATCACAACTCTGTCATTTAGTCATCTTTCCTGTCAGAAAAGAGCAATGTCCGATCACAACTCTGTTATTTCTTCCTTTTCCCCCCTGACACAGCAAATCAGATGTATTTTTATCTACAATACAAATTATGAATTTTCCACCGAGTCTATACAGGACGCACACTGACAATACATCACACACATACTGAGACCCACAATATGAATTGGAATTCTTATTCTGATTGGAATTCATTTTCTGATGGGTTGTTCCATGACACACACTGACACAGTATATCACACACACTGATATTCACAATATCAATTCCAAACTTTTTCACTTGGCTCTCACATGACACAGTAGGTATTTGCGTTTGTATACCACTTTATGTCACAGCAGATTTCTTTAGCCCGAAATTCAGGCTGCCTTCCCCAGGGAGAGTGCATCGCCACAAGAGCAGCGCCACCCTTCCTGTCTGTATGTGTATTTGTTTCCCTATCACTGTGGCTTTTTTCTATACTATTTTGCCAGGGACAACTCTTGTTGCCGTGGGTTCCTTTACATGCACTGAATGTCTGTGGCACATGGGACCTTGGCTTATCGTTTCACTGATACTAGCACCCAGACCACCACTCAAGGTCTAGTGGATGGGAGAAAAGTTTCAGGCACAAACAGGGATTGCACCTGCACTTGTTGTGCTCAAGGCAGGTGGGTTACACCTGCAGACCACTGACCCACACAGGCCGTAAGGCACACAGCTGTTGACATGATGAGTTTGGAGCTTTCCAACAAGCAGCACCACAACACGCTGACACAGCCTGTCAACCACGCTTACATCTACACTACGTCAATAGATGATGATCTCTTTCACAACACGCTGACACAGCCTGTCAAACACGCTTACATCTACACTACGTCAATAGATGATGGTCTCTTTCACAACACGCTGACACAGTCTATTAGACACACTTACATCTACACTGCGTCAATAGATGATGGTCTCTTTCACAACACGCTGACACAGTCTATTAGACACACTTACATCTACAATACATCAATAGATGATGGTCTCTTTCACAACACGCTGACACAGTCTATTAGACACACTTACATCTACAATACGTCAATAGATGATGGTCTCTTTCACAACACACTGATACAGTCTATTAGACACACTTACATCTGCAATAGACATTTAAAATTTTCTGATGATCCGTGGATTGGTGGTCTAGAGGTAACGTGCCTGCCTAGAAAGTGAAAAGTCCGGGTAGGAAGTGTGCGGTGGTTCGATCCCTGTTTGGGCCCCAAAATTTTCTCCCATCCATTAAACCATAAGTGGTGGTCTGGGTGCTAGTACTTCAAATGATGATAAACCGAGGTCCCATGTGTTACATAAAATTATTTAGCACACATAAAAGAACCCACGGCAACAAGAGACTTGTCCCTGGCAAAATTCTGTAGAAAAAAGCCACTCTGATAGGGAAACAAATACAGTTGCAGACAGGGAGAAAAAAAAAAAGGTGGCGCTGCTCTTGTGGCAACACGCACTCTCTGGGGAGAGCACCCTGAATTTCACACAGAGAAATCTGCCGTGACTTAAAGTAGTATGATACGATATGATCTCTTTCACAACACACATTGATATAGTCTATTAGACATACTTACATCTATAAAAATAAAAAAAGACATACTTACATCTACAATAAACAAGCTGAGTTTTCTGATGATCTCTTCCACAACACACACTGACACAGTAAGTATATATCAGACACACTAATATCTACATTATGAATTTTGACATGTTCCACCAAGCAGTGCCACAACACACTGACACAGATGACCAGACACACCGACTTCTACAATACAAGTTTTGAATTTTCTACGGAGTCATTCCATGACACACACGGACAGAGTATAATTATCAGACATACAGATTAAACATTCTTCTTCTTCTTCTTCATCATCGTCGAACGCTCTACAGCAACTATTGTTGTCTGCTATATGAGTGAAAATGCGTCACGCTGCCGTTCAGCGCCTGACAAGTCAGGCCCAGCGCTTCCGACTTCGGCACAAGAGAGAATCGTTATCTTTTAAGTCTTTCTGGAAAAAAGGCAGGAGAATGGACCAAGAAGGCAGAAAATAGACAAGGAGGAGGTGACAGGAAGACCAGGAACAAGGCAGAAACAAAGAGAGGGATAGAAAAGAGGAAATTTCTAGCACAGAATTTCCAGAATGTGGGGATGCTATTTATACTGACAGGCCCCCCCAGCATCACCACGGGGGGGGGGGGGTTGAACATTGTCAGGGTTACGTCACCACGTCCACTGACACTAAGCTGGTAAGCGTCTGTGTCTGATCCGCGCCCAACACGCTGGCTATGAACAGCTTCGGGTACATCTCCACAAAGTCAGGGGGACTGAACTCTACCAGCTGAAAACACAACAACAAAACCTTATACAAAAAAAATTCACATAAACTAAAACTGGGGAAAAAAGGCAATAACATGAAACAGATCGAGAAACGAACGTGGAGTGGCCCACTTTGGATTGGTGGTGTAGCGGTCACGGACTATCTACACAGTGAGAGAAACCCTGGGTTTGATTCCTGTCTCTCTCTCTAACAGACCATGAGCGGTGGTCTCAGAGCCACCCTGTACCTGTCCTGACAGTAAGCAGCAGTACAAGTAAGTGCTAACGGTTTTCTGCAGGACTGTTCCAAGACTATATCAAACAGGAATCATCCCCAAAGTCAGAATGCGGCTACCCCTCATGGTGGGCGAAAACGGTTATGTATGCAAAATCTCACCAATGGTGAAGAGTGTGGGAGCTCTAGCGCAGGAATGAAAAAGAACCACCCCCCCCCCCCCCCCCCACATCAGAAAGCAAAACACACACAAAAACCCAACCAACCAAACATACAAACCAAACAACCAAACCCAGGAATATTCAAGTGGACAAGTACTCATCTCTGCAAATGTAACTGGGTGAAAAATATTTTTCCCGCCGAGTTTTTGGCAATTCACAAACATTTGTCAAATTCCACTACAAAGTCTTCTACGCCACTCAGAACATGATAGTGACACCATAAAAAGGATAACTCAACTGTTATGTTTTTTCGATGTTTTCAGCATACATGGATACAGTTCATAATGCAATCCTTTGACTGATCCTCAGTCTTCATGGTCGGTCTGTCCCTCCCACCAGGGAGATGACTGACAGGAGCCTACCCAGCAAGGGACAGTGCTGTGTCTCTCTCTGCCTGTCTGTCTGTGTGTAGGGGGGTCAGTCAGGCTTCTTGTGTATGTATGTTCTTTCGAGCCAGAAGGCCCATAGAGCCGGAGCTTATCCCGGTTTCTGTAGCGTTAAGCAAACTGATGGTTTTTCACCACCCCTGTGACAGGACGCTAGTCTGTCGCCAGATACTTCCCCAGCAGAGCTGGTACCCACTTGTACACCTGGGTGGAGTGAGGAAAATAGGAGTAAAGTGTCTTTCCCAAGGACACAACACCGAGCCGAGCGGAGATCGAACCCGCGACCTCTGGATCACGAGTTGACTGCCTAAACCACTCGACCACGGTGCCTCCCAGGCTTCTTGTGCTGGCTTCATAATGTACAGAATCTTCCTACAGCATAATATGAGGGGCAGGGATAGCCAAGCGGTTAGAGCACTGCGCCTGTGATTTGACAACCTTGGATTGAGTTAACTAACATCAGTGCTGACTTTCAAAAAACAACAACAAAAAACCCATCAGTGCTGACTCCTCTCCCCTGTGAGTCCTTCAGATAAGACTACAAACCAAAGCCCTCTGTGCGAATGCACGCAAAACATCTAATGCACATGTCAAAACCCGTTCTGTCTTTCAGAGGAGTAGGCCATTTTAGCCAATAAAATAAATGACCAAATAATTTTTTTTTTAAAAGCCCACATACACGCTGGTGTCAGGTTTAGACACCATCCCCCAAATCAGAACAGGGCTACTTTACTGGTGGGTAAAGACAAGAGTGGTCAGAGCACTCCCTTCCCCCAGCCAAGTTCAGCAGCGTCGAGCGTGGTTACCACTTGGACGGGTGACCGTTTGCGCGCCTTGGCTTCACTACAGTTCCCACAATTCACCCAGCTGTAAATGGGTACCTGCCCTCTTTAGGGTCAAGGAAGGTAAAGCAGCGAGGGAGAGGAGATGGGTGCCGCCCTCAATATGCTGGCCCCTAGAGAAGTGAGGTCTCTGACGCCTCGCTCCCCTACGACCACACAGGTTCTGGGGGGACACCTTGACCTTGACCTTTTTATACACACAAAGTCTCCCCATGGAAGAACCTCACAACTCTGGCTGAGGAAAGAACCCCCCCACCCCCTCCCCATAACACCCCCCCCCTCCCCTAAACGCACACCCCCCCCCCCCCCCCCCCCCCTCCTCCAGCACTGACCGTGTGGCCGAGTGACTCCAGTGCGGCCTTGGCCTCTCGCACGGCTCGGCACACTGCAGGAACAGGGGGAAGGTTTCCATCCCAGAGGAAGTAGCCGACCTTCAGCCTGTGCGTGCTGTTCAGCAGCTGCAACATGGGCAGTGACTACAGTGACAGGTGCTGCCTCAGTCCTCTCCAGTCAACACAGAGACAGGGAGGGAGGGAGGGAGAGAGAACATACACACACACCACACCACACCCTCTAACACCTATCTCTGCTCCACACACACACACGCACGCATGCACACACATGCACAGACACCATACCCACAAACACCAACCCCCCCCCCCTCCCTCCACACACGACAAAACACCCCCCCACACACAAACACCTACCCCCCCCCCCACCCTCCACATACACACAGAGACACCAACCCCCCTCCCTCCACACACAACACACACAGACACCCACACACCTACCCCCCCCTCCTCATCCTCCACACACACACAAACACCTACCCCCCCCCCCCCACCCCCACCCCCGTCCCACACCCCCACAAACACCTAAACCCCTGCCCCATCTCCACACACAAACACCTACCCCTTCCACACACACACACACATTCACACACACCACACACAAACCTCCCCCCCCCCCCCCCCCCCCACACACACAACATTCCCACACAGACACATAACATACACGAACCCCCCCCCCCCCCCCCTCCACACACACAACACACACACACACATTCCCACACAGACCACACAACCACACGAACCTCCCCCCCCCCCCCACACACACACAACACACCACCAGCACACAACTCACACAAACCTCTCCCCCCCCCCCCCACCACAAACCCCCCACCAACACACACAGACACACAACTCACACAAACCTCCCCCCCCCCCCCCCCTCCACACACACAACACACACAGACACATTCCCACACAGACACATAACATACACAAACCTTCCCCCCCCTCCACACACCACACACAAACTCACCCCCCCTCCCACACACACAACACACACAGACACACAACTCACACAAACCTCTCCCCCCCCCCCCTCCACACACACAACACACACAGACACATTCCCACACAGACACATAACATACACAAACCTCCCCCCCCTCCACACACACACAACAAACCTCCCCCCCCTCCACACACACAACACACACAGACACACAACTCACACAAACCTCCCCCCCCCCCCACCACACACACACAACACACACAACCACATTCCCCACACAGACACATAACAACACACAAACCTTCCCCCCCCTCCACACACACACACACACAAAAACCTCCCCCCCCTCCACACACACAACACACACAGACACATTCCCACACAGACACACAACTCACACAAACCTTCCCCCCCCTCCACACACACACACAAACCTCCCCCCCCTCCACACAACACAAACACACCCCCCTCCCACACACACACCTCTCCCCCTCCAACACACACAAACCCTCCCCCCCCTCCAACACACAACACACACAACCCTCCCCCCCCCCCTCCACACACACAAACCTCCCCCTCCCTCCACAACACACACACCTCCCCCCTCCCCCCCCTCCACACCCCCACCCACCTGGTCCTGGAAGGGCAGGGGGGGCAGGGCAGGGTCCAGTTCTGCCATGTCGGGAGAGGCTAGGACTCTGGTCATCACAATCAGGCTGTCCACCTCACGCCCCATTGGCCCCACCACCCCTGAAACTGCCCACACACCACACCACACCACACCCCTGCTACACCATCTGACACTGGGGGTTTTATTCCTGTCCTGTTTTTGTGTGTGTACTTTCTTTCTGTGTGTGTGTGTGTGTGTGTGTGTGTGTGTGTGTGTGTGTGTGTGTGTGTGGTGTGTATGTGTGTGTGTGTGTGTGTGTGTGTGTGTGTGTGTGTGTGTGGTGTGTCATGTGTGTGTATGTGTGTGTGTGTGTCTATGTGTGTGTATATATGTGTGTATAGTGTGTGTGTGAGTGTGTGTGTGTGTGTATGTATGAGTGTGTGTGTCTATGTGTGTGTGTGTGTGTGTCTATGTGTATGTGTGTGTGTATATGTGTGTGTGTGTGTGTTCTATGTGTGTGTGTGTGTGTGTCTATGTGTGTGTATATATGTGTGTATATGTGTGTGTGTGAGTGGTGTGTGTGTGTGTGTGTGTGTGTGTGTATGTGTGAGTGTGTGTGTGTATATATGTGTGTGTGTGTGTCTATGTGTGTGTGTATGTGTGTGTGTATATGTGTGTGTGTGTGTGTCTATGTGTGTGTGTGTGTGTGTCTATGTGTGTGTGTATATGTGTGTATATGTGTGTGTCTGTGTGTGTGTGTGTGTTTCTTTTTTAGTTTATTTTTATATAAAGTATGAAAGTTAAAGAAAGGGTGATGTTGTAACCTGATATCATTTGTTTGACATTTTATGTTTTAAAAAATCTTTTTTAAAAATCAATCTTTGTACCTAAGAGTGTGTATGTGCGTGCATGCATGTGTGTGTATGTGTGTGTGTGTGTATGCATGTGTGTGTGCGTTTTGCAGTGTATTATTTTATTGTTGTTTTTCCCTTACCTGTACACTTTATTGTTAAGGGTTGTAATAATGTTGTAGACAGATATTATGATCAAGAAATTTTTGTTCCTAGATAGAAGGCTTGATGAAAAAAAGAGCAAATGCTGATATTAACTCCAGGGTAAAAATCTCTTCGAACCCGGGCCATCAAATCCTGAGCTCAATGCTCTAACCACTAAATTATCCACCCCGGATGATGATGATGATGATGATGATGATGACAATGATGATGAAAATAATAACATACTTAGCATGCGTCCTTTCAACACTGAGTACACCCCTTCTTTGCTGAAAAAGAAAAGAGAAGACAATAAAAATCCCCAAAGACGTAAGTTCTGAAATGTGAAAATACAGGT
This sequence comes from Rapana venosa, assembly GCA_028751875.1. NCBI lineage: Eukaryota > Metazoa > Mollusca > Gastropoda > Neogastropoda > Muricidae > Rapana > Rapana venosa. Next base: position 73,907,514 of record CM054140.1, read on the forward strand.
GACAGAGCACAAGTTAAATGCATGCATAACATTAAAAATCAGAACACCATCATGGTTAAGAACATTAAAATAAAAACCACAAGTATGTAGTAGCCTTGTACTTCCTAATGAATGACCTGTAATTAGCAGAGGTTTGTCAGTGATAGGTAAAAAACAGACCTCAAGATTCTGTTAGAAAGATCAATATTATTGATAAATTCCCACAAAAAAAAATCATCTACTCAATACTGTACTCTTATACTTTTTTTTTTAAACTGCACTCTTTTACAACTTTCTCAGCAAATTCATGAAACTGATTACTCATTCTTCAGTTACATCCTTTTTATTTATTGACTTATTTGTTTTAGCACATTGAGGAAATAAGTTATTCAGCTCTTTACTGTTACCTTTTGAACATCATTACCTAATCTACTGAGCATATTCTTCAGCAACTTCAGGAAATGATTGACTTAACTCTTTACTATTACAAAATACTTTTTCAGCAAATGTAGGAAATGAATTTTTTCACTCTTTACTCTTACACTACTTTCTTGACAAATTAAAACAAAATAAACTGAACTCAATTCTTTACTGCCCCTTTCTCAGCACAAAATCTAGGGAATTATTCACTCAGTTCTTCAACTGTTAAAGCTCTCTTTTTCAACAATATCACCTGAATCTGCAAAGCGCGTTTTTCAGCAAAATCAAGACGTGATTCACTCAACTCTTTACAGTGTTATTAACAGTTATTGACTGACTGCATGACTCTGTAAGACTATGTTGAATGCAAGCGCTTTGATTTGTCTTTGCAAGATATAGCACTATACAACTTCCATGTATCATCATCATCATCATCATCATCATCATTATCACAATTATTACTTATCACCCCGCTCGGCTCGGTGTTGTGTCCTTGGGAAAGACACTTTACTCCTATTTTCCTCACTCCACCCAGGTGTACAAGTGGGTACCAGCTCTGCTGGGGAAGTATCTGGCGACAGACTAGCGTCCTGTCACAGGGGTGGTGAAAAACCATCAGTTCGCTTAACGCTACAGAAACCGGGATAAGCTCCGGCTCTATGGGCCTTCTGGCTCGAAAGAACATACTTTACTTTTTTTTTACTTATCATGCTGACACACGGTGTTACCTGAATCTGCCCAGCGTGGGCTTGAGGCCGCACAGGCCACAGAAGGCGGCAGGGACGCGGACGCTGCCCCCCAAATCGGTGCCCAGACCCACGAGGGACCCCCCCCCGGCAAGCAGCGCCCCCTCCCCCCCTGAGGAACCCCCGAGCAGTGGGCGGTGTTGTGGGGGTTCACCGTCGTGCCAAATATGGCGTTGGAGCAGCCGTAGCTGAAGGACAGACAGACATAGCGCAGCCGTGAAGAGGCTTGACGTAGCGACACAGAGACAAACAGACAGACACAGACAGACAGACACAGGCAGATGGATGGATGGATGAAAGGATTCAGAGGAAGAGAGAGAGAGAGAGAGAGAGAGAGAGAGAGAGAGAGAGAGAGAGAGAGAGAGAAGAGAGAGAGAGAGAGAGAGAGAGAGAGAGAGAAGAGAGAGAAAGAGAGAGAGAGAGGAGAAAGAGTAATTGAATGATTTATTCACAAAAAGGCCATTGGCCCATACATGAAGGGGGTTGCCGAACTGCTTAGTATTTTAGTGGGGTGGGTGGGAGGGGTGGGGAGGTGGGGGGGAAGCAACAGCAATAACGAAATGTTATTGTATAACAAAACAACAACAAAATCAGTTACAAAAATATGACTTAAGATACCAAGATATCTCTTATTCTAAAGGCTTTACACAAACATAAAGTTAGGCTGTGCACAATGTCAGGATGACTTGATGCCATGAGTAAACAGAATCCAAATAAATTAGGCTGTCTACTGTATTTTATGGGGATGTCATTAGGCCTAACATTTCTAATACTGGACAGCACAACACAAAATGGACTCCATCCTCCACTGCTTGCCTACGTAATCGACATAGCAGCCTGAGGTCATCAACATCATGTGTGTGTGTGAGAGAGAGAGAGATAGAGAGAGAGAGAGAATAACTACACTGTGTAAATACACAATAGGCATTATTGCACAATGCAAACACACAAAAGGCCTCATTGCACAATGCAAACACACAATAGGCATTACTGCACTGTACAAATACACAAAAGGCATTATTGCACAATGCAAACACACAATAGGCATTACTGCACTGTACAAATACACAATAGGCATTACTGCACTGTACAAATACACAATAGGCATTACTGCACTGCACAAATACACAATAGGCATTACTGCACTGCACAAATACACAATAGGCATTACTGCACTGTACAAATACACAATAGGCATTACTGCACTGTACAAATACACAAAAGGCATTATTGAATGATTATTTTTCTGTGCAAATACACAACAGGTGTTATTGCATAGTGCAAATGCACAAGGGGTATAGCGTCTTACCTGAGCATAGCCTGAGGAATGTTGGTTTTCACAAAGGGAATGGCGCCATGTCTTTTGAACACCTGTGTACATGTAAGTAGTTCATGTTTCAACATTCTGTACTCTTCCAAACTCTCTGCACTTTGAAAATATATGTATTTTCTTTAATAACAATGAAGTTGCAAACTTTTGTTACATATCTACACACACACACACTCACAGGAATTCGTCTGGTATCACTTTAAGTGGAAAGACGTTAAAATTGAAGACTTACTTACTTACTTACACTCACAGGAAACAAACATGCATGCATGGGTGCACACACACACACACACACAGACTCACTCACCCACTTTTACACACAGACACACACACATACACAGACACACAAACACAGACACACACACAGACACACACAAACACACACACACAAACACATCTGTACATTGGTCATAAACAAAACATGCAGCATCAACTCACCTCAACAACAACAGAATCTTCTTTGGAAGGAATACCTATGTTAACCTGTAATCCACCAGTACTGTCGTAACCCTGTGACACACACACACACACACACATTTATATAATGAGCACACACACATGATTCTATACAATGCATTTCTTCTCTTCTTGGAAATATGCATACAATATGGAAATACACACACACACACACACACCACACACACACACACATATATATATATGTGTGTGTGTGTGGGTGTGTGTGTGTGTGTGTGCGTGCATGTCATTTTAGTTTGAATTTGATGTTATTCATGATATTTTCTCAAACCCTACTAGGGATTTTATCAGAAGAATAGTTTACTCATTTAAGTGTATATATGTGTGTATGTATATATGTGTGTGTATGTATGTATACGTATGTGTGTGTGTATCTGTGTATGTATGTGTGTGTATATAATTATATGTATGTATATATGTATATATATATATATATATATATATATATGATTTTGTTCACAGATCGTGGGGTCTGTCATTGCTTCTTGGCAATTGTTTTTGGGGGGGTTTGGGGGAGGGGGATGGTGGAGAGGGAAAAAAAAGGGGTGGGTGAAGGGGAAAGGGAAAAATCCGGGAACCATGACAAGACCAGAAGTTTTGGCTTTTTTTCAGTTGGGGGAGGTGATGATTTTGAACAGGTACCGTAATCTACTATTTTAAAAAAAGGGTTTTTTAAACATTAGGTTTTCCCTTTACCCGAGGAAGCTTTAAGGAAGTGAAAATTTGCTGACAGAAAAAAAGGAGAATAAGTTGAACAAGTTTTGTTTTTTTTTGCCATTTTTTAAATATATATAAAATAATAATATATATAACTGAGACAAAAGAGTGAGGAAAAAAAAAAGGCAGGTAACCAAACAACTTCATTCTGATCATAGACAATTTTGGCCTAATTCGAGAAAAGAAAAAAAAAAAAAATACTACAAAAAAAATTTTAAGGGAGCATGGGGGAAAAATTTTTGGAAAAGGGCAGCCTTTGGCCCACCGACTCGATTTTTGGCTCCGGTTGAGCCTCTTCAGAGGTCCCGGCACTCTTTTAAACCCCCTCCTCCTTTTTGGTAGTAACAGCAAGACACCCTCCAGAATTTATAAGGTCTATTGCCAGCCTAAAAAAAAAGATAAAATTTGTGGGCCACCACCGCTCCACGAAAGATGAAAAACGAAAGAGAAAAAACAAACAAAAATAATATGGTTAAAAAATGTTCTTTAAAAAAACGTATGAAAAAAGTGGCTAAAATCTTGTGCCCTTTTGTTCCCTTTTGGGAAAACCCTTTTTTTATCTAAAGGATGCAAGGGAGACATACCGTCTGGGCCACCAATGGGGTAAATTTTTACTGGATACAATGTTAACCCAAAAAATGTCAACACATTTTGATGTTGACCCGGCAAAAGAATTTGAAGATAAAGGGCCTTTACTTGGACCCTCAAAGAATCTTTTTCCCCCCCACTTAACCAAATTTAAATTAACTGAAAAAAAGAGTGAGGAAAAACAATTAGTAAAAATTACAATTTCATTTGATCTAGACAAATTTTTGGTCCAAAATTAAGAAAAAAAAAAAAAAAATACTACAAAAAAAATTTTAAAGGGCGCACAAGGAAATTTGAGAAAGCCATGCCTTTGGCCTGCCTACTCGATTTTTGGGCTCCGGTTCACTCTTCAGGGGCCCCCCGGCCCCTTTTAAACCCACCCCCCTTTGTGGTAGGTAACAGCAAACCCCCTCCAGTTTTTAAAGTGTCTATTGCCAGCCTAAAATAAAAAATAATTTTGGGCCTACCACCCTGCCAGGGAAAAGATGAAAAACAAAGAAAGAAAACTATGAAAAAAAAAATAGGGGTTAAAAAATGTTTTTTTAAAAAATCGTATGAAAATAAGGGGCAAATAAATCTTTGTGCCTTATTTCTTTGGGATCCTTTTTCATCTAAAGGATGAAAGGGGAGATCATACAGTCTGGCCCAGCCAATGGGTCAATTTTGCGGGAACAATTTTAACCCAAACATTGTCAGAAAAAATTTTTGAGTGTGACACAGGCAGAAAATTTAAGAAAAAGGCCTTTAAATTTGGCTCAAGAAGAGATGCTTTTTCCCCCCTTCCCAAATTTATATAACTGAGCAAAAGAGTAGAAAAACAAGTTAGTACCCAATTACAACTTCTTTCTGATCAAAAACAATTTTTGGTCCAGATTCGAGGAAAAAAAAAAAAAAAAATACAACAAGAAAAACTTTGAAGGCAGCACAAAGGGGAATTTTTGAGAAAGGACCACCCTTTGGCCTGACCACTCGATTTTGGGCTCCTTTTTAGCACTCTTCAGGGGTCCCGCACCTTTAAAACCTCACTCCCCCTTTGTGGAGGAAACACAAGACACCCTCCAAATTTAAATGTCTATTGCCACCCAAAATAAATAATAATTTTGGGGCCTCCACCGCTGCCAGCAAAGATGAAAAACAAAAGAAAAGAAAACTAGCAAAAATAATAGGGGTTAAAAAAGTTTCTTTAAAAATCGTTGAAAATAAGTGCTAATGAACTTTGTGCCTTATGTTTTTTTGGGGACCCTTTTTTTCCCTATCAAAGGATCAAGGAGATAACGTCTGTGTCCAGCCAAGGGGTCAATTTAGCGGGAAGCATTGTTAACCCAAACATTGTCAGACACATTTGAGTGTTGACACAGGCAGAAGAAGTTGAAGATAAATGGCATTTATATATTTATTATTATTATTATTATTCAGCATATATTCACAATGCAAACTTTATCCCCCTCTCTCAGTATCTTTTTCTTTCTTCACACCTTAGGTTCCCCCCGCCTCCCCCCCCAAAAAAAAACAACAAAAAAGAAAAAAAAAACCCACAAAAAATCTCAAACCAACAAAACAAATAAAAAATGACAGTGCACAAAAAGCAGTACCGGGACGAAGAACAATCTTGACAAGACGATAGATACAATCTTGACAAGACGAAGATACAATTTTGACAAGAGATAGATACAATCTTGACAAATGAAAATACAATCTTGAAAACGATAGATACAATTTTGACAAGACGATAGATACAATCTTACAAAACGATAGATACAATTTTGACAAACATAATCAACTTGACAGATATAGAACAACTTGAAAAGATGATAAAAAAATCTTGAAAAATAAAGATACAATCTTGACAAGACGATAATACAAGACGATAAAACAATCTTGACAAGACGTAGATACAATTTTGACAATTTCAATGAAAGCGGCCCGGGGAAAAAGAGCTGTGTCAAGACTGGGGTAAGAAAGGGTACCAGGCCTACACACTTTCGCTAGCTGGGAAACATCAGCGGAGATTGCCTTCAGCCATGACCAGTCTTAGCGTAACACCCTGCACTCCCCCTTTGCAAAGAAAACAAAAATTTTTTGAAGTCGGAGTAATGGGGTGCCCCCTTGGTGAATACTTGAAAAAAAATCCAAAAACGCAAAAATCTCATCCAGTGTGTTTCCTACCTCACAGTGATTATTCCCCGGTGGGGGTGTGAGTCAAGGCACTTCGGGGGGACCCCCCCCCCCCCCCCCCCCCCCCCTTATGTTAACTGGGAAGCACAACAACAACAAGAAGCAGAAATGACCCTTTTTCTCTTTTTTTTGGAGATAACTTTCGCAGGGTGTTGTGCAATTTTACTTCAATTTTTCGCTGTTCACTTTTAGTGAATTAAATCTTTCACTTTTTGTGTGTGTGTGTGTTGTGTGTGTGTGGTTTTATTTGTGTGTGTGTTGTGTTGGTTGTGTTTTTGGGGTGTTGGGGTGTGTGTGGTTTTGTTGGTGTGTGTGGTGAGTTTTTCATTTCTTGGCTAAAGCTCTGAGGTTGACCACTGGTGAGACCCTGCGTATGCGACTGTTTTTTAGCCAACATTAAGGCAGAGTTCTGCATTCTGACTTTGGGAACAGATGTTCAGCCAGTCAAGTCAAGTCAAATTTTTATTTCCAGATGGTACATTGAATAAGCAATGCATTTGCTTGTTTTTTTGTGTTTATCAAGCCATCTATCTAAGAAACAAACATTTCCTAAAGATTCCCATGCTCACTGACACATCTTTCCCCATGGGGATGCCGGGGACTTGTCAGGAATAAAGAGCATCCCCACCTTCTGGACATTCTATGCTACAAATTCCCTCTTTTCTATCCCTCTCTTTGTTTCTGCCTTGTTCCCTTTTCTTCTTGTCACCGCCTTCTTGTCTATTTTCAGCCTTCTTGGTCCGTTCTCCTGCCTTTTCCCAGAAAGAGAAACCCATTCTCTCCCATGCATAAAGTTGAATGTGCTGGGCCTGACTTGTCAGGCGCTTCACGGCAGCGCAACGCATTTTTGCTCATATGACAGGCAACAATAGTTGCTGTCTGAGCGTTTGACGAAGAGGAAGAGGAAGAAAAGAAGAAGACGAAGAAGAAGATGAAGAAAAGAAGAAGACGAAGAAGAAGATGAAGAAAAGAAGAAGACGAAGAAGAAGATGAAGAAAAGAAGAAGACGAAGACGAAGAAGAAGACTGACACATCGGACAGCATGGCTCACCTTCACTCCGATGTTGTCCTTCAGACTCAGAGGCACCCCATGCAGCAGACGCTTCCTGTCCCCTGCCTCGTCACAGGCCTCTGCTTGCTCCTGCCAACAACACACCGTGCCACACTTCCATAATAATGATAATAATAATAATTAAAAAAACAGTGTATGGAATTTATATCATAGCACTGAATCTTGTAAAGCAACAAACCAAAAGCGCTTACATTCAAATCATTTACGCGTACGCATGCAATCGCACATATCTCACCCACTTTCCTTTTCTGCCTTCCAAAGCAACAAATCAAAAGCACTTATGTTTCAAATCATTTACGCGTACGCATAGCAATCGCACATATCTCATCCACTTTTCTTTTCTGCCTTCTTGAAGAGTCACTGAGGTGCTGCACTGAAAGCTTCAAGCAGAGTGTCCTGGGTAAGGTTGAAAACCTGGCAGAGCCTGTCCCTCTTCAGGTAACAGAGTGCATGCTGGGTATCTTTGCGCCATCCATGGGTAGGTCCCCAGCTGTCAGTTTCCCCCACTGCTCTCAGCTGCTGTCCAGCCCAGCCCAGCTGGTGCTAACTATAGCAGGAACCGACCACGCTTGGACCAGGTAAAACACTAACCATGAGTCTGTTTTTATTTGTTTTATTTTTCAAGTTTTATCCCACCTCGAGCGCTTTGATTTGTTGCTTTACAAGATTCAGCGCTATATAAATTCCATACATTATTATTATTATTATTATTATTACCTCAAGAGTAGTGCCACCTTTCAGTTCTGACTGGAAAATACCGGATCAAGACAGTGAACGTTTTCTGTTATTTCTTTCCTCAGTTCTGCAGCATAACAAAACTTGAAAATATCTGTTAAGGACCAAGAGTGATGGTCTGGGTGTTTGACTTTCAAATGAAGCAATAAATAAGAAGGAAGAAGGCAGGACGGTCAAGACTTCCACCTGCCTGGCAAGTAAACTGTGAGGTTCTGGGTTCGATTCTCAGCCTCGCCCTTTCATTCAAGTCTGACGAGAAAATCAAACTGAAAGTCAAAGTCTTTGGATGAGACTGTAAACTGAGGTCCCATGTGTGAATGCACATGGGACATGTAGCATACATGTTCAAAACCTGTCCCACTTTTCAGAAGAGTAGGCCATTTCATGCCAGTAGGAATGGATGACAAAATTTTAAAAAATGCATGCACACTGGTGTCGTGTTTAGACACCATCCCCAACATTGGAATGCAGCTACCTACATATTAGGGGGGGGGAGGGGGGGGGAGGGGGATGACATCCATGTGCACCTGACATTTACTGAACATTAAAAAAACAACCCATGGCAATGACAGACGTGTCTATGCATAGCAAAACAGTGTACTATGGCTGACGCGTAAAGGCTCTAACTGCTGTTGTACTTGTTGTTACGCCACTCTCACTCTGCTTCTCATGCATGTCATTATTTTATGAATACATCAAACTTGCTGTAACCAATTGTGCGCCCAAAAAAAGCCACACTACCTGGGTGAAAAAGCAAGCACACACACACACACACTCACACACACACACACACACACACACACACACACACACACACACACACACACACACACACACACACACACACACACACACACACATATATATATTATGCAGATAGGAAAATTATACCATTCAAGTAACACTGCTTCATTCAGGGGCAGAGCGTGCTTAACCTGTGGAAAACAGCCTGTAATTTATGTAGAAGGAATCAGCGCTGACTATACGTGTGACATAAAAACAGATAAGCACAAAGAAAAGTGAATACTAAGCACAAAGAAAAGTGAATACTAAACACAGTGTGTTACTTTGTTAGTTTGTTGTTGCTGTTGTTTGACTACAGCACTGAGGTTCACCAACGGTGACATTTTGTGGTATGCGACTGTGTTTAACCCACCACTAAGGTAGCCGCATTCTGACTTCAGGGACAGTGTCTGAACACGACACCTGTGTGCATTAAAAAAAAAAAAGGTCATCTTTTCCTACTGGCATGCAATGGCCTACTCTTCTGAAAGGCACTACGAGGATTAAACGTGTGTGCAACATGTTCTGCATGTATTTGCACACGTGGCCTCATTTCCTCGTCCCATCTGAGGGACTTATGGGGGGGAGGGGGGAGTCAGCACTGATGTTAACTCGGGGGGAAAATCCCCTACAAAGGGTGCCTCTGGAGGTTTGACCTCAGGCCATCAGATCACGAGTTCAAGGTTCAAACCACTAGGCTACCCCATTAAGTAGAATGATTAAGAAACAAATAACAAATGAATATTGACTAAAAAGCTGAAGAAATCAAGATTGCAAAGGAAAAAGAAAGCTAGACCAAAGCTCAGTGATTAAGGTTTTCTAACGACTTTCACAGACCTGTGCCTCAGGTATCGCCTCAGTAACACAGTTGAAGCGGGCGTTGACTTCCAAAGCCTGCAAACCATGGGGCTTCAGTTCGTTATCTCCACATCAGTCAGTCAGTTTGGAAACAACAACAACTACAACAACAACATTGCCAAGGTTTACTTCTCACTATGACACAGCTGTCAAAGGAGAAAAAAACCCAAAGCACACAACAAACTATGAATGAAATGTAGTGTCACAGTTTTTATACCACAGTAACAACTGCAAATGAAACAAGTAGAATATACTTTAACCCCCCCTCCCCCCAAAAAAACCTCAACAACAACCCCCCCCCCCCCCCCCCCCACCAAAACAACAACAAAAACAAACAAACCCAAAACAAAATAATAAAAAAACCCACAAACTAATAACAACAGACAATTGACTGGTGCTATTACCATGACTATAGCAACAACTGCAAATGAAGTCAGTTGAATATACTTTAAAAAAACAACAACACCCCCCCCCCCCCCCCCCCCCACCAACTAGTAACAACAGATAACTGACTGGAGCTATTACCATGACTACAGCAACAACTGCAAATGGAGCTGGTAGAATATACTTTAAAAAAACAACCAATCCACCCCCCCCCCCCCCCCCCACCCCCTTAATAACTACAGATAATTGACTGCAGCAACAACTGCAAATGAAGTTAGTACATAATACTGTAAAAAAACAACAAAACAACAACCACCCCAAACAACCTCAGAACAACAACTGGCGCTATTATTATAATAGTGTATGGAATTTATATAGCACTGAATCTTGTAAAGCAACAAACCAAAGCGCTCACATGACATTTAAAATTTTTTTTTTTATCACAACTGTATTTTAAAAGAAATCAAAGAAGGAAATTTTTTTTAAAAAAACAACAACAGAAAACAATCCATTTTTATTTCCTGAAATAGGAGGGTCGAGAAAAGAAAGGGAGTGGGGGCTATGACAGTAATATTTAATTTAAAAAGGTGCAGTCTGTACACTGTACAACTGAAAACAACAAAACCTGCAAACCAAATGGTGTAACATAATCCAAAGCCGTTACTATTTCAGTGCATTCCTGAATACCGGTGTCATATGTTATTTCAGACATCTGTGATTATACTGCAGCAATATTATTGCAGACAGAACCCCCCCCCCCCCCCCCCCATGGTTCCTGCCCCCCAGGCCTTACATTATCTTGTTACAAAGTGCTCTCCTAGTAAATGCCAATCTAAATTGCATGAAAAATAACATATCCTGAAATGTAATACTACAATAGTAATATGCAACACAATACAGGTACAGCACAAAGAAAACCACAAGTAGTAATGTTATAACACAACACACTAGTATACACACCATACACTGCACTAACAAAAACTACCTACCCCCCCCCCCCCCCCCCCCTCCAACCAAATTATGCAACAAAACATTTCTTTTTTTTTTCAATAAGGAATTTAACAAAGTTTTTCCCCTCCTTTTTCTGTTAGCATCATTAAGTTATAAAGACAAACAAAGGAAAATAAATGAACCTTGTTACATGAGAAATAAAAACATATATATGTCAAATCAAAAATACAGTCTTTAAATTTGTGCAACAGTTTGTTGTTGCTATTTCATTAACAATAACATATATTTCTAATCACTTTTTTTCCCATGTGGAGAATTATACAATACCCCTTTTTCATAATTGATTGGGAATAATTTTCAATCATTTTCTTTCTCTTAAACAGAAAGCTGAGAATGCAATAGAGCAAACACAGACACACACAGACACATAGACAGACACACACAACACACACACAACTTACTTACAAAAACACCAACACCCACCCACACCACAACATTCATACAGAAGTATGGCCATATTCTATATCTATTTATCGTATTATATATATATCTGTATATATATATATATATATATATATATATATATATATATATATATATATATATATATATATATATCATACAATCTTCTTCTTCTTCCTTTTTTGTTATGTTTCTCCCAGGGGAGGTTTGACATTGATGAACCTTCTCCATCTCTCTCTGTTTTGAGCTTCCTCCTTATTTATGCCCCTTTCTCTAAGATCATCTACAATACAGGCAGCCCAGGTTTTGCTAGGTCTTCCCTTTGCTCTCTTTCCTCCACTACGAAGTTCATTTCTCTTTTTATGTTGTGGTGGTCTGCTTTCCGTTGAACGTGCCCAAACCAGCGCAGTCTATTGGTACTAGCTACAGACTTCAGATCATCAACTTTGCACATTCTCCATAGTTTTATATATACAATACATGATTCTAAACAAAACTGTACAGTCAGTCTCTTCTCTCCTCACTTTCTCCTGGTAGGCTCGCAGAACATCCACCGACTTCAGCTCTCCACTCTGAAGCTTGGCCTGCAGGGCTGACAGGGACAGGGACAAGATGGCATCCCTCTCCGTCCCCGCCAGTCTGTTCTGCACACACAGGTAGAAACCACACATGAAAACTGAAAAGACACAATCTTTATTTCCGTTACTTTACAATGAAGGAAAGATAAGAATATATATATGGAGATGTCTTACTAAAAAGACACAATCTTTGTTACATTGTCTGTCATACATTTATTATGAATTGAGCCCATCTATGTTACTAGATTCTGGCAGAACTTCAATACCTCATTCTACTGCAGCTCAATCCGTTAGTTTCCCCACAAAGTTTTAACAACTAAATCTATCAAATCATTAAATGCCTCATTCAACAGCGGCTCAGTTTGTTCAAAAGTTGGTCTTCAATTCTACGTCTGTTCACATAAAAGTGATGTTCAAAAGTTGGTCTTCAATTCTACGTCTGTTCACAAAAAGTGATGTTCAAAAGTCTGTCTGAAAACCTGTAATAATAATAACAACAAAAACCTTTTAATAAAACAAACAACCCACCCCAAACCATGTATAACATAAATACCTCATTTAACTGCCGCTCAACCTGTTTGAAGGTCTCTCGGCACAGTGCTCGCTTCCTGGCCAGTTTTTGGTCCAGTTTCTTTCTGGACCACCACCTGTGGCCGATCATCCAGGCCACTGACACACTGGCGACCGCCCCGATCGTCCATGGCCAGACTGACGAATACACTGACGATTGCATCTTCTCTCCTGACATGATGAGAGTCGACAGGAAGAGTCCAAGCACTTGAAACAAAATATGTAACACACCACTGATGTGATAGCAATGAAAAGGTGAAGGAGGAGGAGGAAAGGGAGAAAGAGGAAGAGGAGGAGAGGAAAAACAAAAAAGAAAAGAAGACAAAGAAGATGATGAACAAAGGAAAGAAAGAGAGAGAGAAATAGAGAGAGAGAGAGAGAGAGAGAGAGAGAGAGAGAGAGAGAGAGAGAGAGAGAGAGAGAGAGAGAGAGAGAGAGAGAGAGAGAGAAGAGAGAGAGAGAGAGAGAGAGAGCAGACAGAAAAAAAGGATAAATGAAATAAAGAAAAAAAAGGAAGGAAGAAAAAGGGAAAAAATTAAGAAGGAGATAAACGATAACAACAAAAACAACAACAACATTGTTATTGAATAAATATTCACCAAGCATCTTCTGAAAAAAAAAGAGAAAATAGTTCTTACTGCTGAAAAAAGGCAGATGTATCGGTCTCTCTGAATGCTCTGAACAGAAAAGAACCGGTGCTTGAATGACCTGGCCTTTATACCTGGGGAATGACACTGCCTGGCTATATTTCATAAATAATTATATGTATTGGTGTTAATTAATCAGAGTCGCATTTCAGTTTACCCTGTCCTAAGCTACTGTAATGACATTTATTTTTGGGTGGACATGATACAAATTTACAAAACCAGATACAGTCATACATTAGGGTTTATTGTTTTTGTACTTTTTATATTTACACAGATGTGCTTTTCAGCAGATGTCTGTATCTTTGTGTGGTTTGTTCATGAAGTCAGTGAATGTCAAAACAACAACAACAAATCCAACTATATGTTTTGACATACATGTTTACCATAAGAAAGGAAATATATATAGTTAATTAGTAACACACACACACACACACACACACACACACACACACACACACACACACACACACAGAGAAAATAAGATTGATTTCAGTGTCACAGTTTTCTTTGCCTCACGACTCAATTTTCAAGTCAAATGTTGCCATATTCACTGAAAAACAAATTATACATTTTTGTGCTGGTATCCTTCTTAACAAAAAAAGTCACAGGCAGATGATCTGCAATAATATTAAAATCACTATTACAGATCAGCTAACAGTTTAAAAGGAGTTCATCTTATAGTTATAGCTTGAGTAGTTTCCCTTTGATTGGACACTAGTTTGACATTTATTTAAAAAAAAACAAAAAACAAACAACCCCCAACCAGACATCAGAAACATGCTGTAGCCAATGATACAAGTTTACAGCATGTCACTTTTCTCTAGATACTAGATAGCAATATTAGCTCAAGCTGTGGCACATCTCCAAAGAGTTAATGAATAACTGAACATGCCCAGTGCTGTTCCTATTTGCACTGAAATAGAGAGCAAATTTTAAAAAAACAAGATGTCTGCTAGCTTCAGACGGGGTCGGCCCGCTATTGCGCGGGCCCGATATTGCGGGGGCCCGCTATTGCGCGATGGTGTGGCAAAGACAATGCATATTTTTAAACAATAAAGGGAAATAAAGAGGTGTCACAGTTTTTTTATTCCACAAAATCACTTTTGCAATCCCAACATTCAAAGCATCGAGCTCAAAACCACTACCTTATAAACAAATCTCAGGTGGTCATAATATGATACCAACAAATAAACATAGCTTCATGTCAAATAAACTGGCAAAGAAAATGTTGATATTGCAT
>CM054140.1:73927225-73939725 GCA_028751875.1 Rapana venosa
GCTTTCGATAGTCTCGAACAAATAAGTAATGCCTAGTAGACAAATGTTCAACAGATCTCAAAACAAAATTATAGGAAGAAGAAAAAGCCAAGTAGGCAAAGTGTAAACAGTGCTGTAATGTCGGAGTCTGTTTTCCTTTCCCCAGTGTGTTCTCCTTTCCCCAGTGTGTTCGCTGTACGTCCTGTGTCTGAGCGGGTTGGGAGCTGCACTGTCTAAATCTGGCAAGCCCGTCCTTTATATACCCCCTCTGACATGTTGAATAGTCCATGGGCTCGCGCCGGCCCACTCCTTGACGTTTTTATGGGCCTGTGCTTCTTGCTCCGAGATTCATCATTTGTGACCTTCTCCCCTGATGATATTGTTTTTTACCTAGCCGAGTTCACAAGCCCTAAATGGTGCGTGTGTGCTTGTACAGTCTGTGATTCAGTGGAGCGGAAGAATGACATACTCACTGCGTGATTGGACTCGAATACTAATATACGTCAGTATGACTGTTTTTTCTCTCTCCCCCCCCCCCCCCCTTCTCCTTTTGGGTAGCTATTCTTTTGTACCTTCCCCATTTCCCCCAGAATTTTTCCGGGTTCTTTTTCAATGAATTTCATTATCACATTTCAGACATGCACACATACTCATACCTGTGGATCCCATCATAGCTCGGAATCCAAGCTTGCAAACACAGGCAAGCATGCATGCCCTTTCCCTCCCCTCCCTTCTCTCTCTCTCTCTCTCTCTCTCTCTCTCACTCGTCTATACACATGTGTGCATGCATCCAGTCTGCGCATACTACAGATGTATACGCCTGCGTTTGTAGTTATACTTAAGTTTATATTTGCACAAGGGCTAAAGGAAAGCCCTTCAGGTTTTACCAACGCCAAAGGTTTTAATAATAATAATAATAAATGGATTTAAAAGCGTTACTGCACAGACAATCAAGCCTTTCAGGTACAGTCTGGTTATCTTTACAAGCCAGCACAAATACAGACTCCAGCTACTGTTTGTAACCAATTGCAGTTGTTGGTTGAAATATTAAAAATATCTGACGTAAAAAATATCCCCTTTGACTGTTGCTGAACTGAGATAACGTAGTCAGCATGCAAGCTTACGAATCAAATGAGTTATTTGACAAATATTGCACAACTACAAATTAATGAGGAGTTCTAAGTCAAGACAATGTATACCTCATTAGACATCAGATGCGAATTTGTAGCTCATATTTGACTTTTTGTCTCTTTGTGTTTTTAATTTGTATACATACAGAATTGAAGAAATTACTTAATTGCTAGTAAATGGCATTTTCAAGCAAGACAAGAATAATTTTTTAAAAAGTTTTGTCGACAAATGAGTAGATGACTGATCAATGAAAAATATCTTCTTTTTTCCCCCATTGTAATGTAAATGGAGCCAACTGTTGCCACGTTTGGCACTGCAGTGCCCCTACGACCCTGGAGGGGGTTATGGGAGCAGACGAGATGATGAGATCTATATCACTCGCTTCTGGCAACACAATAAAGTTTTTCTTTTAATTCATGGTTGAAAAGGGGGGGGGGGGGGGGATATTAAAAAAATTTTAAAAATAAAATTATTCCCATTCATGGCAAAAGATACAGGAGCAACGAATTGTAGAGGGGAGGGTGAAGGGAGTGCAGCTTTGACACAGGCTGGCCATTAGTGGCTCCTGCCACCTTTGACAGCACTGAGTAGGACAGGTCATCAGGTCACAGTGTAACCCTACTGACGTGTTCTGGTCTTTTGGCCTGTCTGTCTGCCTGTCTGTCTGTCTGTGTCTGCCTCTGTCTTTCTGTTTCGCACTCAAACACACACATATACATAGACAGAGAGAGAGAGAGAGAGAGAGAGAGAGAGAGAGAGAGAGAGAGAGAGAGAGAGAGAGAGAGAACGAACACATACACACATGTAGAGAGAGAGAGAGGAGAGAGAGAGAGAGAGAGAGAGAGAGAGAGAGAGAGAGAGAGAGAACACACATACATACATACATACATACATGCAGAGAGAGAGAGAGAGAGAGAGGAGAGAGAGAGAGAGAGAGAGAGAGAGAGAGAGAGAGAGAGAGAGAGAGAGAGAGAAAGAAGAAGAAGAAGAAGAAGAAAGTGATGGCAATAATGACGATTGTGACGGTCAACCACGACGACACTAAAACTGTTGATAAATAAGATAATAATGCGCTCCAGCGCGTGTAAACGCTCGCCTACACGTGTCACTCAGTATCACCTTAGCCACCACCACCACCACCAGCAGCAGCCGCAGCAGCACAGGATACTGCTGCCGCCTACATGATCACCACCAGACAGAGTACAGCAACTGACCCAACATGGACACCAGTTTGATGTCTGGCCTGATCCCATTCTTCCAATGACCGCCAGTCAGTCACAGACTCCATGTAGTGTAGGCTAAGTGTTTGTGTGGGGTGACCCAGTGCAAGACTGTAGGCAGACTGACATTAATGACTATAAGCTAGCTTTGATGTTAGGCCCACATTGATAGAGCTATCTTTGGTCATATTTCTATTTCTGTGGATTGGGGGTGGGGTGGGGGGTGCTTTGTTTGCAGGTGGAGCTATAAATCATTATTACCTCTGACAAACCTGCTTAAAGAAAAAAAATCCCAACAACTCACTTTTAAATTTTGTTTGCAGAAGTTCATTTATGGGCATTTTTTTGGGCAAAGGAAAGGAGGGAAAGAGTGTGGAAAATCAAGCAAGTGTACACACATCCAAATGTGCACGTGCACGCATACATATAGAGAAAACACGCAAGTGCTCGGCATAATTCACACACAGATGCACTTCATGCATAAAACAACAACAACAACAGTTCGCTCTCTCTTTCGATGGTAATGATGATGATGGTGATGATGATCCCGTTTTTCAAGGACAAACCACACTATTGCGATTGTTTTTAAAACCTGCCCATTCATCTGGCACTTTGGGGGATCTGCCAGACATGGACAGTTGAATTTTCAATCTCCCAACAGCTAATACTCCTTGTATGAAATGGTGTCAGAGATATCAGGCATGGCATACATAAGTCATCCATTGACCTGCCCACACATAGATAGCCAGCCCTTTAAGGATAGAGGGCTAGGGGAAGAGCACAGGAAACAACTATCCATCCATCAAACTGATCTTGTCAGGGTGGGAGAGTTTTCTGAAAGCCTCTGTGTGTGTGTGTGAGAGAGAGAGTATTTTGTGTCCTAAAGTGGCTATCGTCCTAAAGTTGACAGGCTCAACCTAGACAAGAACTCTTACCCAGGTCTGGAAACTTGCTATGGAAACTTCCCTTCTCCTGTTCTTCACCATGTGGGTTGTCAGTGCACAGACTGCAAATCCCAAGACAAATGATCCCTATTTGTGAGCGTGCAAATTGGGTTAAACAACCCATTTTCCCTGGGGAAAATTGGGTAAAATGGTTGTATGTTCCAGTCTTGACCAGGTTCTTTGTCGTGTGTGTAGAGAGTCTTAAACAGGAAACTCTAGGTCGTCACTCCAATTCCTAGCCCCACCTGATTTGGCACCAGAAATGGAATCCTAGACCTTTTCCTATTGTCTTTAGTATCCCTAAGGAGGGTTCGGGCTCACTTACTTATTGGGGTGGGAGTGATAAAGGGGGATTGGAAGCACTACAAACAACAACATTCATTCAATGTGACTGTCCAGACACAGCAAGCTGGGTTCACAACTATATTTCACTAAACACACAACTAATCCAAAATATAGAAGTTACAGATCCCCAATTGTACTACAAGTACAATTCAAACACAAAGTATTTTGTCTTCTGTCCATTCCTCAACCAATCAATCAAGAATGAAGGATCAGTCTCAGATCAGAGACCTAAAGAGTCTCAAAGCAATAGGGATTGCAAAGCAGAGCCAAAAGCAATCAAATTGATGTCAAAATTAAACCCCTCCCCCCAAAAACCCAACAACAACAAACACCTCCCCCCCCCCTACCTTGAAATAGAAAGGAACATACAATCAATAAATGGTTGATCTCTTCATGGAATCAAAGATTACCACAGGTCAGGGGTGCATATCCCCTTAATGAGGAACATCAGACTCAGGAGAGTCGCAGGCAGTCACGCTCCCTGTCCCATGACCCAGACAGGAAATGACTGTCTGACAGGAGGAAGTTAGGGGAACGAAAATCAAAGGGAGATCACTCTTGTGGTACAAGGGAACAAACTCCTGTACAACAAAGAATTACTCTTACAGTGCATGGGCCATGACTGCCATTACCAAATTTATGTTTAGTAATACCAACTACAAAAGGTACGTGTTTGTGATAGGTGTTACATGTATAATGTCTTTTTTGGCCACTATTTTGGGTCCTGTTTTGATGTATGTTAGTAAAAATGATTTGTAAAGTTGTTTAAAAACAAGTTCCATTTATATTCTGAGGGGAAGGGGGGGGGGGGGGTGGTCATGCAGTTGAATGCCTGAATCCATTTAATAACAAGGAAAACCACTTAGGGACACCCCAACCTAGTTTCCTTGTTGTTCATTGTGTACACCTTGCTTACCTCCCACCCAACCCAATGCAAAGCAGGAAAGAGACACAGGGAGAAGGCTTTCTGAATGTGAAATGAGCTTTATGCAAATCAGGGTGTAAATTTAGATCTGCAGTTTCTTAGTCTGGCAATGGACAAAGGTTTTTTTGTTTTTAAAAAAAATATTATTTTGTTTTTAAACCGTATGCCTCTCTCTCCCTGCGTGTGAATGTTAATTTAGTTCTGAGCTCGGCACTTTTTCTTCTTAGTTTGGCAATTAACAAGTTTTTTGTTTTTTTTCACCTTATGCTTTCATGTGTGTGTGTGTGTGTGTGTGTGTGTGTGTGTTATAAATGTGCATTCACTAAAAAGTTATTTTAGACTGGAAATGGGGGAGGGAAGAGAGATAAAATGTAATGTCAGAGTGTTTGTGTGTAGAGTTGAATGGAGTATGAAAGGAAAAAAGCCCCATTTCTAACCATGAGAAAGTAACTGAATTATACATGCAAAAGAACACAAAACGAAAGAAATTAACTGGAATTATACAAATGCCAGGATGTGTCACAGTCAATTTTGTTAATTTCCAGATGGTACATTGAATAAGCAATGCATTTGCTTGTGTGTGTGTGTGTGATCACAGGCAATAGTAATGGTATGTGGAACAAAGTGACATTGGAAGGAGTAAAATGTTAATTTCCAACTGAAAATAAAACGACCAAATGGACTTTGAAACAAGCATTCATAAGTTCTAAACATGAATAAAAAGTAACAGAAAACATTTTCAAATGAGCAATCAAGAATACTGGGCTAAAAGTTGGGTTTTTTATATTGTAATTTGGCATTCAATAATCAAACGAATGAAATTAATATTTTTCACTGCACCAGCATGTAATTCCAGTTACAAATTTCGTTTTAAACACACTTAGCTTTGATGATATAAAGTGAGATGATTTGTCTGAGCCTTGCCATACTGTATGGGAGAAATGTGTCTGTGTGTGTGTGAAGTGAGTGGGTTGGAGGGGGTAATTCGGTAGGCAAAAGGGTGGTGATGGGGGGGGGGGGGGGGGGAGGGGGTAGTGAAGGACATAGATCAATTGAATTTGGCTGAACTTTGAACCCCATCCAAATTGTTTATTACACAGAAAGAACATCAGATCCAATGGGAGAGAGAGAGAGAGAGAGAGAGAGAGAGAGAGAGAGAGAGAGGATTGGTATTGATATCCTCAAGCCACCCCCACTTCTCCTTCCCTCTCCATATTCAGGTTGGTCATGTTTCCTAAAAAGCCTGTCTATAGCAATGCATCATGCAATCTACGATCTAGGAATTGGACTTGGGAGCTCCTCTAAATAAAGCAGCATGGCAACACCCATTGTTACCTCTACCCACAGGCACTGTTGTGACAACGGCGTGTCGATACATGTCTGCATGTACAGCTTGCAGCCTGACACGTAGGAGTTTTATGTCATGACTCCCTCCATACGTCACCAAGGCCTTATGACGTCAGTGCCGTACACAAGACGTCGTTAAATATCCGGGTTTTTCGCTTCGTGTTTTCCGTATTGTGCAGGGGATGCTTGGTGTGTCTAGGGGTGTGTGTGGTTGTTTTTTTGCTTTGCATTTTAGGGGTGGGGTTAGGGGTAGGGGAAAGGAGGTGGGTGTTTGGTTACAGCTAGGGACAGAGGAAATGCTTGTGTTCCTCCCTACTCTTTACCCCATTTTTGGGGTCTCTTTCTATTTGCTGTCTCAATGTCCGTCTCTTTCTGTTTGTCTGTATGTATCTGTAACTCTGTTTCTTTCTCTTCACTCATTCTCTGTCTCTCTCCGTCCCTACCCCCTCTCTCCTCATCTATCTATCTATCTATCTATCTATCTATCTGTGTGTGTGTGTGTGTGTGTGTGTGTGTGTGTGTGTGTGTGTGAGAGAGAGAGAGAGAGAGAGAGAGAGAGAGAGAGAGAGAGAGAGAGAGAGAGAGAGATACATACCTTTATCAAGTACTAGTCGAAGTCAACGTGAAATACTTAACCCATGATCTCAAATGCAAACTGATCGTTGTAGCCTATCATTGTTCTGTTCATTAATAGGAGTAGTAGTGGCAGTAGCAGTAGAAGCAGCTGCAGAAGTAGTAGTAGTAATAATAATAATAATAATGTATGGAATTTATATAGCGCTGAATCTTGTAAAGCAACAAATCAAAGCGCTTAGTAGTAGTAGTAATAGTAGCAGCAGCAGCAGCAGCAGCAGCAGTAGTAACAGCAGCAGTATCAGCAGCAGCAGCAACATCAACAGTAGTAGTAGTAGTAGTAGTAGTAGTAGTGGAAGTAGTAGTAGTAGTAATAGTAGTAGTAGTAGTATTAGTAGTAGTAGTAGTAGTAGTAGTAGTAGTAGTAGCAATGGTAGCTGTAATAGCAGCAGCATCTGCTGCAGACGCCGCAGCAGTAGTTATCATAGTTTTAGTTCTTATAATAATGTGTTTCACATAATCTGTGAAAACAGAAAAGTAATATTAGAAAAGGTTTTAAACCAACTGTAACCTGAAAGTGATAAAGCAAAGCTCCTCACCCTCTCTAAAAAGAAGCACAGGAGCAACAATAGCAACAACAACAACAGCAGCAGCAACAACAACAACAAACAAACAACAAACCCCACGAAAAAACAACAAACCAACAGCAACATTAACAACAATAAATCTGTCCAGTTTCCTCATCTTCTTCGCCTCTCCCCCCAAAAGAAGCAAACCAACAAACAAAGAAAAACAAAAACAACTCAACAACAAAAAACCCAACGACCCCCAAAGTGATAGAATCAAACATGTCAGCAAGCAAGCCAAGAGAGAAACACATTGCAATATGTTTTACAACACTCTTTCTGGAATATGAAAAGGGTAATGTTGCTTTTTTTATATTTAAAAGCTGGAGAACCAAAGCGTTAGGTCATACTCTTAGGTGTGATGGAAATACTTTTTTGTTTCATTTTGTTTTCCTTCAAGTTTAAGCCTATCGTGACAGAGAATTTGGTAAAGAATATTCCTGAACCCCAGAAGGGATTAGAAACAAGGGAGATATTTTAGAATCTCTTATCAAAAATCTTCCCACTCAGGAAATATTTTGACAAAGTAGTAAGTGAACAAACACGGAATTGTAATCAAATGAAATAATGTGAACGAAGAAAGTCTATTTCCTTCCACAGCAATAGCCGCTACATTCATAAAGATTTATCTTAAATTCACAAGTTCTGCAAAAAAATCAACTGGCGTGTTTTGTGAATATGTTTGTTTGAGGTTATTAACAAAAAATGAACTTAGAAATTAGGCTCGAGGGACATAGGTCCTTCCCCTTTCTAAAGAACGTCACATTCCATTACAAGACAGGGAGTTCAACTGCACTACACTAGACTTGCTTGTTCAACAGATTTGCAGATCGTTATGAGGAAATGCCATAATCGCAACAACAGCCACAAGACATATGAGTTGCTGTCAGAATCGCAAGGCAGCACGAATGTTTGGGATGGTTCTTGTCCTGTTGAGGAAAACACAGGGCAGGCTTGTCGGCGGGGAGTAGCATGACGACAGCATGGTCCTTCCTTCCCTAGCAGGGGATTGACAAGAGACTTAGAAAACATCCTTGAGGGACACCAAAAGACGCTGTATCATAGGCTGAAGGAAAATCAGAGTCATGTTCATGGACGTAGCTTCGTGGCTGGGTGGACAGGATGGTGTTGGAAGTAGGTATAAGGGGGGATGACAGCCTGTCTTGTTTTTGGCCGCAGGTACACTGGCAGGTTGGATAGTTCATATGTAGTTGGAAGGGTGTGAACACACTGCGAATAAATGAGTGAGTGAGTGTGTGGACAGGTGTGTGTGTTGTGTGTGTGTGTGTACACAATGCAAGTGTCGTTATATATTATTTTTGAAACCCATCAGACTCAGCATCTCTACAGTGAAAAGGCCTGAGGGCAAGGAGCTCCGCTTTGAAGGCAGGCCAGCTAAAAGGGGCGCAATGCATGGTACCGTGCACTTCTTGGTACAGAGTCCCAACACAACGCCAGCATCCGGACTCGCCTTCTCAATGATAAAGAGATTTTTCTGTATTTCTTTTTTTGGTGTCACAACTGAAGTATTGGCTGTCAAGATGCATAAGATAGGCAGGGGCAGAAATGCTGTGTTGTCCTCACCCACTTACGTATTTTATTTGAGATAGTGTTGTGAAATTTGTTCTTCCTGAAGCATGTTCCATGTTGCAGGATTACAGGCAACACCATGCAGGTTCATGTATTGGTATACACTCTCCATGTCTGTCTTTCTTGTATATATATATATGTATATATATATAACCATTTCGCAAACACACACACATACATGTGCGATTAAACATATATAGCTATGCATGCACATGCACATACCGTGCGACCATGTGTAGTTGAATTCATCATTTGCACAACCAAGTTCTGTCGGAATAATCCAGGTGTTAAGCTTTTCTCTCAGCGTTTTGTTCGTCTTGCCATACTACTTGTAGCTCAGTGGTGCTCTTAGCATTAATCCTCGGATGAAAGTGTACACGGGGCCGGGGGTCCCATTTGCAGATGGTTCTCTCCGTGGACGTAAAAGAGCCCACAGCAATGAAAGAAGTGTCCTAGATCATATCTTGTTGGGAAAATATGTAGCGAAGAGAGAGAGAGAGAGAGAGAGAGAGAGAGAGAGAGAGAGAGAGAGAGAGAGAGAGAGAGTTGTTAATTAATTTATATTGTTTCTTCAGAAAACGTATTGGCCTCAGGATAAAAATGTCAACTGTCTATTATAAGATGCTGCGCTGATTTCATGGCTGTGTACGTCAACAGAGAAAGCCCAAAGGCCTGGCAGATGACAATGGATTGTTGATGTCAGGGAGTGCAGTGTTATCATAGCCATCAGGACTGTTGGTTGTTTTCTTTGCCACAGGTGCTTCACAGTACAGCACACAATGCACGCAGATCGTATATGTACAGACAAAGACCGTTGTTATGGAAGCTAGGCTTTGTGTTGGTTCGTTCTAAGCTTCATTGTGTTTCTTTAGCAAATCAAAAACATGACATACACACAACATATTAGCAGAACGTAACCCCCACCCCTCCATTTGACATTATCGAAATACATGCCAACGTTACCGTCACAAGTTTCACTAACTCCTTGTAGGCTGACTTGCAGCCACTCGAACAAACAAGCAACACGGGACTTCGGTTTATCGTCTCATCCGAAAGACTAGCGCCAGGACCACCATTCACGGCCTAGTGTATGGTGGGCAAGTTTTGGGCACAAATGGGGATCGAACCAGGAATTCTCGTTTTCTAGACAGGTGCTTTACCTCTAGACCACCGATCCCCTACTCAATTTTACACTACACTTTACTACTCTACACCACACTACATTAAACTGCACTACGAATGAGGCAAAATGTCTGTGATGTACAGACCACTGCAATAAATCACTCTATGACTAATAAGCACTATGTGTCTTCCCTACTACATGTGTACACTATTCACTGTGTTACCATCTATTTCATGACTCAGTGCGTAGGCAGACAAAAACGTGAGGATGATTCAGAAAGCGTTGTTGGGTGTGTGTGTGTGTGTGTGTGTGTGTGTGTGTTTGTGTGTGTGTGGACTACTTTACTTTGTTGTGACACAAAACTAATGAGTCATACCTTTATTTACAATGTGAAAAATGAAACGGACACCAACAGTTGTTCTTATTTGATTTAGTATCATCATTTTTTAAGGGTGGGACGCTCTGTGTCACTAGAATTTACCATGGAAATCCCCCACCCCCACGAAAATAAACAAAACAAACAAACAAGAGTGTACAGTTCTTTTTAACCGAAGGTTCATAATGTTTGCATGACTATGAAATAAATGAACCAAGCCTTACTTTCGATATATTTTAAATTGAACAGTGGATGTGACTGAAAATGAACTTCAGTCATATACTGTAAACCTATGCATCATAACCCTACCCCCTCTCCCAACCCCCCCCCCCCAAAAAAAACCCCAAAAAAAACCCCAACAAAAAACAACTACAACAAAACGCCCCTAACCCCCCCCCCCCCCCCCCCAACATTACCTAAAAAAATACCCAACCCTGCGGCAAGGCATACCTGATACTGTAGCCCATATGCAGGGTCTGATGCACAAGGGACCTGTAACGAAGTAAAAAAAACAACAAACAAAAAAGAAGAAAAGAAAAGAAGAAAAAGAGAAGAAAAGAAAAGAAGAAAAAGAGAACAATTACATGTATAATTATCAGGATCTAATGATTATAAGACTCGATAAAAATGCCAGGTGACACCAATTTAAAATGGGGTCATTGTTTGAAGCGAGACCCTTTCGATTTCTTTAACCGGAAGTTACAAGCTACAGATTTGTCGTCTGCATCCCGTAGTATGCAAGCGTCGGCTAAGTGTAGCTCCAAGAAGATTGTTTCTGTGGTGACAGGTGAGAGCTCAGCGTATCATCGTCAGAGAACATTGCATGACATGTGTTGATAAAATATTGATTTATGAAAAATATACATGTAGCCTTAGAAATGTAAAGCCGGTGCCTCGTGCACATACGATCAATCTCAGAAAGGTAGATCTAAATCATTCCTCGCTGTACACATACTTGCATTCACAAATGCAAGTCGTAGAAATAATATATTATTGAATTTGTTAAGACCAACAGCAAGTTAAAAGCGATGCAGACGATAAGTTTGCATGCAAATATTTGTAGCCTAGATGGCTTGTCGCTATCACTATAAAACTAGGCTTATCAGAACGGAGAGGAAAGTTGGTGCCTATCTTGGCACAGTACAAGAGAAAGAGATACGATGTTGCCCAACCCCAAAAGACATTTGAAGCAATTTTTGTGATGAACATTGAAAAGCATGATGTGTAGGAAAGATCAAAACGATCAATGAGTGTCAGGCAGCCTATGGTGGTAAGCAATGCAATAGGAATGACAGTTGCAGGCAGTGACCTATATTTAACCAGAGGAGAAAATTTAATCCAGTATATCAGCCTCCACTCTGAG
The DNA here is from genome assembly GCA_028751875.1 of Rapana venosa. Taxonomy (NCBI): domain Eukaryota; kingdom Metazoa; phylum Mollusca; class Gastropoda; order Neogastropoda; family Muricidae; genus Rapana; species Rapana venosa. The sequence continues at coordinate 73,938,768 of CM054140.1, forward strand.
GTACTGGAAAAGACTATGATAGGCCTGATTGAATGACACTGTCACTGAGGATAGTCTCATGGGAGTGAGGGACCCAACAAGTTTTCTTCAGTAAAATAGTTACTAAACTATAGTGAGGATTAAAAAAACCCACCACACTTTCAGCTGTTTCTGCCCTTAAGCCATATTGACCTAGAACTGAATGCAAACAGATCTATACTTGAAGTATCTTTCAGCTGTAAATCTGTTGTGCTCGTGTGTTAAATATCTATTTTTCTGTGTTAACTATGCTTAAAAAAAGAAAAAAAATTCGTTATAAAGCCCAAGTTTTGAAGACGGCAGTGTTATTTCTGAAGACAGCAATCGACCTCAAATAAAACCTGCAAAATAGATCCAAAATCAAGTACTTTTCATGTCCAAGATAGTTAACAGGGTTTAAGAACAATAACAAGACGCATTACGAGGATGCAGAGTTATTTGTGACGTGTCAGCTGCATCAGTAAAATGAAAGAGCTACTTGTCAAGGTTGACCAGCCAGCCATGTACAGTCGAAGGCAACACATGTGTAGGGCTTTGCCCTCTGTCCGTAACTTTAGGTAGATGAAAGGGATTTTTGTATCTCCAGTTGTTGACTAAGCACTCTGCATGATACATTTGTATGCCTAAGGACAATTGTTTATTACCTTTGACTCAACGGCTTTTAGGAACTTTACATTCATAACCTCTTTAAAATACTTGATAGCAGATATTAATAAGTAATCAGCTAAATTCAGTGATATAAGGTATCAGCTAAATTCAGTTATATAAATTATTAGCTAAATTCAGTGATATAAGTTATTAGCTAAATTCAGTGATATGTTATGAGCTAAATTCAGTGATGCAGAGGTAAGAGAGAGAGAGAGAGAGAGAGAGAGAGAGAGAGAGAGAGAGAGAGAGAGAGAGAGAGAGAGAGAGAGTTCATCTTTAGTAAAAACAACAA
>CM054140.1:73944725-73972225 GCA_028751875.1 Rapana venosa
CAGTGTTCAGTGAGGCAGACATGCACACAGATCATCCAGGTTTGGCCTGTTCATAGCTGTTGTCCTTGTTTTCTTGTCATGCTATTTGATGACATGAGGTGACGTAGAATCTAACCCTGGCCCAGATTCACCCCATAAAAGATGTCAGTTGTCCACCGAATCTCTCCAAATCCAACAGAAGTAGCTGTGGAGAAGGCGTTGACCATGTCGCTAGGGAACGCTCTGATCTGATCCACAGCAATGATTCACAGACATGCAGGAGTTCCTGAAGGGCATGGTGGACATGCAGACCTGCAGGAAGAGAATGGAGGAGAAGCAGGACAAGCAGGCTGACCAATAGAGACAGCAGTAGAGGACATGAAGATGTTTGGAAATGATTGAAGACAAATATCAGCAGTTCCAGGAGGAAATCAGAGATCTTCGATGTCAGTGTGACCAGCTGCAAGATGAAAACAAGCAGTCTTCGTGAACACTTGGACTTTATTACCCAGAAATGTGATTTTCTCGAAAAGCACAGCAGAGGAAACAATCAGCTCTTCTTTGGAGTGCAAAAGAAACAGGAGAAGGAAAGCTGGGAGGATTGTGAGAGACAGGTCAGAACAGTGATCAGGGAGGGGGTAGGACTCGATGATGACATCATGATAGAGAGAGCACACAGAACTCGGAAGGGCGATGCCATTGTTGTGAAACTGGTTTCCAGCAAACAGAAAGACAGGATCTTGAGAATTGGTCAGAAACCCTATCTTTGATTTGACAAACTTACCTCCGAGGAAAGAGTTTTTACACACGATATCAGAGAAGAGGGACACTTTTGAAGAAGAAAAGAACCCGCATGTACAGTCACAGAAACAGTACAGAAACTGAAGGACAAACAAGAAGAGCAACTGGTCAGAGAGTAGCCTTGACTATGACACCCATGAACTGTGTAATGACTTCCTTCCACCCGAATTCAGCAGAAGTGATGATTAAATTAAAGAGATGACCCAACTCCCTCTCCACAGCAAAGACTGTTGCTTCCAGTGTCGGAGTACCGGGATCTGTAGTTATCACGAGCCCAAGGCCACCTGACCAGTTCCAATGCAGCCTTGACAGAGGGGACAGACAGGTCACAGCAGCAGAACGAACGGGGAGCATGGGACACGCGGCGAAGCAGCACCTAGAGCTGCACTGGGGGGACAAGGTTGCCTGGTGGTTAGAGCGTGGAGTGCGCGCCATTTGACGGCCCGGGTTTCCGAGCCACCACCGTGGTGATTTTTCCCCCTGGAGTTAACATTAGTGCAGAATCCACTCCCCCGAAAGTCCTTCGGATGAGACTATAAACCGAGGCCTCGAGTACGAACGTACACATAATATCTTCCGCACATGTTAAAACCTGTTCTGCCTGTCAGAAGATTAGGCTTTTCATGCCAGTAAGAACGGGTGACTAAAAATATATATACAAAATCCGTATGCACGCTGGTGTCGTGTTCACGCATCATCCCCAAGTCGGAATGCGGCTACCTTCGTGGTTGTCAGAAAACGGTCGCAAACGCAAAAACCTCAAATTGGTCAACCTCGGAGCTCTAGCCTAGGAACAAGAGAAAAAAACAACACAAGGAACTGGCCCAGACCAAAAGCTTGTCAGTTGTTGAAGTCAGCTAAGTGCCACGTCCTTCATTAATTAAGACGTTGTCATGCTTTGCCCGTTATGGTGAAAGTGTCTTCAGCCGTTACAAGCTCTAAACATAACAACCTGCTCTCTCCTGTATGAAAAGAGAGAAAAGCAATCCTCTGAAGTCAGCGAATGGGTGCCCATAATATGGCAAAATAATTGAAAGCAGGCATGGGGAGGTATTTTACAAGAGTCATACACGCAAACTTCTTATTCAGTGCCGGTCTCACAGCGATTCTAAGATGGGATGAGTGACACAGAGTGCACGTTCTGGTGACCTCCAAGATGTTAAGCTAGGGAACGCGCAACTGTAGCAGCAGATAGTGAAGAAGAGAGGCATAGCTTGTTTCTACAAACAAGAGATATTTATCTATCTACTTATTTATTTATCTAGTCTTTTATATCGAGGATAATGGAATAAGCACTCATGTGCTTTTTAAAAAACCCATCTAGTCCCCGTGTGTATGCGGTTTTGTAAATTTTGTCATCCATACCCACCGGCATGAATAAACACATGTAGCTTCATAGCAGTGCTTCTAGGCCATCCACCAGCCAGTGCTCACAGCTACACGTTAGATATAGGGAAACAACGGGAAATACTTCATAGACAGGACAGTTTCCAAATTATTCATTTATTCTTTGATTTATATGTTCATGCAACCCCAAAGGGCGAAGAGATATGCAACGAACATAACAGAGCTACAAAGCAGCTCACACAGACACAGACACTCAGACACACAGACACTAGACACAGACACAGACACAGACACACGCACGCGCGCACGCACACACACACACACACACACACACACACACACACACACACACACACCACACACACACACACACACAGTGTGGGGTATGGAGGATTACAAACATATATTTTTGAACAGGAGAATAAACATAACACACACACAGGTACACACAATTACACACACACACACACACACACACCACACACACACACACACACACACACACACACACACACACACACACACACACACACACACAAAACTTGTTTCGAGGACAGAACATAGATTATGCTAGCAGGCCAACAAGACAAACAGCAGAAGTAACTGTTGTTGTTTTTCTCCAAGCAGATTCGGCACTTTACTTCAAAACGTGGACTTCATCATCTTGCATTCAGACAGATAGACAGCAGGCACAGAGAAGCAGCGGCAGCGGCAGCAGCAGCAGCAGCAGCAGCAGCATCAGCAGCGATTTTTGACTGGTGACTATTCCCGAAGTCGGAATGCGGCTACCTTCATGGTGAGCAAAAACGGCTGCAATACACAAAAATCTCTCTATTGGTGTACCTCGAAGCTCTAGCTCAGGGCCAAAAAAACCTCCCAACAACAAAAGAAAAAATGAATGGTGACTGTAAATAATTAAAAAATAAGCGAAAGCACATGTACAGGTGTTTCATTTTTATACTGATGGCTGTTTTTTCAGAAAAGCTTTTCATAATTCAAACATGTATGCAAGCCTGCGTGTATGTATATACGTGCAATCATTATGTGTATACGCGAAGATGCTTGTATGTGTGTATGCGTGCACGAGTGTGAATGTGACTCTAGGTGGCTTGTGTAGGTCTTCATTAAAATATGTGTCTGCGCGTGCGTGAATGTGTTTATATTCGTGTGCTTGCATTGCCAATGATATTTATTTGTAAAAAAATTCAGTTTATCACAGTTTTATTTCTTTTTTGTGTGCGACAGAAAGTCATTTGGGATGTACAAGTTCTGAAGAAGCCAAGATACCATCTCAACCTGTAAGTGTCATACACATACATACACACACGCGCGCACGCACGCCCTCACGCACACACCCACGGCCGCACACACACACACACACACACACACACACACACACACACACACACACACACACACACACACACACACACACACACACAACACACACACACACACACAATCTATCCATCTATCTATCTATCTGTCAGACTCTGTCTGTCTGCCTGTCTGCCTATCTATTTATGCATCTATCTATTCTTTTATGGGAAACTTAACACTGCAAATGCCAACTTCAGGGTTTTTTCCCCCATTGTACCTGATGTTTTATGAAGATCTGATACTTTGGCCACTTCTGTCAATGAAAAGGATTTAAAACAAAAGACTTGAACCTCCGCTGCTTCCCATTAGACAAGTTGAAGTTGATGAGAAAGCCAAACACGCCAGTGGTTTCCTTTTCAAGCGTTATACTTACAAGTAGTAGTGAGATGACTAGGCTAAACAGCCCAGATATAGCCTCTGTGGTCGGCGGGACTGTAAACAAGAAGATTGGATTAGTTTGGAGATGAATACAGAAAACTGACCCTTCACACTGAGCCTGATGATTATGTCTGCGTCAGGTAGTTTGTCTTGCTTTTGTGTCAAGGTTAAATGCTTGTCGTCGTTGTTGTTGTTGTTGTTGTTGTTTCCAGTGAGAGATAGGGAAAAAGGGGGGTCAAGCTCAACTACTTACTGTTTATATAAAACCAGGCAACTTTGGTCCGATGAGGCGAAGCCTCATCGGACCAAAACTTGCATAGTTTTATATAAAAACTAAACAGTTTACCTTGACCCCCCTTTTTCCCTATCTCTCTACTAAAACTGAAAGTAATACTAACTTATTTTTGATGGGTAAAACTATAAAATTATGGGAATTTATGCTAAAACAATATCTTATCAAGAACTTGTCAAGAACTTATAAAGAACTTATCAAGAACTTATCAAGAACTTACCAAGAACTTATCAAGAACTTATCAAGAACTAAAACAAGAACTATATTAAGAACTTGTCAAGAAATAAACAAGTCCCCATCAACAACTTATCAACAACTTGTCAAGAACTTTATCAGCAACTTATCAATAACTTATCAAGAACTTGTCAAGAACTTATTAACAACTTATCAACAACTTATTAACAACTTATCAACAACTTATTAACAACTAATACAAGAACTTACCAAGAACTTATCAAGAACTTATCAAGAACTAAAACAAGAACTATATTAAGAACTTGTCAAAAAATAAACAAGTCCCTATCAACAACTTATCAACAACTTATCAACAACTTGTCAAGAACAACAATAATTATTTTACACAAAATCAAGTATTATTGGTGGCTCTGGGTCTTGATTGCACACGCTCTGATCCAGGTTTCTGCAAAATCTTGAAGACAGTATTAACTCGGCCGTTGACCTATCATCAAGCATCAAGCAGTATCAAGATGTTCTTCACTATGCACGGTCTAAGGTAGACTTCTTTGCTAGTAGGACATGGTTTATATATCTGCCTTCCAACATGCAGTTACAAATTGGATTCAATTTAACTAACTACAACAACCAATATTATTAATTGCTTGGAGATGATTCGTGCCTGCTTGGGAAAAAATGAAGTGTTAAACAATACAGCTAATCTGAGTATAGTAGTATGCCCGACCACAAGAAACAAGAGGAAAGAACTTACTACGCCCTCCACAGAGCAAACAAACAAATTAAATATTCCCCTTTGTAAGAGGACAGACACTATGAACGAAATATATGCTTTCACGAGTATACTTGTTTTAAGCGGCCTTGTTATCTATATTTTAGACAGACAGAAGAATCCAACAACTAAAACCAGAAAAAATAAACAAAAAAAAATCAAAAACAGTAATGCCCACAACATGCTCTGCATAAAATCCCACAACTTTTCCTGCATGTTGATAATAGCCAGCTAACAAACAGAACCAATTTATACCAGGAAGTGCTTCGCCCAACTTTGTAGGCTAATTTTTATAGAGCCCTCAGCTAAGTGACCGAGGTTTGTTTCTAACCCAGGCTGTGCTTTGGGGCGGAAGGTTTGTCGTTGACGTGGTTGTGGGTGGTGGTGGTGGTGGCGGATTAGTGTTGCTTCTGTCAAGCGCATATACAAGTGTGCTAATAGCGAAACCCAATGGCTGTCTTATACTGACAAGTGTTATGCCTTGCTCGCGAAACAGTGTCGCAATTCTTTCGGGTAATTTGTGTTGTCATAGAGAATTCGAATTAATTGTTTCTTTTATTCTGCTAACCTGGGATTGTAGTTGTTGTGGTTATGTTTAAGACCTCTTATCTTGCTTGGCGTTATTCTTGCAGATTTTTAGACGCTGTTGATTCTTTCTTTTACTTTCCTGTCAAGTTTGCTTCATCTGCTTTCTGCTAGCTTTTTCTTTTCTAGTTCTATGCGTGTAGTTACATAGCCTAGCTTTGTAAATTAGTTATCAGGTCCCTCTATTAACTCTGTTTGTGCTTGATTGAGCCCCATTATTTCTCGCATGGGTAGGGGGTGACATTTATTGTTTTCAGTGCTGTGTCTTCCTTCCTGCCTTGTGTGAAGCTAGTTTACAACTCTAGAATTGTTTCAGTTGTTGTGTTTGCGATGTGCTAGGTCTTTTCAAGTGGTAGTCTTTCAATGTTTGTTGGTAGGTTTTGTTCAGCATTTTTAGTTGGTTTGCAACAAGCTTGTGTAGGCAGTTGTTAGTAGTTAGTGCATCCACTAATACCAAGTTTTCTCTGCATTAGCAACACTTAGTCTCTGCTTGAGTGTATTCTTTGCTAAAAAATTGATGTGGGTTATTTTTGCAATCTTTGTTATATAAAAAACCTTTTTGTCCTGTGTTGGTGACAGCATACAGATTGTCTTTGTTGTCCATATCATAGTCAGTTATGGTCTAGTACTTTGGCGTTGGTTGTCCAAACTTGTGTGAAAATCTTTATACCCTGCTTTCTAATAATTCTCTTCTGACTGAATGCAAGGGTGCTACAGAGGTGTCGCTTCACCCTTATCTTCAGGTGGCTACGTTAACACATCATCCAATTATATCATAGTCTTCCATTATTCTATTACTGTTTTTTTTTATTTTGCTACTTTATAGAAAAAAGAGGGCGCAACAAAAATTTTGGAGCAATCCTTGAATCAATACAGACGTTTAAAAAGATCCAATAGGCATAAAAGGAATACAGACAGGACAATCGTTCATTATTACAAACACCCCTCCACTATTGATGGAAAATCTGTTTTCTGACTGTTAGGTTTCCTAATATAGGAAATGATGATGTCATTGTTCCAGGGACAACTAGGCTAGCTTTTCAGATTGAACTAGAGTCTGGAAGATGATCCAAACAGAAGTGTGGTAGCAAACTTAAGGTAGGGCTTATTATAAAAAAGATTAGTGTCAAGCTAGAAAGAAGGCAGGGATAGTGCTATCATTGAACAAATGCGACATATTCTTGACCTATACTGATTTAGGATGACAAAGAAAAAAAGAGAAGAAGAATGACTTATTTATCAAGGATACAGGATGATGAGGGACCTAAAACACGAGTAGGTTCTGTGATAAGGAAACAGGGAAAAAAAAAGATGCTGCCCTAGTCAAAAGACTATGGTAACAGGTTTTGTATTCCTCTTGACTTTGAACTTCTCCAGCTCTCACATGCTTACTATCAGGGTGCACTCAGAGATGACCTGTCATATGAGTGACCTTTAATGACAGTGCGTGTTATTTACTTCCATTGACCCTGATGCAAAGTACAAAATATCTAGTTTATCTTAGGTATGATGTTGTCTATCACCCAGAGCTTGCACGCTTGATTGCACAGCAATATCTGTCAAGGCTTGCCTATCTATTATGAAAGAGTGTTAACAAGTACATAATGAAGGGAGTTAAAGCAGATACTGTGTGGAACATAAAAAATCTGAACACTCCGGCAAGATCGTTTTAAAGGAATATTTATGCTGTTTGAAGACCAACACCCTTTACCAGATTAAGTGAGAAGTTCATTAACTCCGTATTAAACATTTACCTGTACTATAGAGGGCAACAAAAATAAAGTCTAGCCTCAGGCTATTTAACCATATCAACACTTTGTGAGGTAAGAAATACTTTGGTTATGGTCAAACACAATGATCCTCTATGGTGTTACAAGCAATCTTTACAATCTACATGATGTTAGGCTTCATGATTACCTAACATCTAAATATGCATTGTGGGTTGACTTAAGACAACAGATGATGATTAGATGCATGGTTCAGGAAGACGCATTGAAAAACGGCTCAGAAGGAATAATTTACAAATAGAGAAAGAGCAAAGAAAATGATGTCCCATAAAAATATATCTGTTTGTTTCTAGTGGTGGATGCTACAGCTCAACATAGAAGGAAATAGACTAAAAGAAATTGTTTACTAACTGGACCAGTAAGTTTTCTACCAAAAAGAAGTCACACTGCTCTCTAATATGTGGGCAGACTGGCTGTGCAAGACTTATTTGTTTTAGATTTTATTTACAAACAGTGTACAAAAATCATTTCGAGTTCATTGTTATATTCTGTCCAACACTGCACAACAATAAACATAAGAGAGAGAAATTTTTTTTGGACAGATGAGAATATAATTTTAGTTAATCCCTCTGACAGGCTAAGCGAGTGTTTATGTAAAACTAGTACAGGCCTTGAAAATAGGCAGACCCTTTTTTAATAGACGATGCTCTGCAGAGCTGTGACATTGTTAAGAAAAGGAAATAGTTTGTCTAGCTCGCTTCAGTGGGAGACATGCACAGATATCTGTTTGGTTGCTGACACAAAAATTTAATAGCATATTAAAAGATTACCGTGGAACAAATCAAAGTCGTTTGTAATTTTTCACATGTAAAGCAGAGATGGGTTTAATAATTGCTTCGGGGAGAATGATGTTATTACGTCGGACAAGAAAAGAGAAAGAAATAAAACTAAATCAGAACTCAGAAGCTCAATGCATAGTAAACTAATCTCAAAACAGACCAGCCAACTAAATACTGTTTGTGATCTGTAAACCCAATAGCTTATTTTTAAACCAACTACACAAGAACATGCAGGCAGACACACATACACTCACAACAACACATCTTAATATGTCTGTGGCTCTCAGCTGCTGTTGTGGCTGTGTGTGCACTAGGCGAGCGCCTCGCGCGAGTCATTTACGCCAACCAGGAAGCCGGCGGCCTGGTTATGCTAAGCTGAAAAAGTTATTTAGTTAATATTGTACACAATCTTCGCCCTCCGGGCCAGCCCGTGGGGAAGTCGGAATGCGTTAGACAGGGCAGGCAGGGTGAGGCAGAGTGGCAGGCATGGGATCGAAACTAGGGAATAGCAGTAGGCGGGGGATACAGGTCCTGTGTGTGTGAATGCGGTTGTGGGTATCCCCCCGCCTCCGTGTGAATGTGTGTGTCGGCATTCCAACAGTTGTGGAATGCCGGAAATTCTTCTCCGCTACCCAAGATCCGTGGCAGTGTTCCAATTTTCTCTTTCTGTAACGGGCCTGGGTTGCGGAGAAGGTTTTGCACTTTTTTTTTTTTTTTTTAATAAAAATTCAGCTATTAAATCAAGATAATAAAAAGAAGTATTAGTTTATTTTTTAGAATATTTTTTTTAAATAAATAATTCAGCATAGATCAGATTATAATGAAGAAGTATTAGTTTAATTTTTTAGAATTTTTTTTAAAAAATAAAAAAATTCCGCATTAATTCTGTATAATTAAAGAAGAGGGTTTAGTTTATTTTTTGGAATTTTTTGTATTCTGACAAGATTTTGTTTTATTTTTTAGTTTTGTTGTAATTAGTTCTTGACAAGATATGGTTAGCATAAATTCCCTAATTTTATAGTTTTTATCCCATCAAAATATATTAGTATGACTTTCAGTTTTTGTAGAGAGATAGGGAAAAAGGCGGCTGTCAAAGGTAAACTGCTTAGTTTTTATATAAAAACTAGGAAGTTTTGGTTCGATGAGGCGATGCGGAATCGGACCCAAAAGTTGCGTGGTTTTGGTTAAACAGTAAGCAGTTGGAGCTTGACCCCCCTTTTTCCCTATCTCTCCAGATGTAAAAAATGCAATGGGGTACAAAACGACCGTACGAACAAGACACTAAAACGAGAGGATGAAAAACGCGGACGGATAGTGGTGCGTGTAGGACAAAAAAATTATAGAAGAAATTGGATGAAGAAAGGGCAGGATGAGGACAAGGAATGTTTTGACAAGGGGGAGATTGAGGTGACAAGGCAAGGGGTATAATTCCTTGTTGCTTTTATGCATGTGGCAATGTAAGCGCAGTTGTCTCCCTTATATTCTGTTTTACGAATATATTATAACCTACGGTCTCAAGCCATCTGTCTAAGACTTGCTGTCTCTGCCCGAATCTGTATGTATGTCTATACTGTTCCAACGCGCGCGGCTGTCGCGTCGTGTGTGGTGTGTGTGTGTGTGTGTGTGTGTGGTGATCTTGTGTTTGCCGGTGTGTGAACTTGTGTGGTGTGGTGTGTGTGTGTGTGTGTGTGTGTGTGTTATTTATTATATTTATTCTTTTATTTCGTGGATAATGAATATGCACTCATGTGCGTTTTTTACATCCAGTCCCCGTGTGTATGCGGTTTATTGTAATTTCTGTCATCTGTTCCCACCGGCTCACAATGGCCTTACTATTACGAAAAGCGGAAACAGGATTTAACGTGATGCGCATTTGGGTGTTCTGCGTGCGTTCGCACACGGGGCCTGGTTTATAGTCTAATCGAAGGACTTTTGGGGAGAGATGGAGTCTCACTGTGTTAACTCCAGGGGAAAATATCCCTTCAACGGGACTCGAACCGGGTTCGTCCAGATTGCGAGAGACGAAGAGAGAGAGAGAGTGTGTGTTGTGGGTGTGAGTGTGTGTGAGTGTGTGTGTGTGCGCGTAGATGCATGCAATTGGTGTGTGTGTGTGTTGTGTGTGTTGTGTGTGTGCTCGTGTGACGTGCAGCGTGTGTACGTGCTATATGTCGTGTGTATGTGTGGAGTGTGTTCACGCAAACGCTACTTGCTAGGGTAAAAAGAAATGCTTACAGAACCCAATGCAGGGGCATGTCTGCAATATCCTGACATAAAGGCATATCATTTTCCAGTTGAGTGGCTCTTTCTTGACTCACAATGTGTGATGTTTCCATTGTGATTTCGTAAGTTCTTTTCTTTAAGAAATAAAAAATCAAATATTGTTTTTGAAAACAGAGAGTTGAAATTATCTGAGAAACAGTTCATTTGGAAATGCTGTCAGACGTGTGTGCGTGCGATGTGTGTGCCTACGAGCAACTTACGTTTGTGTTAGTTAGTTCTTCAGTTTAACGTCCTTCTACCAAAAAAGTGATATCAGACGGGAAAGGTGTGTGTGTGTGTGGTGTGTGTGGCGCGCGCGCACGCGTGCGTGAATGTGTGTGTGTGGTGTGTGGGTGTGTGTGCGTGCATGTGTGTATGAGTGTATGTCTGAGATGTGTGTTATACGTCCGTGCATGTATGTTTTGTGAGCATGTATGAGTGTGTGTGTAATGTGCGTGCGTGCGTGTGTTGTGTGTGTGTGAATGAGTGAGTCGAGTGTGAGTATATGAGTGAAATTTGTGGGCTGTGTGTGTGTTGTGAGAGAGAGAGAGAGTGAGGAGAGATGAGAGGGAGAGAGATGAGAGAGAGGAGAGAGAGAGAGTGTTACAACACGCCTGTGTTCCACACCCCTATCTACCAAACCTCTCCTCACATCACCATTTATCACACGCATCCCTCTCTCCCAATCTGGTACAATTCATATTGGTGTGTAGTCTCACTGCTCGTTAGATTCACGTCTGTTCCTCATATATTGATTAGATACCACCCCCCCCCTCCCCCCCCACTCAACACCATAAACAATATTGATTTTTTGATCATTTCCCCACTAGCAACACTCAAGTATCGACGCGATTGTGTGTCTCTCCATGAGATAGATGTGTAATATGGTTGTGAGCAGATGTGTGTCTGAGAGCACTAACTACCACTCACCGCCACCACCTCAGCATGAGCGGCGGAATGTTGCTCGCGCCTCCCCACTCAAACCAGAAAACACACAATACCAGCAGCCCATCCCCCAACACCACGCTTCATAAGTCTAACACAACTAATACCCTTTTGTGAATAAACTTAGATAACTGTATGCTCCTGGAGATAGCTAGAAGCAGTCGACAGTCTACGGCTAGCAACAGATCCACCATCTCTGTCGCATGATGTAGGCGTTTCTAAGTCGCCACGCCTGTAAAGAGTAGAGATGAGGTGTGGGATGGGTGTGGGCGTGAGAGAGGTGGGTCGTCGCTTTTTGAGTGTGACTAATTGATTTATTTGTCAGGTGTACTGCTGTGGGGTGGTGCGGTGTGTGTGTGTCTCTACTCCGCCCGTGATGCCACCTAATACTGTCCCGCTTCAGTAAGAGGTAGGCTACTGTATTTCATCAGAACGGTAAGTGTACTGTTATGGTCTCATCTAAATGTTTTTTTGTTACATACAATTTTATGGGAACATTTTTAGATAATACTTGAAGTGGGTTGGACACTCTCTCCCACACTATACTAACAACTCCTAGTATAGTTGATTTCTCAGCACCTTCTTCTGTTTTTGTACCATGATCAAGTTTTATTTCTACTTGCTGGCAGAAGTCGACATTCGAATTGGCGAGAACTTGTAAAAGCAGAGACGTGGCATTGTCACCATACTAGCCAGTAGTTTTTGATATAATAGAGTTAAACTAATCCATTGGGAGTTCTCATTCCGCCTATTTTTGTATGGTTTCTACGTATCATAAATGTTTAAAAAAATTAATTAATTAAGTACTTGTTTCTCCAGGGTCCTAAGTGTGTTATGAGCTGGCTTGGTGAAGAATTACTCGTTTGGTGATTCATGTGGCAATCAATGTCTTTTTTCTATCCACAGTTTGGTGGTGTGATTTGGTGCAGGGTTGTGCAGAGCTTTGGGTTGTCATGATGAATACTCTATCCTTCCTAAGTCGGCCTACTTTGTAGTTTCATGATGAGTGTGTGTTTTGGACCTCCTGTTTTGCATAACACTTTTGCCTTTTTGTTATTATAACACCTGTCTTTGGCTTTGAAACCGTATACATCTTGCACCTCAGCCCATCATCATTCTTTTTGACAATGATAGTGGGGACACGTTTGTTTAGGCATCTTCACTATCTCGCTTCATCTTACCTATAACTTTTTTGTTTACTGATGAATGCAAGGGGACTGTCTTTTGGATAATCTCATGTGTCATACCATGTGACTTGAGAGTCACAGCGCATACGTCCTCGTAACAAGGTTCTTATGGTATATTATTTTTGTGGGTATGTCTTGGTGTGATAATGAGTACTGTGTCTGTGTACAAGACCCTGGTATGCAGGCAGGATGTTTAGGCTTGAGTAATCATACAAGAAAACTCTCAGCATCAAAGCTTTGCCAGCTCCAGCACATAAAAACCCAATGAATACTGGTTTGTTCTAGTTTAACCTGCAACTTTCTTCATTCATATGCCATACTGGATGTCATGGAATGCCCCTGTAAGTCTTGTTTGCTTGGCTTTGTTGTTTGCTTTGTGCTTCATTTTCTTTTTGTGACTTGTCTGGGACATGCTTTACTTTTGTGATGGGTTTCTCAATTGTTTACCAAAGCAGCTATTGTTCATGAGATTGAAGTAATCCTTTTCTGAGGCATCGGTTGCCTTCGTTCTCAGATCAGTGTTCTTCATGTGTATGGGTTTAATGAATTGCTCTTGGTCAAAAACACAAATGATACGATGAACAGCAGTAAGAATTAAACCATGCCTTAGGTTAGTATGTGCTGTCTGTTGTGACAAACATACTTGCTCTTGTCTTTGAGTTTGGTACAAGGTCTTGGCCGGTTGTTTATGGATGATGTTTGAGCTCCTTTTGCAGCCATATGGTATCATCGTTTGGCGCGTCATGTAGTTCATGGGTGGATAGACTAAATTACTTCTAGATCCTACCTTAGATGTTTTGTGCGTTGATCGCAGGCGACCATTTGTGACAAACGCTTTTTTTAGGAAAAAACGGGTGCTATCAAGCGCAGCAGAAAGAGTGACCATTAAATAATCATACGTCTTAGAAATTTTCTTAGGCAGGTAGTGTGCTGACAAACATCGTCAGCCCTATACCATATATATTGTGTTTGCGTCCAAGGTTACATGAGGTGAAAGTATAGAAGCTTTGATTAGGATCATAGTCGTCGCGCTGATCTATAGTTGTTGTTGGCTTCGGTTAGCTCAGTAAATTGGTGCGCGGAGTGCTCATATACTGATGCCATCCAGCGCAGAGCCTATCCTCAGAATCATTTGGGGGCATTGTCCACGGTGCAGACACAAATCGAATTCGTGGCAACCCAGTAGAATCTTCCTAAGTAGAGGGAGATCCCAGTGCATTGCCTGGGTTGCGTGGTATGAATAGTGGGATGGGTCTAGGTCCATAATGATTGTTTCATTCTGGTCTCTTGTTGAGTGTTTCAAAGATACTCAAGCAGGCAAAATCATGCATCTGCAAGGGGAGTTTCTGATCATAGGTAGATCGACCATGTGGAACTCACTTTGCTTCTCTTTGCCATGCCCAATGAGCATTTGATGATAGTCAATCATCACTGATTCCTTTACCCGTAATTCCAGTCTGCTGAAGAATGCTTCTTTGGAGGCAGCTCTTCTTCATCAAAGGCTTTTCCATGAGTGTTCCATGTACTCATTAAGGATAGACGCTCTTTCGCACTCGAGTTTGTGTCGAAGTATTTTTCATGTAATTGAAGCAAGTACTCAGTGATGTAGAGCAGGACTATAGAGATCCCATTCTGATGTTGTGCGAATCAAATGAAGGATAAGATATTTAGTGTAAAAGTCATGGGTACTTCTCTGGAATGTATGTACTGAGGCAATGCGTAAGCCTTATACTCACAGTTCACTGACTGCATGAATTAGGTGTGAGTCGTTAAACCTTTAGGATTGTGAAGAGACTGGCCAGCTTTCCAGCGTTTTGGGATCTACTTTTAGTGGTTAGATTACACTTACTATGTGCTGCCACCGAAACTTATCCACTGATGTGGTCATGATCTCTGACTGTGAGCTCGTCAGCCAGGGGATCTACCTCAAAATCCAACAATGTGTGGCAGAGGTACTGTTCCTGGTCTTTTCTGTATATGCTCTATTGTAGGTTTGCTGTTGAGAGTAGTGGTTATTGAATCGCTTTCAAGTGTTCAAGAACAGCTTAGCTGGTCTGGTCCTCATACAAAATAGCTCTGTTGTGCACCATCTTATCTAACAACACAAAATCAAAGGTCACCCTCATTCTTATTCCATATAAATTACTGTTTAAGTCATATGTTCTTTTCAATTCCCTTTTTAATTCCAATATCTACTCCCATTACCTCCACCCCACCAACATTACATCATAATACTAAAAAACACAAAATCCTAACCCCAATAACCATTCATATTTTAACCCCTAACCTATTAATTCAACTTTACACCACACAACCCCATAAAAACTATAATACATCATCCATACACTAAATTTACCAATCCCCAATCAATTACATCCCCCACAAAGAGAGTAATATCCTATTGTGTCTATATATATAGAGAGATAAATATCTCGCAGGAACCCCGCCCTAGAACAACTATACACCATATCAACAAAGATTAATCTCAGAGTTTTTATCATATTTTTCATCTATCACTCCTGACCCTTAATAATAAAAATTTTTTTATTAGCCTTAATGATATCGCGTTTTGTGTGTATACGCTCGCGCGCTCGCGCCTACGCTATCTATAGTATTCTTAAGTGTGTGTGTATTTAATTTAGATAGAGTAATATAGAGAATCTGACTGTTGATCGCATCTATTTATGTCCCTCCGAGTATTCTTGTACCTTAGTCGCATCTTTTTTAGTTTAAATATAGAAATTAAATATCTTTTAAAATTTATTATATTAACTTAATTATATAATATTTATGTATCATTAATAAACTCTGGTTTTTTTGTGTGTGTGTGGAGAGTGGGAGGTGCTTGCGGAAGCTAAGCTCTCAGCATTTTCTATTATACTGAGATAGAACAGTTTAGACAGCACACACCAACCTAAAGAACACTACTTATTTGTCAAAGTTCGCGCTTTGTTGTTTTTCTCGATGAATGTTCAGCACATCACTCTGTTTTTCTATGAACAAAGTGCTATTTTAAATTGAAAAGTACTTCTCAACCAATCACTCATAGAGAGCTCTAGAGAGTCGATAGATTTGTTGGCACGCGCGATGTGGTTTTTTGATTGTAATGGGAGGTGTACTTGTTTTATGCGTGCGTTGATTTGAGGTAATCATCATACCTCATGAAGTTCGGTCGAGGGTTAACCTGTCCATCCTGATCCCTAGCTAAGAGTGTTAGTGTTGGTTGTCTGATTAGCTGGGATGTTTGGTTGGTTTAGAGGATGTTAGCATTGAGGTTCTTTAGGATAATTGATGTGTCATGTTAGCCAGCATCATTCAACTTCCTCATTTATGTATGGCTCAGTGTTCGCTGCTTCGAAAGTGAGTCTGATGAAAGGACGCTCTCTCACTCGTCGCTCGCTAGTTAGTTTACCTATGTGTGTGTGTTCTATACTCTGACACCTTTCAATTGTGTGTTCCTCCTCTGCTCTCTCTTCGCGCTTCGTACTGTGTTTGTTTCCTCCGCTCCCCTCCTCCCTCACGTAAGGTGTTTCAGCACACTCTCTCTCTGCTCCACCTCATAGACGAGATAGGCGAGACAGTTCGATCGAGAGATGTCAGATTAGATCTGCGCTCTACTCTGCGACGCTCTCTGCATCTTGGATACTTCTGTACAAGTTTGTTCGTTCGGAAACCCACCGCTCATTTGACTTTCACACTATTCCATAAATCGCCTCTAACTAAAATCTCAAACACTAATTCATACCACACCAATTCATTCATACATTAAATTAACTATATTTTATTTATAATCTACTGTCAAAATGAACTCATTAGAGATAGTATGACCACTCTCACTCGGCTCTCTCTCACAGTGTCGTCACCTCTATATTATTCCCCTCTAGCTCAGAGACATCACTCGCAACTGTGATATAGAGAGAGAGATCCCATCCCACATCGCTAACCATACAAACAAACCATACTAATAGTAACAAAAGAGAGTAGAAGATATCCATATTTCGCACATCATCGCGCATACTCAAATATTGTGTTACTCAAAGTGTGTAGTGTGTCCTTTGATGTTATAGAGACAAGTTTCATTATTCGGGAACACTCGATATTACTATCCTGTCACGCTCAATACGATGTGTGACATCATTTCTCTACTCAGCAATATATAACTGTGTGTGTATCACTCTTGATAATATTGAGTACGAGAATAAACATAATAATCATAGATGATCGATTAGTTTCTATATTTTATTTTTATTAATCGAAAGAGAAGTGGTTCTGTTAAATGCTCGCCGCACCTCACCGCACTGTGTGTTTGTGCTGTGTGTACCAGGATCCCCCGCAGTGTGTGTGTGTGTGTTGTTGTCTATAAAATAGTATCTCTGTTAACGACCCACTTCATGATTAATTGATCTTTATTGATATCCGCCACCCAACATATATTGATAGAGATAGAGAGATCCCACACTGTGTGTTGTGTTTTTCTCACCACTCGCTCGCTCTCACCACTCGATATTCACAGTGGTCTCCCCCAATACTAGTTGTTTATTTAAATTTGTATTTATAATATTTTTAGTTCAGTGTATCTGTGTGTCCTAATCACTCTCCTAGATCTCCTCCATTTGTCATACTTTTTTTGTTGAGTGCGTCACTCAAGATAGAGTAGAGAGATGATATATAGAGAGAGAGATCAATTAATAGACCTTTTATTATTTCGCCTCCGCTCACACTCCATATTACAACACACCCAGCTCACACTCTCGCTGCACTCCCATATCACACTCTCACGACTCGCACATCTAGCTCTCATAACACTCTCTCGCAATTAGAGTAATCCATAGATAGACGGGAGTGTGAACTGTGTGTTAGATAATATACCATTAATAGTGTGACTAACCCCTAACATTAAAAATCAAAAACAAAATATAACATTCATTTAATGTTCAATTCCTCATAACCGCGCCACCCCCCCCCCCCCCCCAACCTATACTCTTACCTACCAAACAATTCTAACATTTATTGCAATGAACCACCACTGTGTGTAAGAGCTAAAAACTCGATCGCGCTGTGTGTGTCATGCTATATGCTCACTTCTCACATGTGTAGTTTTATATTTTATATTGCTTAGTGAGTGAGATTGTGAGAGAGAGATATACTTGACGTGACCCCTAGCAAGTAGCTCGTGATGGGGGAAGTGTGTGTCTCTAGTTTGATTTGTGTGTGTAACCCCCCCCGCCACCTATTGATGCTCCCGGTAGAGTATGAGATAGAGTTCAGAGAGAGTGAGAGGGAGAGAGAGATATTGCGCTCGCACCTCCGCGCTCGCTCACTGAGTGTGTGTGTTTGTTGATATATAAGAATTGCGTTGCTCTCCCTCTCTCGCTACTCTCCTCGCCCTCAGCTCGCACCTGTGTGTGTGAAGTTGGGGTGGGATGTGTTGGGGCGGATGATATACGAGTGAGACCATCGCTCGCCAATTTGCTGCGCGCACCCTCGCTCTCAGCCGCGCCCCTGGCTCCCCCATTTTCCATCGCTCTCACGGGTCGTGAGTTGTAGGGTGTTGTTTGTTAGAGATATATACTACCACCCCCTAGACGTCGATGTGAGGGGGGACAGGGTGGAGGTTACGGTAGTGAACATCTGGTAGTGTGGTCAGTGATGATGGGGTTGGTAAGTGGTATTGGGTGTGTGCGGGGTGTCAGGTGGGGGGAGTGTGTGTGGGGGGTGTATGGGATGTGGGTGTTGTGAGAGTGGGGTGTGATGTAGGTCGCGCACTGCCGTGTGAGAGGGGGGGGTGGGTTCCTCGCGCGGAGAGTAGTGTGGAGTGAGAGAGTGCTGTTGAGTCTTTGTCTGAGTTGAAGGCAAGTTAACTGTGTATGTGTCTTATTCGGAATGTATTATCTCTACTTCATTTCTGCTAGATCTGAATGATAGGCTAGTGATATGTTTACTGGTTCCAGCACATTTATGGCTTTACGGAAAGTTCGGTCAGGCGCATAGAGAGTGTTGGACTTAATAAACTCTAACTTGATCTGCCAGTCGATGCTTGGTTTTTTTTGAGTGCCATTTATTAGCTTTATATGTTACATTGTAAGTAACAATCATCATTCTGCTAATGCTTCAGCTTCAAACATTACGCAACTGTTCAAGTTTAGGAAACGAGGGAGGCTGTCTTAGATTCTTCTATTGCTGTACGCTTGTAGTATCCATCAGTTGTATACTCAAAATGCGTAAAATTCACCAATCTCCCCATCTTCTCAAACTCTTGTACATCACCAAGATCTTTAAGCTCAATAGATTTTGGCATGTTTCAGGTGTTGCTCTTATTACAGGACCGCGTGACATGGTTACGTATGTATATATTAGTATTTATATTATTTATTTCTAATGTAATATGTAAATTTTTACAGTCAACTGTTCTTTTGTGCTGCGTCTTTGATTGTTATACAGGAGTGTTTTCATGGGAAGCCTTCTTCTAGCTTCTTTGATTGAAGTTAGTAAAGCTATTGTGCTGCGTTTTCACAGTTACATTGCTCTGCTGGGGAAGGATTCTTAGGAGATTCGAAGGGATGATGATGGAAGAAGCCTTCATCCCACTTGGTTTTTGTGTTGTGTTTAACTGAGACAGGTGTACCAAAAAGCAAAGAGTTTACTGCCAGGTCAATGGGTTCTTTCACCGACATGGTTCTGTCCTCATCATCACCGCCAAAGGTTACTTCCACCCAACTTAGAACAGTCTCGGTTCTCCGAACCCAAGTCAAACTTCCCTACTAATATTACCCTCCAAAAAACCATCATATCACATTTCTAACCTAAAATACTATCATTTATATAAATCTTTTTAAACCATCATACTCACTCTACCAATACCGCTTTATCTACCTCGCTAGGTTTAGAGCGTAACGATTTCGTATTACAGCAAGTTCGTGTGCTACTATTCTGATAGAGAATAGCAGCATACACTGTGTCCATAGTGCTCTCACATAATCATGTACTCCAATCACTCCTCGATTGGTGGAGTTAACATTTTTTTCTATGCATCTTTATTTTTTTTTTATTGTGTATATGAACGTGCTTGCCTTTAAGATGTCCTTAAGAAATTTTCACGATGCGATCGCTCTGCTCCTACCCAACTTTTTTGTCGCTCCTGCTTTATGAATATCAAGTTTGTTTATGTTGTAAACAGCTGACACGCATTTCGTTCTAATTGGTGTGTATTTTATATGTAGTTTGTAGATCGCTGTACCATTACGCTCTCTCTGTAGTAGATACAAGACCTCTTCATTTATATCTATAAATACATACCAAAAATCTCACTCAATGACTTGATGATTGTGCTCGCTATAACTAACACATGAAGAGATGCTATTTTCTCTCTTAGGAGAGATACACGCACGCGCTCGCTCTCGCACTCACACACTCACGAGCCCATCTCAGCTAATCTCACACTCTCTCACTTGATATAGATAGATGTGAGAGTGTGTGTCGTTAAGCTCGCTCACTCGCACGCACACTCTCTCGCTTCTGTAATTGTATTGTTGTGGTATGAGATAGTTTATTATGAATGACAGCTCTCACACTCAAACCCACTTAAATATTTTTCCCTCCTTCCTCAAAAGAGATACTGTCCACACAGGCAACCAGTATTAAATCCCCTCAAAAATCAAATTAATTCTAATCCTAAACATATAAACAAAAACACATAGGTGTGTGTGTGTGTCTAACGCTACCTCAAGCACACTCACTCGCTGTTCTCGAGTGTGATATTTTCAGATTAAACTATACACATCATACCACCATCCCCAACCCCACCCCATAGAGAGTGATATATAGAGATAGAGATTACACTCGCTCTCTCAGAGGAGGAGTATAGAGATTAGAGACAACCTCACCTCCCACCCGCCCCTCCCCCTCCCCCCCACCCCCACCCCCCATATTGGGATGAGGGAACAACTTGAACTGCAAGGTCCCGCACTGCCTGACCCCCCCCCCAGAGGATGTCTTGAAGACTGCTCGAGTGGTGTACCGCCGCCCTCTCTCTCGGGTGGGGGGGGGTTTCTTGTGGCGAGCGCGGCGTGTTATGATGTTGGTGGCGTGAGGGGTGAGATGTGTGTAGACGCGCGCTCGCGCGTGGTGAGATTAGGTGTTATTTTGTGTGCGTGAGATCCTGGTGATAGAGAGAGAGATAGAGAGACCTGTACCAAGACAAAATCATGGCATGGGGACTTGTATTTGTGGGTGTGCACAGGAGGTATAATATGAATGGTGGCCGCCAAATTCCTTCTTTTTCACGCGGTTTTTGCAAGAGTTTGGTTCTTGGTTCATAGAGCATATGCATATGTATGAATGGACGACTTTTATTCTTGATAAGAGTGAAGGGTTAACAAGACCAGATTAGAGGGATTAATGACTCTGTTCGGGTCCTATTGTGTGGTGCTTGCTAGGTGCACAGGGCACAGAAAAGATCAAGTATTATTGGTGGCTCTGGGTCTTGATTGCACACGCTCTGATCCAGGTTTCTGCAAAATCTTGAAGACAGTATTAACTCGGCCGTTGACCTATCATCAAGCATCAAGCAGTATCAAGATGTTCTTCACTATGCACGGTCTAAGGTAGACTTCTTTGCTAGTAGGACATGGTTTATATATCTGCCTTCCAACATGCAGTTACAAATTGGATTCAATTTAACTAACTACAACAACCAATATTATTAATTGCTTGGAGATGATTCGTGCCTGCTTGGGAAAAAATGAAGTGTTAAACAATACAGCTAATCTGAGTATAGTAGTATGCCCGACCACAAGAAACAAGAGGAAAGAACTTACTACGCCCTCCACAGAGCAAACAAACAAATTAAATATTCCCCTTTGTAAGAGGACAGACACTATGAACGAAATATATGCTTTCACGAGTATACTTGTTTTAAGCGGCCTTGTTATCTATATTTTAGACAGACAGAAGAATCCAACAACTAAAACCAGAAAAAATAAACAAAAAAAAATCAAAAACAGTAATGCCCACAACATGCTCTGCATAAAATCCCACAACTTTTCCTGCATGTTGATAATAGCCAGCTAACAAACAGAACCAATTTATACCAGGAAGTGCTTCGCCCAACTTTGTAGGCTAATTTTTATAGAGCCCTCAGCTAAGTGACCGAGGTTTGTTTCTAACCCAGGCTGTGCTTTGGGGCGGAAGGTTTGTCGTTGACGTGGTTGTGGGTGGTGGTGGTGGTGGCGGATTAGTGTTGCTTCTGTCAAGCGCATATACAAGTGTGCTAATAGCGAAACCCAATGGCTGTCTTATACTGACAAGTGTTATGCCTTGCTCGCGAAACAGTGTCGCAATTCTTTCGGGTAATTTGTGTTGTCATAGAGAATTCGAATTAATTGTTTCTTTTATTCTGCTAACCTGGGATTGTAGTTGTTGTGGTTATGTTTAAGACCTCTTATCTTGCTTGGCGTTATTCTTGCAGATTTTTAGACGCTGTTGATTCTTTCTTTTACTTTCCTGTCAAGTTTGCTTCATCTGCTTTCTGCTAGCTTTTTCTTTTCTAGTTCTATGCGTGTAGTTACATAGCCTAGCTTTGTAAATTAGTTATCAGGTCCCTCTATTAACTCTGTTTGTGCTTGATTGAGCCCCATTATTTCTCGCATGGGTAGGGGGTGACATTTATTGTTTTCAGTGCTGTGTCTTCCTTCCTGCCTTGTGTGAAGCTAGTTTACAACTCTAGAATTGTTTCAGTTGTTGTGTTTGCGATGTGCTAGGTCTTTTCAAGTGGTAGTCTTTCAATGTTTGTTGGTAGGTTTTGTTCAGCATTTTTAGTTGGTTTGCAACAAGCTTGTGTAGGCAGTTGTTAGTAGTTAGTGCATCCACTAATACCAAGTTTTCTCTGCATTAGCAACACTTAGTCTCTGCTTGAGTGTATTCTTTGCTAAAAAATTGATGTGGGTTATTTTTGCAATCTTTGTTATATAAAAAACCTTTTTGTCCTGTGTTGGTGACAGCATACAGATTGTCTTTGTTGTCCATATCATAGTCAGTTATGGTCTAGTACTTTGGCGTTGGTTGTCCAAACTTGTGTGAAAATCTTTATACCCTGCTTTCTAATAATTCTCTTCTGACTGAATGCAAGGGTGCTACAGAGGTGTCGCTTCACCCTTATCTTCAGGTGGCTACGTTAACACATCATCCAATTATATCATAGTCTTCCATTATTCTATTACTGTTTTTTTTTATTTTGCTACTTTATAGAAAAAAGAGGGCGCAACAAAAATTTTGGAGCAATCCTTGAATCAATACAGACGTTTAAAAAGATCCAATAGGCATAAAAGGAATACAGACAGGACAATCGTTCATTATTACAAACACCCCTCCACTATTGATGGAAAATCTGTTTTCTGACTGTTAGGTTTCCTAATATAGGAAATGATGATGTCATTGTTCCAGGGACAACTAGGCTAGCTTTTCAGATTGAACTAGAGTCTGGAAGATGATCCAAACAGAAGTGTGGTAGCAAACTTAAGGTAGGGCTTATTATAAAAAAGATTAGTGTCAAGCTAGAAAGAAGGCAGGGATAGTGCTATCATTGAACAAATGCGACATATTCTTGACCTATACTGATTTAGGATGACAAAGAAAAAAAGAGAAGAAGAATGACTTATTTATCAAGGATACAGGATGATGAGGGACCTAAAACACGAGTAGGTTCTGTGATAAGGAAACAGGGAAAAAAAAAGATGCTGCCCTAGTCAAAAGACTATGGTAACAGGTTTTGTATTCCTCTTGACTTTGAACTTCTCCAGCTCTCACATGCTTACTATCAGGGTGCACTCAGAGATGACCTGTCATATGAGTGACCTTTAATGACAGTGCGTGTTATTTACTTCCATTGACCCTGATGCAAAGTACAAAATATCTAGTTTATCTTAGGTATGATGTTGTCTATCACCCAGAGCTTGCACGCTTGATTGCACAGCAATATCTGTCAAGGCTTGCCTATCTATTATGAAAGAGTGTTAACAAGTACATAATGAAGGGAGTTAAAGCAGATACTGTGTGGAACATAAAAAATCTGAACACTCCGGCAAGATCGTTTTAAAGGAATATTTATGCTGTTTGAAGACCAACACCCTTTACCAGATTAAGTGAGAAGTTCATTAACTCCGTATTAAACATTTACCTGTACTATAGAGGGCAACAAAAATAAAGTCTAGCCTCAGGCTATTTAACCATATCAACACTTTGTGAGGTAAGAAATACTTTGGTTATGGTCAAACACAATGATCCTCTATGGTGTTACAAGCAATCTTTACAATCTACATGATGTTAGGCTTCATGATTACCTAACATCTAAATATGCATTGTGGGTTGACTTAAGACAACAGATGATGATTAGATGCATGGTTCAGGAAGACGCATTGAAAAACGGCTCAGAAGGAATAATTTACAAATAGAGAAAGAGCAAAGAAAATGATGTCCCATAAAAATATATCTGTTTGTTTCTAGTGGTGGATGCTACAGCTCAACATAGAAGGAAATAGACTAAAAGAAATTGTTTACTAACTGGACCAGTAAGTTTTCTACCAAAAAGAAGTCACACTGCTCTCTAATATGTGGGCAGACTGGCTGTGCAAGACTTATTTGTTTTAGATTTTATTTACAAACAGTGTACAAAAATCATTTCGAGTTCATTGTTATATTCTGTCCAACACTGCACAACAATAAACATAAGAGAGAGAAATTTTTTTTGGACAGATGAGAATATAATTTTAGTTAATCCCTCTGACAGGCTAAGCGAGTGTTTATGTAAAACTAGTACAGGCCTTGAAAATAGGCAGACCCTTTTTTAATAGACGATGCTCTGCAGAGCTGTGACATTGTTAAGAAAAGGAAATAGTTTGTCTAGCTCGCTTCAGTGGGAGACATGCACAGATATCTGTTTGGTTGCTGACACAAAAATTTAATAGCATATTAAAAGATTACCGTGGAACAAATCAAAGTCGTTTGTAATTTTTCACATGTAAAGCAGAGATGGGTTTAATAATTGCTTCGGGGAGAATGATGTTATTACGTCGGACAAGAAAAGAGAAAGAAATAAAACTAAATCAGAACTCAGAAGCTCAATGCATAGTAAACTAATCTCAAAACAGACCAGCCAACTAAATACTGTTTGTGATCTGTAAACCCAATAGCTTATTTTTAAACCAACTACACAAGAACATGCAGGCAGACACACATACACTCACAACAACACATCTTAATATGTCTGTGGCTCTCAGCTGCTGTTGTGGCTGTGTGTGCACTAGGCGAGCGCCTCGCGCGAGTCATTTACGCCAACCAGGAAGCCGGCGGCCTGGTTATGCTAAGCTGAAAAAGTTATTTAGTTAATATTGTACACAATCTTCGCCCTCCGGGCCAGCCCGTGGGGAAGTCGGAATGCGTTAGACAGGGCAGGCAGGGTGAGGCAGAGTGGCAGGCATGGGATCGAAACTAGGGAATAGCAGTAGGCGGGGGATACAGGTCCTGTGTGTGTGAATGCGGTTGTGGGTATCCCCCCGCCTCCGTGTGAATGTGTGTGTCGGCATTCCAACAGTTGTGGAATGCCGGAAATTCTTCTCCGCTACCCAAGATCCGTGGCAGTGTTCCAATTTTCTCTTTCTGTAACGGGCCTGGGTTGCGGAGAAGGTTTTGCACTTTTTTTTTTTTTTTTTAATAAAAATTCAGCTATTAAATCAAGATAATAAAAAGAAGTATTAGTTTATTTTTTAGAATATTTTTTTTAAATAAATAATTCAGCATAGATCAGATTATAATGAAGAAGTATTAGTTTAATTTTTTAGAATTTTTTTTAAAAAATAAAAAAATTCCGCATTAATTCTGTATAATTAAAGAAGAGGGTTTAGTTTATTTTTTGGAATTTTTTGTATTCTGACAAGATTTTGTTTTATTTTTTAGTTTTGTTGTAATTAGTTCTTGACAAGATATGGTTAGCATAAATTCCCTAATTTTATAGTTTTTATCCCATCAAAATATATTAGTATGACTTTCAGTTTTTGTAGAGAGATAGGGAAAAAGGCGGCTGTCAAAGGTAAACTGCTTAGTTTTTATATAAAAACTAGGAAGTTTTGGTTCGATGAGGCGATGCGGAATCGGACCCAAAAGTTGCGTGGTTTTGGTTAAACAGTAAGCAGTTGGAGCTTGACCCCCCTTTTTCCCTATCTCTCCAGATGTAAAAAATGCAATGGGGTACAAAACGACCGTACGAACAAGACACTAAAACGAGAGGATGAAAAACGCGGACGGATAGTGGTGCGTGTAGGACAAAAAAATTATAGAAGAAATTGGATGAAGAAAGGGCAGGTGATGAGGACAAGGAATGTTTTGACAAGGGGGAGATTGATAGGGTGACAAGGCAAGGTGGTATAATGCCTTGTTGCTTTATGCATGTGGCAATTGTAAGCGCAGTTGTCTCCTTATATTCTGATATTACGAAATATATTATAACCTACGGTCTCAAGCCATCTGTCTAAGACTTGCTGTGCGTCTGCCCGAATTGTATGTATGGTTATACTGTTCCAACGCGCGCGGCTGTCGCGTCGTGTGTGGTGTGTGTGTGTGTGTGTGTGTGTGGTGATCTTGTGTTTGCCGGTGTGTGAACTTGTGTGGTGTGGTGTGTGTGTGTGTGTGTGTGTGTGTGTTATTTATTATATTTATTCTTTTATTTCGTGGATAATGAATATGCACTCATGTGCGTTTTTTACATCCAGTCCCCGTGTGTATGCGGTTTATTGTAATTTCTGTCATCTGTTCCCACCGGCTCACAATGGCCTTACTATTACGAAAAGCGGAAACAGGATTTAACGTGATGCGCATTTGGGTGTTCTGCGTGCGTTCGCACACGGGGCCTGGTTTATAGTCTAATCGAAGGACTTTTGGGGAGAGATGGAGTCTCACTGTGTTAACTCCAGGGGAAAATATCCCTTCAACGGGACTCGAACCGGGTTCGTCCAGATTGCGAGAGACGAAGAGAGAGAGAGAGTGTGTGTTGTGGGTGTGAGTGTGTGTGAGTGTGTGTGTGTGCGCGTAGATGCATGCAATTGGTGTGTGTGTGTGTTGTGTGTGTTGTGTGTGTGCTCGTGTGACGTGCATCGTGTACGTGCTTATGTGTGTGTATGTGTGGGTGTGTTCACGCACACGCCTACTTGCAAGGGTAAAAAGAAATGCTACAGAACCCAATGCAGGGCAGTCTGCAATATCCTGACACTAAGGCATATCATTTTCCAGTTGAGAGGCTCTTTCTTGACTCACAATGTGTGATTTTCCATTGATGTACGTATGTTTCGAGTTCTTTTCCTTTAAGAAAAAAAATCAAATATTGTTTTTGAAAACAGAGAGTTGAAATTAATCTGAAACAGTTCATTTTGAAATGCTGTCAGACGTGTGTGCGTGCGTATGTGTGTGCCTACGAGCAACTTACCGTTTGTTAGTTAGTTAGTTCTTCAGTTTAACGTCCTTCTACCAAAAAGTGATATCAGACGGGAAAGTGTGTGTGTGTGTGTGTGTGTGTGTGCGCGCGCGCACGCTGCGTGAATGTGTGTGTGTGTGTGTGTGGTGTGTGTGCGTGCATGTGTGTATGAGTGTATGTCTGAGAGTGTGTATACGTCCGTGCATGTATGTGTGAGCATGTATGAGTGTGTGTGTATGTGCGTGCGTGCGTGTGTGTGTGTGTGTGAATGAGTGAGTGAGTGTGAGTATATGAGTGAAATTGTGGGCGTGTGTGTGTGTGTGTGAGAGATGAGAGAGAGAGAGGAGAGAGAGAGAGAG